>SSNS01000092.1:1500420-1575962 GCA_006937985.1 Aphyosemion australe
TAGCCAGTTATTAATGCATACAGGCACAGAACATCATCTCGTTAAAACACTGCAGATCTATCTATCTATCTATCTATCTATCTATCTATCTATCTATCTATCATCTATCTACCTATCTATCTATCTATCTATCTATCTATCTATCTATCTATCTATCTATCTATCTATCTATCTATCTATCGCCACCTCAACACAACACATTGTTTCTTTATTAAACTGTGATTTTTACTTATCTGTGGTTATGGGGAAGTCACAGTCTCTGCACTTCTTGTGTCCTGAAGTGAAGCCACTGCTCCAAAGCTAAAGACTTCATCAATTTTAATGACCAGCTGGAGGTGACTCATCTTGTTTCATGCACAACTCAGACTGTGTAAAAGTCTAAAGAAATTGACCTCTAGTTCTCTTCAGATTTATTCTTTCAGCAAACTTCTTCCTGCTGACTTAATATTCTTTAGTCTGGACCCTTCTACAGGATGATTAACATTCATTTGTATCTTTAACCTAGATAGTAAATTAGTGTTTGGTTTAATGCATCAATGAGTCGCTGCCTGGTAGTAATGATTATGCATTTGGCCAACTGTGGTATTGCAACAACAAATGAACCTCCTGCAGCTGTAGAAAGAATTCCCCTAATCTATTATTAATGTGGACAAATAGTTGTGGGCAGATTTTTAGATGACTGAAACATGGATGCATGACAGAGGAATAAAACACATCCATAACTGTAATTTATAAGGATTTGTTTTACCAGAAAGCATCTAATTTATCTAAAGACTAAAGAATCCTGCCCTGTGTCCTCCAGGTTGAACATTCATCAGGGGGAACGGTTAAAACACACATGCAGCATTGATCCCCTGCCACCAATGAAGCAAGTTTCTGTTCAGCTTGATTAGTGCTCGGGATTGCATCACCAGCCCACGTTTTCCTCTGTCATCTGTCCTCTTTTTAACACCTACATTTGCACAGACACACATGTACACCTCCTCGTTTTGCTCTGAAGGCTTGGAGGCTGCTTGGATAATTCACTCCCCCACAGCTGTGCGATTACCCACTTTCTCTCAAAAGAAGTCTGCTTTCTTATTATGTAACTCAAGAAGCCTTGATTGTTCTGAACCAAACATCATGCGGCGATGGGAAACATTCTCTTTCTCTCTCTCGGTTTGCTGCTTTTGTGTTTGAAAGTGGGACTGTGTTAACAGATTGACAATATAAGCAATTAGACTGAACACAGAGTTGGTCATCACTGCTGAAAGAGGCCTGTGTGTGTTTGAAAGGAGAGCCCGGTGAGGTGGCACTACTGGGCATGTGAAAGCAAACTTTTAACACTTTAAGCTATTGCTTTCAAACTGGCTTCAGTGGTTCTTCAGCACTTTTCATAAACTTGAGCAAATTCAAATTTCTCTGCTGCCCTCTGCTGACCAGAAGCCACACTTAAAAGTTTTGTGGTTCAGGTAACAGCCGATTACTGCGCTGGTAGCTAATACAAAGGCTAGCAGTTAGCTTTTTCAGTTTGCCAACTGTGAACAAAAAGCACAAGAAAAAGAATTTAATTTTTTTGTTGGCATCATGGCAGAGCATGGAGGTAAAAGTAAGAGAGTAACGTCTTTGGAGGCGAAGCAAAGAGCTAAAATTAGAGTGATCATCGGCGCGGCCTACACTCGTTTGAGGGAGCTGAAGGAGGTTACGAAATGAAGGACTGATGGTGACCTGGCTTTGTTGCTATAAGTAATAATATTTTTTGTCAAACCTTGTGTATCTTTTTACTTCGTGGCTTATTTAGAATCAGTTAGCTCATGTTAGCGTTAGTTCGTTGTTAAGCGCTAGCTACAGCATGCTGCTGCAGGGTTGTTTACGACAGTTATAATTCTGCTTTCAACCAGCAGAGGGGAGAAGTGGAAAACCTATTTAGTGTTGCTTTAATGCCTGGCTGGCACATGCAACACAGAATCTGTTGGATAAATGTTTGTTTTTTGATAGTTGCTGTATGATCTCTTGACCTTCCAGTCTAGATCTCTGAGTGGGGTTTGTTAGGCATCAAAGATCATGATAACATCATCGTTGGAATAAACTAACTTAAACTTAAATTATTATTGAATGAGGCATGAATCAGTGAACACACACTCCAGGTCGTTACGGCATCTTTTGTTTACAAAGTTCCAGATCATCCATCTACGTTTGTGGTGAGAAGCAGCAGGGTGGTCAATGCCAACGATGGACCCGTCTTCCTCGCAGCCAACACATCCGTCCTGTCAGAGCTCGATGACTCAGCTTCTCAGAGACACGCTGTGGGTGGTTTTCTCCTGCGGTTGGCTACCTACGTGAAATTCATCCACCACCATGTAGAAAAGTACAGGAACCAACTTCACACACTGTAAACACACATAAAATTGTACAACCATCTCAAAGTGCCAGCCGTCACCTCTTCCTCTGTTTTGGTTAAAAATAAAATCCAACTTTTATCTGGAGAACCAGGATTGGATACCACTCAGGAAGAGCATTGCTTGTGTTCATTCCCAGGAATGTTCTACTCTTATTAAAGCAGCCTAAAATAGGTCTTCATATGATGCCAATGTCTCCCCCTGGCAAACGGAGGAGAAAAGACAGACGTTTGATTCAAAATAAAGAAAGCTGCTCAGGAGAAAAAGAAGGCCCTGATGTGTTTTAGTAGAATAAAAATATATATATATATATTTTTAATTGTTACAAAGGACCAAATCAAATAGGAATGTTGCTTTTAATGATATAAAAATAGCTGTGTGCATAAAAAATTTATTTTTGCTCTGTCTGCCTATATGAAGGGGTTTGCTGTCATTTTAAAGACCAATGATCTTACAAAATAAGATAAATAACAAAACCAGGTAGGTGGATGTGTGACAAGAAAGTATATCACACATTTACTGCAGTAACATGAAAGGCCATGATCTATGTTATGTGTTCATGCCCACATCTGACAGAAGATGTAAATAAATCAAAACAGTGGTTCCAACATTTTAGTGTTTCTAAGCTTGAATAGTTTGTCACAAACATTCATGCAGATGAAAAATTCAACATTTTTTACATCAATCTAAAAAAAAACCCTCGATAATAGTAAATCACTTTGAATAAAAAAAATAATATAAAGTTTTCAGGAGATGAAGAAATAAATGAGCTGAATTAAGTTTACAGAGCATAAAAAATAATGTAGCTAAAACTCAGAATGTGACATAAAAACAAAAGGAGATCAATGATTAGTTCTGGAAAAAGTGCTTTTATTTTGAAATATACCATCCTATTCGCCAAAGGACTGATGGAGACGCCGTCTAAAGAGGGATGAGTTTTTACTGCATTTCTAAAATTGATCATGAAATAAAAATAAGTAGAAAAAAATAAGATTAAAACATCAGTGACTTGTGTTTGTGATCATGAAAATAAAATAAATAAAATACCCAGTGCTGCCACAGAATCAAGCCTAGTGTGTTATATTACCATTGTTTGCATTGAGCAATAACAGCTGAAGATACAATAGTTACGCAAGCGATGACAAGGAAACAAATGGTTACCATGGAAACTAGACAGAGTTGTACTCTTTACCTAGAAAATAAAGATACCTCAATTTTTAAAATGGCACACACACACACATGCGCACACACACACTCCTCTGAGTGTGAGAAACTCATAAAAAGCACATCTGAGCAGGTTTTAAAAAGCATTATTTATTTACACCGTGATGCTAGAAGAGCCGGTGGCTTCCAGGATCCAACAGTCTTTAATAAAATCACAAACCCAAAACTCAAGTAAGCATCTGATGTTTGTTTATTGGCCTAGGATTGTCAGGACATAATGCAACGTCTCCAGTGCTTAACAATGTTCATCGTACATTTATTTGTGACATGTGCAGCACAGAGTATAAATGTGTATATGGAAGAAAAGACGAGGAGTCGTACCAAAGAAAGAGGCAGAGTTTACGATGCGTTTTCAGCACATTTTCTTTTTCCACACGTTTCTTTCTGAGGCGTATGCGGGTTCTAAAACTTGCCCGCTGACATGAATGGAGGACCATAACGAAAAGAAAACATGTTCAGTTTCCTCATGTGACCTTAGTTTTCTTCTCACCCTGGCACTTTCACATTTAATTACCAAAGCGATTGTTTTCTCAGCTATGATACAATGCATACAAGAATTTTTTACATTAAAACATCAGGTACATCTGCAATGTTCAAATATTTGACCCAATTAACAAAATATGTACAGTAACAATACCAAATCTGACCCACAATAAAAGCATTTGTTCTAATGGTCCCGGCTCCTGCTGTGTGGTGGAGGCTGAGGGACGTTTGTGCATCTGTCGCACAAAAGTTTATTTACAGTGATGAAAAAATACAGACAGAACACGAGCGTGTCAGAAACACAAAGTTCATCATCGGTGAAAGTCTCTGAGGCTGTGATTCTTAAATTAGATCCTTTTCCTCTTTTTTTGATGACATATTCTCTGTTTCTTTGATTGGCTGGTGCAATGCTGCCTCCATGTGGCCTGAAGCACACACTACAGCTGTCTGAAGGTTCACGCCCTCCTGTTTTCAAAAGGGACAACTTGCTCTGGTCCTATTGCACAATTTATCTTCCAGCGATGGAGACGTATACATTTCAGGTTTAAAAAGTCTGTTCTGGTTTTTTTTTCTTGTTTTAACCCCTGCCCCCCCACACAAACGGGTGGCAAAAAGTCCCAACAACTGTACAGTGTCACGTTTTAAACAAATACGCTTCGTTAATAAAACCACGATGAGCAGATTTATAAAACAGAAAACAAACATCTCATCAACTCAAAAGATAAAGACGTAAATCAGCACCAACACCTGGTGGCAGCTTTCGCTGAAAACGTAAACAACCCAAAGCAAATAATAATAATAATAATAATAAACAACTACACCTACAGGTATTAAATATTCGTATTAAAATGAACTTTCAAACCCACGCCTTTCGTCTGACAGCGTTCAGAAACTTTACACTCACATATATATTTAGAGTATTTTGCTAATGTGGATATTTCTTTTAAAAAACACAAACATTTTCTGTCATTTAAATAAATAAAAATAGAAAACCACAGGAGTAGTTTAGCGTTGGCGTCTGCTGTGCGAGTTCAGCTCCTACTCCTGTCATAATTTCCCTAGGTGAAAGAGAACTTGACAAACGATGGCGACCACTCCCGTGTTGAGCACCGAGGAAATGGAGATGTCCAATAATCTGCTTTCGTACAAAACAAACTCGGTCTTGTTCTCGTCCACCTTAGCCATGGCCAGCAGGCCTTTAGCTGCTCTGGACATCATGTTCACGCTGGGCGGGCCCAAAGGAGGGTGCCCCATGTGCAGCAAGCTGTGAGGGTTCTGCTGATACTGCGCCATGCTGACCCCGTCCTCCAAGAAGGCTACCAAATGACCCACGCTGCCCTTCTGCAGGGCGATAGCACGTGCTGCTGTTGGGTCTCCCTGTGCCAGGTGGGAGAGGACAGCCACGGCCATCTCCCTGTACACCTGCGCCTTCCTCTGACCCACGTAGCGCACCAAGACTGCAAAGAGTTTCTCTTGTCTGCTGAAAGGCGGAGTGGCCAGCAGGAGGTCCACGTTGCCGTCCTGGATGCTCAGCTTGCAGAGGCACTCGAGCACCAGCCTTTGAGGAGTGAGCTGGGAATGTGATGGGGCTGATGGGAAAGGGTCCTGGGCTTCAGTAGAGGGGCAAACCATCCAGTGGAGAAGGCCATCCAGGATGGGGAGGCAGATGGTGTCCGCATAGGCCGACAGATCCAGGTGGCCTGCCATGTTGGCGAGGGTGACCATGGCGTTCTCCCTGAGCAGACTCAAACACTCCCACCACCACTCGTCTTTGCTGCTCGACAGCCCCCGCTCCTGCTGCTCGTCTCGCTGATAGCTCAGGGGTGACCTGTTCCTCTCCGGGTGCTCGTGGTGCAGCAGAAGCAGCCGGCCCAGAAGAAGAACCAGCGCAGGGTGGTGTGACATCTCCAGGTCGTTCCCAGGGATAAAGGACAGACTCCGGACGATGTTGGAGACACAGAGGCACCTCTTGGACAGCGAGTCCTGCCAGGCAGAGGTTGTCGAGAGAGGAGCCTCGTCCAGACAGCGGGGCTCATCCTCCAGAAGGGTGATGTGGTTGTCCTCCCCGTCGGGATGCACCCGGAAAGGGTAAGATGGCAGGGAGCGCGCAGGATGGGAGTGAGAGAGGGCTTCCACCCTGGCGCACAAAACATCATCGATAGTTGCAGTTATATGTTTCAGCGGTTTCTTGTCTTTGTCGTTCTCCTGGTTTTCCTGCTTGTTCTCGTTCCTTGTGTTTTTATGTGCCCGGACCGGCGGATCGCTCTGCAGCTCAAAGTGCGTCTGAATGTGAGCGGTGGAGTCACCTCCACCTGCCTGCCAATGCAGCAGCCCACTGGTAAACTCAGTCACGTAGCCTAGACGCTCCGTCAGGTCCTCAATCAGGTCGTCTTTGTGCACAATCTTGATGGGGAGTTTGTCATATTTGCTGGCTTGTTTGGGTTTAGGCTCTAAATCTGCAGAAGGATGCTCCAAAAACTCCTTTTTACTTTCTTTTTCACTCTCTTTTCCTGATAATTTTAATTCATTCTTGTCCTCCTTTTTGATCTCTGCGTCTAATTCCTGCTTCTTGCCATGCACCTCCGTTGGCTCTGCAGCAGCAGGTGGAGCTTCCTCCTCAGTGCTTCCTGTCTGCTCCACCTGCGTTCCTGCTACTAAGGAGGCCTCGGATCCAGGTAGGGTGGTCGAATCTGTTCCCTGATCAGCGGTAGGATCCTTTGTTTGATCAGAATCAGAGTCTAAATGGTTTTTCAGAACCATTGTCCCAACCTCAAACTCTTCCAAGATGCCAAAAATCTCAATCAGGCAGCGGCGGAGGTACTCCACAATGAGCTCGAGGAACCCAGGCAACTGGACAAACGATAAAATATTATCAATACTTGAGAAGAAATCAGATCAGTTTTATTTTGGTTTGAGGATGAAAAACCAACAAATGCACTCTAATAATCTAACTTGTTGTGCTGCAACGTGATCTAATACTCTGAGTCATGGTAACCTTTTGGGAATGGATAAAAATGAGCTGGAAGTAGCTCATTTAAATTGTTGTAAAAGTTTTCCATGTAAGTGTGCGGGGGTTGCATGCTACAGACATTAACATTTCATTATACAATCACAATATTATAAAACTACTGCATGGTTTATGAACGGATGAACGTTGGTTCTACCTGGGAGAGGTTGAAGGAGGCCACGGTGCTGTCGTCATACAGCAGGATGTTGATGGTGTCCAAAGCCCAAGTGCTCTCTGCCAGCAGACCAGACTTTAGTGACATCATCACACGCCAGGCTTCAGGGGTTCCTGGGGTTAAAACGTTAGAGATCAAAGAAACAGATCAGACTTTGTCCTCACTGTGAACAAGCTTCAAAGGTACAATACGTAAGAATTAAACAGCGAAATAATCACAAAACCGTCTAAAGGCTCAGTCATGTTGGAAGGAAGGTTACATTGAAGCTGATTTCCTTCTCAGCCGACTGAAGGGTGTCGGTTTTCTCCTTTCATGAAGGCTGAAGAGGGATGTAGCCTTTTTTTTACAATCAGTGATCCAGCTAGCTAACGCTGCAGCACCAGCATTTGTAATTGGACACCAGATGGCAAAATGCAGCAGTGTTTTCTAAGTAACAGGAGCGACTCAGAAGTTAATTCTTGTACTCCTAAGAAGCCACGGCAATCTTTTGGTTTTACTCTAATATTAGGTAAAAAAGGCTAGAGGCTAACGTTGAGCTAACAAGGCTAACGGTAAATTAAAAACAAATAGTCAGCTCTAAACAACTCGATATTACAGTGAAATGTATTCATGTACTGTTATGACTCGTCATCTAGAGTCTTCTGGTTCTGAGCCGTAGCTGACAACAGCCAGAAAACTCAGAAAACGGCAGTAAGAAAGTGACCCGTGTGTTTAAAATGGGCTGCAGTACCCAAATTTGACCACAGGATGTCATTCTTACTTCATTGTCAGATAAGGCACCTTTAAAGAGAAATAAATATGTTCCAGCCTTCCTCCAGGGGAGGTTATTGACTCATTCAGCGACCCAACGAGGACTCGGCCTTACCACAGTCCTTAGAGCTGAGCTTGCGTCGAGGCTTGAGAATCGGCATGGTGGATTCCACGGACCCTGGGGGGTAATTCAGGTCCCTCCTCAGGTTAGGAGGAAACTGACCAATGGGTCCACTTCCCTGTGAGCCCATCATAGCCAGCCCAGGCTTAGGCATCTTCATGGGAGACATGAACGAGGCTTTACTGGGGGACATTCGAGGGTCCATTGAGCGTTGGAAGGGCCCCGGGCTGGGGGCTCTGGGCAGATGATTGACCATGGATGGAGAGTTGGAATACGATGATGGTTGACGTGACGACAAAGGGGGCATGCCGCCTGATGAAGACATGTACGGAGACTGGCGGTGCCACTGGTCCTGCCCGGGCCGACCGTCCATGTCGTCTCTGTAAATGGAGCCATACGGCGGTATTTGCGACGGCGGCCCTTGTCTGTTGTGGTAGGGATAGCTGAGCTCTGTTCTTGAAGGCCACATATTAGGCCCATCAGCAGCGTGATTAGAAGTGGGGCCCCCGCCCATCATCGTGTGCTGGTTCTGGCCCGATGGGCCCATTCGGTCTCGGTGGTAGGGGTAAGGGAACTGTCCCTGGATCGGTCTGTGTTCCGGACCCGAGTAGCCACCGCTGTAGTGGTTGTAGACGTCTGGCTGCTGGTTGGTGTACTGCACGGCGTACATGTCACCCTCGTGTCTCTTGGGCGGGGGTCCGTACATCCCATCCATCTGCCGCTTGTAGCCCTGATGGAGTTGAGATGTTCTTAATGACTTGTTCAACAGAAAAACAATCCCATGCATTCATTTTTCTCAAACTAGTGACAGTATTTTATCTCACTGATAGACGCTGCCTTCGCTCTCATTTCAAGCACATAAGTTATATAAAAATGTGAAAAACAACAATAAACATATAAATAAGCTCATATTTATTCATCTTGTGTGATCTGGGTGCTAAATTGTGGTGTCAGAAAACATTTGATTTCTTATCAGTTGCAGCTCTCAGGCTCTGTTAATGGTTGTCGTAACAGAAATAAAGGTTGCTTCTGGATCTTCTGACGTTCCATCGTTCATTTCTAATCTGTAGGCGGATGCTCTCTTGTTAAAATCTTCTGACACTTTGGTGGAACGTATCTATTTCAGTATAATCCAGATGAATGATGCTGACGAGCCGCTCCCCACCTGTTGTTGTGAGTACATTCCAGACGGATGCATCCCGTACGGCATGCTGGGATACTGCTGGCCGTAACCGTCATGTCTAAACAGGAAGAATGAATTAACTAAAGGAAAACACCTTGGTGATGCCTTCAGGGACTTTTATTGTTCTACCTCTGCTGTGAGGGGTATCTGCTGGGGGAGTACATGCTGCCTTCACTGTTGGAGTGTCCCATGTTGTTCTGGCTTCCAGGGGGGCCCATGGTCCCTTCCATCCCCATCATATGATCCGGTCTACGGATTAAACAGGACAATCTCAACAAGAATAACATTTCTGTTGATTGCTGGTGAATATTTAGCAGATTTTCAAACATCTCTGGGAGCTGGCTAGCCCTACCTCCTGTCATAGCCCGGCCCGTACGGATACTGTGACCTCTGACTCATACTCAGGCCCGACGGCGGCCGTCCATACATGTCCGCCATGCCTCCGCTGGGCATCTGGCTCGGTATATAGGGATCCGCTCCGGCCACTGCAGAAAAACAAACAAGTTGAAACCATTTCCAGAGTGAGGCTTAAATTTGGTGCCTCACCAGCAGATGGCAGCACAGCTCTATGAATATTCTGCTCTGCTCGTTGCACACCTTTTGTTTTGACTGTGTTGTTATGCAGCTACCCTCCACCATATTACACATTCACACTTCATTCCCTAAACCTTCAGAGGAGCTGCTGTTATTTCTAAAACTACTGTTTGTTCTGAAAACTAAACCACATGACTCGGCCCAAACAGGTGCGTCTCAGCGGGGTGGGAAGGATGAGAGGAATAAAGATGAGACGGAGGCTAAGCTACAAGGAGATCAGACGAGCTGGGGTGTTTTTGATAGATAGATGTGTGGCGTAACAAACTCCTTCTTCTCTCCTTTCATAGTTTTGAAACGCACCAACATCTGTCCTGATCTGAGTCGACGTGGGGGTTGGACAACAAATTAGACCAACGAGGCAGATGAAAGGACAACGGCTTCGGGACACGTTTGGAGGAGAGAGTCGTGTGAGTTTAAATTAAGTTTTGTGAACAGAAATGACCATGATCATTCAATTTTATTCAACAAAAGAGAAATCAGGTGCCTCACTCACTCTTCCTCATCCCTGCAAAGGGGTCCTTGGTGTCGTACTGCATCCTCATCATCATGTCAGGCATGCTGAGGCCCGGCTGATAGGGAGCTGAGGGGGGCAGGCTGGTGGTCCGCTTCTGAAAGGCCGGGTCGTTCACCTCTGAGAAGGGGTCCTGCACGCTCACGCTGCTCCTGGACAAACGAGGAATCAGGAGAGATGTCCACATCACGGAGTGAAAACACGGAAAACACGGCGGGAATTCCTCCCGATGGTTTTAATTCAGAGGAAAATGAACTAATTTAACATTTAATCGTTTTTTAAATTAAATACAGCGACTTCCAACGACTCCATATGCTCCTTAATAGTTTAATCAATGAAACCGTTTATATCCATGAAGTGTGGTGTGGTGTTCCAGCAGAATATTAATTCACTGCATGTTGTTCTGCACCATATGTTGTGTTGTTTACATTTGTCTTGTTTATCTCACACCGCGGGCCGTGTTACGGGTTGAATCGCACCTAAAGTCAACATTTATCAGCAGGAAGGAATAAAATTTCATTTGATTTGATCTCAACTGTGATTTTAACCCTTTAACTTCCAAACAAGAAAAAGGCAAAAATTTCATTTCTTTTTTTAATTAATTTGAGGGTTATAATATAACAATTAATATAAATATTATTATAAAATTAGAGTATTTATTATGTGAATTTATTTTATTTTCAGTTATTTATGCTATTTTTTTAAAGTGTTCAACCTAGTAGTTGACCTGTCAATCAAAGTTTAGATGAATTTAGATGTGTTCAATGTGAAATATTTCTATCTAAAGTAAAACAAATGCAGTAAAATGTTTGTAAAGAGCTGAAGCGTCTCAGTCCAAAGCTTAACTGTAGATTGTTTATAATAAAAAAGACACGAAAGTCCTTTTCTATCCCTAAACAAGCTCAAAAGGCTCTAAATTGCTGGCATTGTTGTGGTTAGACATGAATATTCCTTCTCACATTATATCACAAAAACAAACAAAAGACTGTGAGGGTCCTGCCAGGCAGCTGTGGTGGTTTATAATTAAAATCAGCAGAGAGAAAGAGCAGAAAACCCTGTGTGTGTGTGTGTGTGTGTGTGTGTGTGTGCATGTGTGTGTGTGTGCATGTGTGTGTGTTTGTGAGCCTCACGTCTGAAATCTGTCTGTTTTATGGTGAAACAGTTTTTAGCGGCTGAGCAGGAAGAGGAACTCTGCTGAGTCGACTCGGTGGTACCTGTTGGGGAGCAGCGGAGTGACTTGTCCCAGCGGGGTGGTGGCAGGTGTGGGGGGCTTCAGGTCACCTGCTGCCTCTGCCATAGAGCTGCTGCCAGACGACTGGGGCGTCTGCGGTCCTTGGAGAGAGCCGCCTGAATTGGCTGGGAGACAGACGCAGCATTATTACTAAACCTGGACCATCTCCCTAAAAACTGTTGCACCCCCCCCCCCACGTCCTCGGCTCTGATCCTGAAGCTGGTTTGAGTTTGAGCGGCCAAAGTGGGATTTCACCGCAGCAAGGTGCTGTATTAGGGAGATAAGTTTGGGCTTAAGTCCAAAGCAGTCAGAATGATGCCCGACATGAGAGCAGAGCCCGAACAGACACACTACACAAGGGCAGGGGAGGGAGGAGGACGCAGCAAGGGGAAGGGAAGGATTTCTCCACTTAAGAGGCACAAATACACCTTTAAAGGTTTTAGTCAACCTGTTTTTGTTGTACGTCAGACTTGATGAGCTAAGAAGCATGAATGTACGACCCCCCCCCCCGTCTCTTCACAACGAGGCTCAAAGTGGGGTTAGAATTGGGTTTGTGTGCTCTTTTGTCATGACACCACATTCCTGTGAAATCCTCAGCTCAGATGATTAGGGAATGATCGGAGCGCAGCGCTAAAGAGCCCCGCACACAAAGAACCCCCAACCAGATGAAAACCAAGTGATACAAATTCCCAGAACGAATGGGAAATGTGAGCAGTTCCGGCTAAAAGATGACAAAGACAGTGAGCGAACATGAAAGTGTCCTAATGAGCATTTAGTGGAAGGAGCCTTCCTCTGTGGCCTCTCCCTGTGCCACATTCCCTCAGAAAAAAGCCCCCGTAAGACTCCAGCTTTAAAATTTAATGCTAATTCTGAATTATTCAATGACACCCCCCATCCCCATCCCGCTACATCACAGGAGACTGAGAGGAGGAGAGGCAGACAGGAGTAGATGGAGTCCCACGAAGAGGAGCAGAGGTGGGTAAAAGGGCAAAGAAGGGTCAGCGAGCATTAGGGATTCTTCTCTTCCTGGGCTGTCCCGGTGTCAAAGCCAATGAATATGCATGCTGGTGCACGCGTGTGGAGGAGGAAACAATGGTGGGGTGAGCCGAGGTTAAGAGGTTTAGCGTTCTTCAAGAGCAGGAAAGCAGCGAGACGGGCGTGGAACAGAGGAGGAGTGGTGGCATGAAGATGGGGGAGAGGAGGGTGGACTCGTGTGCTCCCTGCTCCACATTTAGCAGAAACGGGAAAAAAATGACAGGAGAGAGAAGTGTGTGTGTGTGTGTGTGTGTGTGTGTGTGACATAATCCAGATAGGCGGTAGTGCTTAAAGGGAGGGGTAGAGTCATCCAGCTGAGCTGGTTTTGTGAATGAAAGGTGGTGGTGAGGTCGACTTTGTTTACGTTCTACATTCCAGCCCTCATTAATCACTCCACCCCCCCCACATAAACACACTCACCCCCCTCACCCCCCTGTGGACAGCTCCTTCAGTGACGTCTCCGAGCTGTCGGTCTATATTTAGGCCGGCGGGGTGTCGAAGGGCGGCTCGTCCAGCAGAGCCCATCAGCCGTCAGGTGCACCGACGGGACTTTTATTTTCCTTCTAGCCAATAAAACGATCACTGATGTTTTTCAAAATCCAATTTCCTCCTGAAGTTTTAGAATTGGGTCATTAAGGAAAAACTATAAATAAGCAAACAAAACGCCCTTTATTACCAGCAGCTGACCAATAGGAATGCAGGAACCTCACATCAGCTGAAGCGAAGGAGGCGAATACCAACAACAGCTTTAGGGGATGGAAAGCAAACGAGTCATAAAATAAACCCAAGATCAGCTTTTGCTTCTGTACATGCATGATGTAGAAAATCAACTCGAGTGACTCATGTATTAGTTTTCATGTTAAACACCTGATAAAGAACCAATCAGATCCTCCTGCACAGGTGACATGACCACATGCAGGATGTTAAAGACATGATCGTCTTTGTGCTTCACCGTTTCAGAGGCTTTTCCATCGTCCTGAATCGATGTGCTCACCAGCGTCTGCGGGTCACGTGGACTCCACGCGTGCACGTGAGGATGCTAATGAAGGCAGATGCTCTCTTCCGCCCTCCCGGAAAAGCAATCTGCAGCGTCTCAGGTAGGTGAAGAGCTCCGGTGTCCTATTTAAAAGCAAGGGTCACTTTTCTCATCTCCGCTGCAAATTAGAGACGTAACCTCACCCCTCCTCCCCCGGTCGCACCGACTCGTCTTCACTTCATAATGGTGCAAACAAAAAGCACCTTTTGTGTTGTGATTTTGCACCAAAACAATATTACTTAACCTTCTCATTTTGTAATCAAATAAAGGCGGGTGTGGGGCTGGAAGTGCACGAGGTGCTTGTATCAGAACTCACCTCTATTAAACCACAAATCATCCCGTCAAAACAGATGATTTGCACTCGTTTCTCCTGGGTTTTAAGCGGTGTTAATGTATTTCTGCTGCTGTCTCTTCCAGTTATTTTTTATCTTTAATGGAATAAGAAATGAAATTTCAGACGTACAAGCCGTGCCAGCGAAGGTTTGGGGTCAGATCTGAGATTCAAACTGAAGAATGAATCCAGAGATGCAACATCTAAAGCCAGAATTCTGGCCGTACTTCAGGATGCAAACAGCAGTTTTGTTTTTGACGCAGCTGCAAGGTTCACAGATGAAATCTGGTTTGATCAACAGCATCTGTTATCTGGCTGCTGGCAGATGGGCGAGAGCCATTAAAACAGGGAGAGAGAGAGACTCACCAGGTGAGGGCGGCTGGATCTTGACCTGCTTCCTGTTGTCTCCTTCGGTCACGCTGCTGCCGCTGTTGCTGTCGGCCGGCGGCTCCTCCCCTCTCTCCATCTTACACTCGTAGGCGAACAGGAACTGGATGTACTGCTTCTTTAGCGTGCTGGCCGAGCTGCTGGAGGTGCCGACGTTCAGGGTGCCGGACAGCTCACGCCACTTCTTGTTCTTATTTACCTGAAGGGTTTTAAGAAGAAGAATCGATAAAGATTTCACCAAACATGATGACATTTCTAGTTTTTTATCATCCTTTTTCTATAAGATAAAACCCTAAAACAGTGGTTCTAATAGAAAACGACACGTCACGTATGCGGACCCTTTCCAGAAACTTTGAGGTTTCGGGGGGAAACACTTCATTACCAAACGATGTTCGTCCAACAGTTCAATTGATTCACACAGAAATTATTTTTCAGATTTTTGCTGGGAAAAAGAATCGACCTGCCAACACCTCTGGGATGAAACGGAGCACCGCGTATGAGCCAGAATTTATTTATTGAACCTCTCGACAGTCCGGTTTGAAAATCTTGTGCACGTTTCTTTTCACAGAGGCACACGAGAGCCCGTGCTCTCTCTGTAACGCTCAGCTGCAAAACTGTCTGTAAAGCTTGCATTTTTTAAACCTCGTTCACTTTTTTTTATTTTAGTACATGCAGTGGTGTCTAGTATAAATGAATGCCTTGTGAGTCCTTTTCTGTGGAAAAAAAAACTCTGGCGCTCCTGTTTCAGGAAGTAGAAGTTAGCCAGAGGAGTCGGGGGCAGAAAACGGCTGGATTGTGAGTCTTATTCTGATTGGCTCTGATTGGCGGCAGCAAACCGGCTCTACCACTGACTTTTCTTTGCTACATTTATGTTTTATCGCCACAAATAACACAAGTCTGGAGGAGTTCTGCTGTGTGGTGGAGTTGCTAATGCTAACGGTTAGCTTAGCCCAGACGTTCTCTGCTGTTTCCTGGATGCTAAACCAACAACAGCCTTCCCCGTTCATGATGCTAGTTTGCAGAAGGACATAGATCTGGCTAGTTTTTCTAATCCGAGCATTTCCCCATTTATTTTCTATCAGCGCTAATGCAGGAAATAGGGGAAGAAGACTACTTTCACGTTCAGCCTGCATGTGAAACTCAGAGTGACCGAGTAAAGAACGGTTTCTCAGTGAACTTGCTCTTTAAAAAATAACCTCAGCTCCATGAGTAGGTTGGATTGTCACAAATAATTTGTGCATCTCATTCTCTGGAGGACATCTTTTAACATTTTCAGCAGCCATGTGTCATTTAGCCAGAGTGCACACTGCTGAAGTCTGATAAAGTTAGATGTCTTTACAGCATGAGAGGAGAAATCACAACTTTTCTGAGGTCTGAAATATGTCTTTCATCTTTATTTTATCCCACATCTCTACTTGAAGCCTTTGCGTTACCATGGCGAGGCCTCCGATCTCCCTGACGGCCACGTAGAGCTTCCACAGGTCCAGCGGTTTCTTGCCCACAGCTGGGAGCTGGGCAACAGGTGTGCCCCGCTCCTCCATGAAGGTCAGGTACCGCTCCACCCAGGCTCGCCTCTCCGGCTCTGCGCCCAGCTCGTACAGCCGGCTGATTCGCTCGGCGCCGACCGAAGACGAGTTGGGGTTGACTTTCTGTTGCAGCGGGGTGAAGAGAAAAGCAGAGTGAAGAACAGCAGCACGCCGTACAGTTGGCGGTTTATTTTCTTGTTTCTGTTTTCTGCCACAACAACCCTCTCACCCAGTCAAGGTTATTAAAAATTCATCTGTTATTTACACAGTGTGAAGTGCACCTCTGGTTGAATGACCGAGCAAAAATAAACACTTCTTCACAGCTTTTTGTTCGGCTGGTGTTTGCTTCAAAGTTCATTAAATCCAAACCCGCAGACTGAGTCAAATAAACAACATTCAGGCTGAAAAATGCACCTTTTTAGCCCTAAAATATTGACAGCTAAACTATTCCATATCATTTCTGTATTTATTTAGTGAATGCACTAAATCAGGCGTGATTTCTGAGTCTTACGGGGCTGGAGGGAGTCTTGAGAGGCCACGGCGGGCTGCTGATGCTGTCGCTGTCGTCTCCGTGGTAGGAGGAGAGGCTGGCGGGGCTGGGGGAGAGGGGGGAGGGCACGGGCAGGGTACCGCCCGGAGTGGCCGGCTGGGACACGCTGCTGCTGTTGTTGTTCATGTAGCCGTCCTGGAGCTGTTGAAACCACATCAGTGACATTTCAGAGAGGAACCTTTGCTCCACTGATCCTGCTCACATCTATAAGTTACGTTTCAAAAGCACCAGCCTCTAAAATGTGATTACTGGAGAGTGATGAGGGAAGATTATAGATCCAGAAACAGCTTATTCAAACGAAACCAAGATGAATCAGGTCTAGATTTAGTCTGATAAAAACAACCTGGACGTCATGGATGCTTCTGTACACACTATGGGTAACTACTGATGCTGCTGCTCTAAAAACAGTTTACTAAAGAAAATAAACCACATCCTGCAGAATCTGTGGCTCAAGAGTCTGGAAGGCCAACATGTCTGCCTGCAGTCCAGTTCTGGGACCAAATCAACACATCTGAGGTCTGATAAGACAGAAACTACAGCAGAGGAGGCTCATCTTTGTGCTGTTTTCAAATAAATATAGCCTCAAACTGATGTGCAGACGCTTCTCACTGCAAATATGCAATATTAGTGCTGCAAAACACCAAGAAAACATGCAATCGCAATATTACTGTTGAAAATCGTATTGAAATGATCAGCTGTGATATGATGAGCATGCTCTGGGTGTTCAGGATCCATCAAGTTAAATCGCTTCAGACGAGTGAACACGCAAGTGTGTGTGTGAGGTTCTCCAGTGTGTGTGTGTGTGTGTGCGTGTGTGTGTGTGTGCATGAAAGAAGCTCCAAAAGAGGGAACAACAGCTTGACAAGTGCTTCTCGTCTGTGTACAGAACGCTTGTGTCAGCAAAACCTTATCTTTCTGGCCCTCTCTGCTGCTGTCTCTCTGTCTGAATCTCTAACTCGTTTTCTCTTTCTTGGCAGACAGATCATCTCTTTGGGGAGCACTGGGGGTCCTTCTGGCTGCTCGGGCTGCCTTAAATAATTCAAAAGGCCTTGCTGCCGTAATCAGCAAAAGAAAAGACCGGGATTTGGAGGAAAAGATACGTAGTGCTTGTGATGGAGGCGTGAGAGAACGCGTGTGTGTGCTGAAGTGGAGTTTTTAGGAGAAAACGAGGGGCGGGAGCAGAAAAGAGCAAAGAGCTGAGTTTTGTTGTTGCTTAGCTGAGCTGCTAGTGTGGGTTGAAACCAGAAGTCAGCTTTGTGTGTTGAGGCGCGTGCACGTGAGCAACAAGGAGGCACAGAAGAAGCGTGTAATGTGCAAGTGAAATGCAGAAGGTGTCATTTTATATTTACGTGCATTGTATATTCAGTTTCTGTGTGTCTGGATGCATGGAAGTGTGTGTGTGTGTGTGTGTGCACGCTGCAGATGGCAAGCTCTATGTTTTTCTTTTTGTTTCTGTCTTTATTGCATCTCGAGCTGCCAAAACATCAGCGAGCAGAGAGTGCTGCGGGCAAAAACAAAGCGAGGGAAACATTAAGATCGGTAAATGTTAAACAAATCATTAAATATGGTGAGAAAACAGAGCGAGAGAGAGAGAGAGAGAGAGAGCCTGCTGTGCTGAGGCAGCACACACTGATCAGACCTGGTTTCATTCATTTAGATAAAACCACCAACAACAGGATGAATAATGAAGCAAACCTTCGGTCTGTGAGGCTCGGTGTTTGGGCCGACTTCGTCTTTGACGTCCAGCTTCGGTTTACAGTCAGGGCTCATGATGGCGTCGCCCGAGTGTCCGAGCGCTCCTGCAACAGGAATAAGAAAAAAAGGTGAAAAAACTCATTAAATAAACCAAAAAGAACATTTGCAGAGAAGATTGATCTGGTGCCTGATAAATAACCTAACTGAGGGTATTCACAGAGGCAAAATAGTTTTTTCATTTTAACCCTTTAAAAATAACTCACTGAAATATTTGTAGAAATAAAACATTAGACTTATTTTTTCTTTTTAATTTTCTGGTTTAAGGCGACAAATCAGGATTTGAAGCATGTGCAGGTGATCAGATATGGTCACTTGTGCTGAGTGCAAAAACAAACTATTTAACACGTCAATTATCAGTGTTATTATCTTCTTTTCAGCTTAAAACAAGACATACGTAAAGCCAAAACGTCATATAATGTCAACTGGAATCAGTTAAGACACCTGAAGGAGGCATGCTGTAACTCTGTCCGTTTCCTGTGGCTGCTGGCTGGCTGTAGGAGACGTTGATGCTGGGGCTCTGGTAGTTTCCCTGCCTGCCACACACACACACGCGCACACACACACACACGCACGCACACACACACGCATACACACACACACGCACACACACGGGGGGGGAGATGTTATTAGATCCAGCAGACATGAATCAAGTTAGACCCACAATGTAATGACAGGCTGTGAGGAGAAGCAGGTAACAGTGAACAGAAGTCACATGATGACAGAGATGATATTTGGCAGTCTGTCACTGTCGTCCTCCTTCAACAGCTTTAAGGAAAAAAACAAAACCGCTAAGCAGCGCGTACATCTGAGGGCCACGCCGAAACGACGGCGTATCCCCGATCAAACAAACGGCTCTTCTAGAAGATTTAGGACGAGCACGCAGCATCAGAGCAGGAAAAAAAAACAACTCGTCGCCGTTCCCTTCTTCTAATCCCCACCCCTCCCCATTTTCTCCTCTCTTCCTCGCTCTTCTCATCCCACGAGTCATAATTTAACTAATTAAGGTGTGCTTTTGGAGAGGATCTTGTTATTTGTTGCCATGGTGACGGGAGAAATCAATGCCGCTCGCTCAGTCTCCCATCCCATCTCTATCTCAGGTGGCTCATCACATGGTGTTGCAAGTGACATCAGAGGGGCTTATCAGCAACCTGCTGAACACAAGTGTGTGTGTGTGTGTGTGTGTGTGTGTGTGTGTGTGTGTGTGTGTGTGTGTGTGTGTGTGGCTGCGTTTGAAACCATCACCTCATGGATGAAGCAAACTGGGAGGGATTAAAGATACAATGAGGAGAAACAAACACCTGAAAGGTGGAAAATAAAAATCTGAGTAAGAACATGACAGGACACAAAGAGAGTCGTTCTGCTGCAAGAATAACGTCCAGATTTACGCGTCTGTCAGTTCCGTCCTACTGGCATCATTCACTCCCTCCACACTCATCATCTAATGCCACATGTTGGAAGCGATACACATAGCCTGAGAGGAGGGATGGGTTTGGTAAACCTCCCCATAATCTCATCTCACAGATGTAATTAGTCATAGAGCACGGCTGATGATACATATGTAATCCCTCTACGGGGGCCGAGGAGCGCAGGGGAGCTCGGTGGCAAAGAAACACAAAATCCATGCTTATCTGTCCCCGTTTCCTTTTAAAGGGTTGGGGGGGTAGGCTCCTTCTGCGCTGCCTACGTGTTCCCCAAAAAACCTTGCATGAGTCAAGACACACAAAATAAATCCACCTTGTGATTGTTGCCGCTTCAGTCAGAAACACTCGCCCATCCTGTAAACACCGTCCCTCGCTCACCTTAAGCCATGCAAGAACACGCTCTCATGTGAAAACTCCAAACAACAACAACAACAACAACAGCGGCGGCGGTTGGTGGATTTCAACTGTGGCGCTCTCCCATTATGACTAATTCATGTCATAAAAAAGCCCATTAGAAAGCACTTGATGGAGGCACTGCACAGCGTTTAATCACACTTAATATATGCATGTGCTGCTATCAGGGCTGGGGGGAGGGGGGAGCAGGGGGGGGACAGCACAGCGCATCCATCTTGCTCCTGGGCACCTTTGTGCTGGCAAAAAAAAAAAAGAGAGAGAGAGAGAGAGAAGTATCCTGTTGCCGCAGAGAAAGAAGGGAAGAGTGAAGGAGGAGAGAGATGGAAATGAGAGGGAAGAAGAAAAGAGGAAGGCTGAGTGTGTGTGTGTGTGTGTGTGTGTGTCCCTGGTGAACCAATGGGGGGGTGTTTTTAGCCCTCAGCCCAAGAGAAGACCAAGATGACACGTGCATGCATGTGTGTGTTCATGCATGCATGAACACACACATGCATGCACGCCCAACAGGCCTTTCATCATTTTCTGTTATTGTTCCCATCTAAACTCCCATCCGGCCTCGTTCCCCGATTCCTCTCACATCCACGCCGCGTGTTCCCTTTAGCCGTTCAGTCCATGTGTGAAGGGCATCTGAGAAGGCCACTTCTGAACCGTGGGGAGTGTGTGTGTGTGTGTGTGTGTAAGAGCGTGTCCTTGTGTTGGTGCCGTTGCCAAGGGGATGCCATGGTTACGAGGTGCCAGCCAACCAGCTGACGGTTTCTCTCTAGAAGTGGCAGCGCCTTTGTCCTTCATCCGTGCTGACAGGCCGAGCCGATGCCTCCCAGTGCAGCTAACCGGACGAGACAGCCGAGGCGCTGGGACGGCAGGACCGCGTGGCGGCGGAGAGGCCGTCCCTATCGATCCCTCTGCGTGGGGGGGGGGGGGGGGGGGGGGGGGGGGGGGGGGGGGGGGGAGCTGCTGGATGGATGGATGGAAGGATGGATGGATGGAGTGGATGGAGTGGATCGGCTGGAGGCGATGAATTATATATGGACCCAATCTGTTGTCGGGGCAGCTTGGGCTCGATGCTTCCCCAAACTCCTGACTCAACTCAGCATCCACACACACACACACACACACACACACACACACACACACACACACACACACACACACACACACACACACACACACTGGACCAGAATAAACCCAGCTGAGAGAGAGAGAGAAAATAAAAGGACAGCTTTTAACATATTAAATCCAGAGAAAAGCTTCTTCTGCCTCCCTCCCTCCCGTCTAAACATCAAACAGCTCAGGATGGATGGATGAAGGAGAAGCCATTTATTTTGCCCATCTAATGAAAGCAGAGCACTCCGCAGCGCTGCCAAGACTGCGAGCGAAAAAGCGCCACAGGCAGCATCTTCCGTTCTTGACATTCAAGCGCTGCTCTTATTTATTTAGCAAATTTACTTACTAAGGAGGTCAGAAATGAATTATTTGGCGAGGATTTGCCTGGGAGCACTTTCCGCTCCTCTCTTCTTCCCTCATCCAACATTTTCCTTCCTTCAATTTCCTTTTATTTATGGCTCTTTTTTCTCTCTCTGAGCTTTGCTCTTCCTCAACTAAGTGATTATTTTTACGACAGCTCGCCTGTTCCTATAGCTCCAGGAACTTTCTGCAGCGAGTCGCCGGTAGCGCTGGGAAGTCATTTGTAAAGCCAATTCTATCCTCAGAAGCTGCTGCCAAGAAAAGCTTATACCTTTTAATACGTTGTGTTCTTCTCTCTCTTAAAAAAACACCACATCCATCCTCTCCTCCACACGAGAGACTTCCTGATGATGTTCAAACGGAAACCTGGCATCTGACTTTCCATTCAAAGTCAGTTTTTAAAGGAACAGAGATGATATTTTACTGCAAATTAGCCACATGTAGAGGATTAGGATTAGGGCCACTGAGAAGTTTAAAAAGAAAGGAAAACATGTCTGACAATAATCTTAGAATTCTGATTTTAATCTCAGAATTCTGAAGTTTTTCCACAATTTTGACTTTTTCCCCTGAATTCTGACTTTAATCTCCAAATATGTGACCTCAATCTCAAAATATCTGATTCTGAATATCTGAATTCTGCCTATTTTCATCAGAATAACGACTTTAATCTCAGAATTCTCTCTTTTCTCAAAATTTCAACTTTAATCTGAGAATTCTGACTTTTTTCCCAAAATTCAGATTTTAATCTCAGAATTCTGAAGTTTTTTTTTCTTCCAAATTTTGACTCCCACCCTCGAATTCTGACTTTAATCTCAAAATATTTGGCCTCAATCTCAGAATGCTGACTTTTTCGGTCAGAATTCCAACTTTAATCTGTGAATTCTTTTCTCAGAATTTTGACTTATTTTTCAAAAAATTCTGACTTTAATCTTAAAATACCTGATCTGAATATCTGAATCCTGCCTTTTTTCATCAGATTTATGACTTTAACCTCAGAACTACGACTTTTATCTGAGAATTCTGACTTCAGTCTCAGAATTCCGACTTTAATTGGAGAATTACAACTTTAATTTGAGAATTCTGACTTTTTTTCTCAGAATTCCGACTTTAATTGGAGAATTACAACTTTAATTTGAGAATTCTGACTTTTTTTCTCAGAATTCTGACGTTAATCTCTTATTTCCGAGATTAACATCAGAATTCTTTTTCTTTTCAGTGGCCCTAATCCTCTTACTTTTCTTTTTTAAAGGGATTAAAGCTGCAAAAAGGAGCAACTTTGAGACTCAGTGTAAAAAGTAACTCAGAGCAACAGGACTATTTTCTCTTCTTCCTGGAGGAAAACACTTCCCCATCAACCAGATCAAAGTGATTAACCAGCAGAAGTTGTTTCTAATCTCAGTCCTCTGGTGGTGGAAGGAGAAACTGACGCGACTCGGGAGGAAACAAAAACACTCGATATGCCACGCCTAATGAAGATTTAATCTGGACCTGCAGCCATGGGATGCCAGAAGTGGTCCTCTGTTCATTTGGAATTCCTTTCACTCACTCGTAATGAAGCTGGAGTGTGTTTACTAATGTCTGAGTGTGTGTGTGTGTGTGTGTGTGTGTGTGTGAGGGAGAGTCAGAATGGATGGAGTTGGGGGTGAGAGGATAGAGGAGAGGATTTATGGTGGGATGAAGTGAAAGAAAAAAACGGTTTATATTTAAATAACCGGCTGATTATTTTGGAAGGTTCGGTAACGGGTGTCTGTGGCAGCCGGGGTCGACTCATCAAAGAGGAAAACTAGACGTGTGCTTCGACTAACAAGTTGCTTCTCAGACGGGGAAGTCTGGATGTTTCACAGTGTTGCAGAGATCTGGAGCCTTTAACTGCAGGTTTTCGGAGGCCAATTTTCTCCTGATCTCCTTCAGATGTTCTAAAGTGGGATCTGAGGAAGAGAAACATAACAGGGCTGTGTTGGAGACAGCCGGGAACAAAAGGCAAATTGGAAAAGAAGAAAGGCTGAGTGAGATAAAACTGTCTGGGTAGGATAATAGAGCTGCACAGAGATGAAGAGGGCGATACAGTCGGGAGAGTTGGTGAAAAGAGTGAAACAGGTGGGAGGAGAGAGGAGAAGCAGGCGAGGAGGGATAAAAGGAGGAGGGGGAGCGACGGCGGACCACGGAGACGTCCTCACACGGTGAAAAACGTCCATCAGAGCAAATTCTTACGGCTTAATTTGGAATTAATTAGTCAGTTTGGAATTTTGGAAAGCAAAAAAATGCAAAGATGGAAAACAAATCCTCCATCTTTCAGTTTCACAGTCTGACATGGTGGTGTTGGGTTTAAATAAACGATAAATCAACACATTCTAACAAAGACCTGGGTGCCTTGGATCTATTTATCCAACGCTACAAAGGAGGAAGTAAAACTCCAAACAGAACAGCTTTCACAGATAATAGTGAATCAGAACGGATCACTCTCAGCTAACAGGGTAGTGGTGAGAGACGCCTCTCCTCCTGCAGCAGCAGCAGCTCAGACACCTCTCTGCTGGCTGGCGAGGAGACTGACAGCCAGCCTCATTGGTCCCAGCAGCGGGGATCATGTCACGCCACTTCTTATTGAAGGCCCAGCCATCTCCTAATCGCTTGTTCAACATTTGCATTGCTGCTCGTGTGCATAAGAGTGTGTGTGTGTGTAAGTGGACCCCCCTGATGCACATAATTACTCAAACATGTTGTCAGGCACTTGCTTCCCTCCCCAACACACACACACACACACACACACACACACACACACACACACACACACACACACACACACACGCACACACGCCTGTATCACATCACTTGTGCACGATCCTTTGGTTTTATGTGAAAATGGTATATTTTATGATCACTATGCATCAGATGACTCTGATGCAACAACATTCCTAAAAAAAAACAAAAAACCCTCTCAAGTCCACTTTAAAGACTTTCCCAGGTTAAATTTTCTCAATTTCTCATTTTTGACATCACAGTAAAATCTTTATTATCTATATGCTCCAAGCACAATGAAATACAAAGAAACCGTACAGAAACCTTCACCAAATTTCTATTTGAATTAAACCCAAATTATTTTGTTGCTTTACAAGGATCTCATGTTGTTCAGCCTCCTGAATGCTGAGCTAAAGAGCATCTTGTGAAATTTTACACATTTAATGCAAGTAAAGATGGCAGAACGAGGGTAAAACACACAGATATGAGCGAAATTTATATAATAGTTTATTAATTCGATGAAAATTTAAACTCCCCTGTGTGACTGACACACATTTATATTCTCACGTCCTCCTGTAGCAGCTTTTTTCTGCTTTTACAGCAGCGCTGTGTCCACGTTTGTTCAAAGAACTTTATGTCAGTTTCCGCACATTTTTGAATAAACGTTTGCAGGTTAAAACATAATAACTTGAAATATTTCTTATCCTAAAGAGGCCTCACCATTCTGATTCTAGAGGCATTAAAGACTCATTTTCTTCAGCAGATCTGCAGTGGTCTCTAGTATGAATGCCTCGTGAATCGATCTCTGTGGGAAAAAAAGCTCTGGTGCTCCTGTTTCAGGAAGTAGAAGTGAGCCGGGGGTGAGAAGACGGCAGGATTTGGAGTATTATAAATTGAGTCTTAAACATTATTTTTAATATTTATTGATATAGATGGAATTATGACTTTTTCCATTATTGAGCAACCTTGACCCATACCGCCTATATGCACCAGTAGCGCTTAGCGAGGCGAGTCAGAACTACAAAAAGATGAAAGAAATAAAGATGTCGGAGGGTAAAATAAACCTGAAGGTGGACTTGTCCAACCTGTTTTTACTCATATTTTGCATTTTCAACATTTGGATTTTAGGAACACAGAAGAGCCTGAAAACACAAATATTTTTGTTTTGTCTGTTTCATATTTATCCACATGGAAAAAGAAATAAAAGCACATTCCCTAGTTTTCCGAACTTTTCAAGACAGTTTTGAACCCCAAGACAAGCAGCAAAAGCTGCTGCTGCTGCTGTGAGTGTGAGAGGTGCTGGGAGGACTGAAGAGGTCCGTGGAGGTGACTAATGTTAATCTGGACCTCAGCCTGCAGAAGGATGTTGATGCTGCTCCCACGATGCATCGCTAGGGAAAACACGCACCGATACGAGGAGCGATGGAACTCATCGCTCCTCTCAGGCGACGGTCGTGTTTTTACAAGTTCCCCTGGCAGGGTTCAGGAAAAGTTTACTGCCCACGCAAATCCTCAACAACCTCCGTCTCCAGCTCCACGAGCTTTTATCTCATCGAACCCCGACGGAAGAATAATAACCGTAAACTCGCTCTGTGCCGTCTCTGGTGCCTTCACAGTTAAACTCAAGTTTACTTTATCTTCCTGTATTTTTTCAACAGAACTGTATTCATACCGCCTTCCTTCTCACCAGCGAATATCGGATTTTTTTCTCTTCCAATAAATGTCTCTGATATCAAAATGTCAGGCACTTTATGAGATGTGTGAGGAGATAAGGGTAGTTCCATAAATGGCTCACAGAAAAGTGGAAACCCAGAGAGAAAACTCAGAGTTTAAAAAGTCACTCAGCAGACGCCAGAAGATGGAAACGATTACAGGTTCCTTATCTCAGGTTCTGCTGTTCCGGCACAGCTTTGTTGGATTTTTGTGTGAAAAACACTGAATTATTGAATAACTATTAGATGCTTGAATGAAATATTAATGTGGTACTTCACTGATTACTTCTGATTATAATCGATCATTCTGAGTTTTTCCTGCAGGCTGAACATGAAAATAGCCTCCTCCACCTACCTCCTGCATTAGCTTCTGATAGAAAACAGACGGTGAAACTCTAGGATTAGAAAATCCTGACAGATCTACGTCACGCTGCCATTGACAACTATAGTCGTCATTTGCATTTTTTTACAGGGCGGGCGTCGGAGCGAGCCCCCGCACCGTGAGAACAAACATCACGTGTCTAAAGTGGATCTTCATCCGTGTATGTCACACATCACGTGATCAGGAAGCGGAAAATGAATGGATTACGGGTTTGTGTTGGGAAGCTGCTGAGAAAAAAAACGATGCGCCGAACCGGAAATGCGTCTGCAGCAAGGCTTGGGCACCAGATTGTGAACGAACGGATAACACTAGAAATACTGCGATTCTTCCTGATGTAAGAAGTGAGTCTACTCTTTCTTTTGGTAGTTTTGGTGTTTACATGATCATAGAGCACAATGTTCTGTGACTCTTCAAAAACAGTAAAAACGCTCAAAAACGCTGGCAGTCAGGGGCTTTCTGATCAGAAAACGCTGGCAGTGAATGAGTTAAAATGTACAATAAGTAAGAAATGTTCAGTGAAATAATCACAGAACATTCTAGAGTTTTGATCGTGTTACTTTAGACGGTAAATGTGTTTGATATAGCGCCTGCTAGGGTTCTACAACCCCCCAAAGTGCTTTACTACACAATCAGTCATTCACACACTGGTGGTGATGAGCTACACTGTAGCCACAGCAGCCCTGGGGTGCACTGACATACGTGAGGCTGCTGAACACAAGCGCCACCGGTCGCTCCGACCAGCAGCAGGTAAGGTGGGTTAAGTGCCTTGCCCAAGGACACAACAGCAGAATTTTTGGCCGGGAGCCGGGATCGATCCTACAACCCTCAAGAGGGATGTGGTCTTTGTTTACAACCTGAGCATGCGAGGTTGCCGAGTCAGCGCGAGCTATCGCTGCTGCGCGGCACGAAGCAGCGTTTGGTAAAGCTCCTGATCCAGGAAACAGCCTTGAAATGGAGACACGTGAGCGTTTGCTGAAATTTGTGATTTTGAAAATGAGAGTTCAGGCTTTTGTTCTAGCCCTACAGGAACCAGAGAGCCCTGACAGGATTCCTGCAGCCCCCCCTCCCTACAGAAAGGCTCTAGGAGACAAAACAAAAAGAAATGTGTCGTCTAAAAAAGCAGAAACGTTTCCTTGTATTGTTCTTTTTTTTAGGGATTTAAGGAGATCTTGTTACCTGTTGTGAACCGAGTTAGTAGATCCCAACATGCCAGCTGCTGCTCCCTCGTGGGCCTTTCGGTTAGAGCTACCCAAAGATGGAGGACCCATCCCTGGTCCAGCTGGCTGTGGCATGCTGGGAGAACTGGGACCCATGGTTGGGTACCCCCGACTCTGGCTGCCTGGACCATGGCCACGACCCGCAGACGCAGGCTGCCCGGGCCCTTGACCGTGCATGGGGCTGGTGGCGTTCATCCCCAGACTGTTGGTCATGCCGGGGCCGCTGTAGCTGGTACTGACTGTCCCGCTGTAGTTAGAGGCCCGAGGGTAGTTTCCTGGAAGGAGAATATACACAAACCAGCTCTTTGAGATCTTAAAATGATCAAAAGTTCACAGATTACAGAGTTCTCTTTAAAAATGTTGCACATGAGTTAAATAAATCAACTTAATTCAACAGAAACGGAGAGAGCGTGCAGCTTTCACTTTTAAAACTACATCAACATGTTCATCCGTCTGGAAAAACAGCGACAGGTGGGAAACGAGGACTAGATTCTTATTCATGACCTCTACAAAATACGGTGACAGCAGCCAGGAAAAAAGATATCCGGGTTCGTTTCTGATGACATTTTTCACAGCTGCAGGTTGCCGAATAGCCCTGGGAACAATTTCCAAGCTTAAGGCTGACTTTGTGAAACACTTGAGAGGAGCTCTAATCTGCAGTAAATGCTTTCTTGTTGCCCTGGAGGGCCACACAACCATGAAGCCAGAAGCTTTCCTAAGGCACACTTAAACCCCTCCATTTGGCTTTAAAACCTCAGCTCCATTCCAACTGAAGGAGCATGCTGGTAAACAACACGGCTGTACATTCAGGCGCTTTACTCGACACCTACTGTACATGCGGGTGCCGTGCACATCCCTAAAAAGAGCAGGGTACTCCCTCTGCAAGCACGGAGCCTTTCTGACTGAGATATTCCCTCCTCGGGACAAATCCTCTGCAAAATAGAAATGGAAAATGTGGCATCCTCTATTGTAAAGGAGGTTATTTATTTTGATTTGATTAAGGGTGCTTTAGTTGGGCCTCACTGCATAATCCTCTGAGAATATGTCTGGAAAAGGGGATCAAGTCCCTTTAAAACCTGAAGGCTTTTCTGCACACTCGAACGAGGGGAAAGTTAAACGACAATCTTCCATACGGGGCGAAAAAAAACAACTCTGAAAATGGAAATGGCTCCCCACTGTCCTTGAGTTGCTCCAGCGAAGACAGTTTCCACTTGACATAAGCCTGCGAGCCCAAAACAGACAGAAGCAGCAGAAGGTGGCAAAGAAAGCGGAGGAGGAGAGACCAAAAGGGACGGAAAAGGAGGAAAATGTTCAAACCCCAAAACCGTGAGATAGGATTTATGGTGAATGGAAATAAAAGTCTTTCCCGTAAAAGTCAGCAACTCTGTTCGACTTTGTCCAGACGTTGCACTGAAAGCTAATGTGGGAGAGGTGGAGAAGGAAGTGCATCATGTCTGGGGGAGGCTTTGGTGAGTACGGCTGACACCTGTCAAGGGTGTTGGGGCTGTAGGGGAGGCCTTCAGTGAGAAAGGATGCCTGCTAATGAACATGGGAGGATATGCATGCTGCGCGGTGCATGTGTGCATGCTCCGCTGTGTGCATGCAAATATAACACCTCGGAGAACCGCTGAATGACACATTTCCATATTTCTGAGATTCAGAAGTGACTGCCTGCAGTGCCGTGGTAAATCCTGGGAACGCTGCCCTGCAGCCTCCATGCTCTCAGCTCTGCTGCAGATGAAGGACCTCTCTCAGCCCTCTTTGGGCAGCTGTTGAGACCTGTGGCTGCAGGCCATGCATCCTCAATCGCCTGGGTGGACACTGTGGTGGTTTCTGGCTCTTCTGACTGACTGAGGCTCCAGCACGCCTCCCGGGGAGTTGTTTATATCATACAGTCCCATTTGGACAATCTGCCTTTTTCCTTTTTCTGGCAGCCGGGTCGCAGCCCCCAAAAGTTCCAAAAACTAGGGAATGAGAGTCTGGAAGTTTCCATGAGCGTGTTCTCAAGTCTTCTTGGGGTGGTGCGAAGCCAAACGTAACAGGAGAAACTATAAATGTGTCATCGAGATAGCACGCGGCGTGGAGAGAACGTATTAGTTTTTATGTAATATTCGGAACGCTGCAGCGATGAGCCGTGATTACCTTGGCTGAGATGAAGACGGAGTCGCTGTGGGATAAGGTTTATGCAAAGCTCCGTCCTGACAAGAATGATTCTCCTCCTGCAGGACTGCTGCTCCGCCAGAGTGCTTCTTCAAGGACAGATAGAGCACTAACCCACTTTGTAAAATGATGGAAGACTGGGCCTCAAACTCCAAAGTGTTATCTTTAAAAGACTTAAGAGGCGCTATTAAATTACAATAGAAGGAGCAGCAGGATCACCGGAAAGGTAAAGTTCAGTCTAACTCAGGGAAGACAACGGAACGTAAGAATCTGATGAGGTTCATCTGCAAATCAATGTTTCTGAGCCAGTTGATAATCAACGAGCCATCATTAGTGAGATTTTACAATCCAGACTTCAGGATTCCAGAATCCAATAAAGCAGGACAAGCAGGATCTGCACCTTCCTGTGTCCTTTTGTTTCTCAGCCTTTGGCGAGTCTTGGTGATATTTATAGCACGATGGAGGGGAGGAGGAGAAGGAGAACGCACGGTGCTTCGGTCACAATTACATGGAAATTCCCGGCACGGTCACGCATTTGGTGGACGCCACGTCCCGCGCCGGGTTTAATCCCAGCAGTCCCGCGGGAGAGCCGGAGTGTGACCGAGGAGATTACTGTCTGCTGCTTCCTCAGCAGACTGGACCAGCCGGAGCTAACGGCGGCTCTCCGGTGGAGTAAGGTACGACGGTGCGGCAGCGTGCCCCCAGGTCCGGCCAACTTCATCAATAAGAAGTGGAACGCCGATTACACGGCTACACGCGTGAACAGGAGCCTGCTCTGTATCCAAATGTGACTTAACATGAAAAAGAACTGAACGGCAGCGTTTTTCCTTCTTTTTTTATTCATGGGAACATTTTTTATAAAGAGTCAGAAAAGACTCCGTCTGGTTTTTAGCACAATAAAACCCCTAAAATGAAAATAATCCAAATTAGACACGAAACAAAGATTTCATCATTTGCTTTGGGACTCGATTCCTTATCCCGGAACAAATAGTTGTTTTTGCAGCATCCTGTGTTGCCTGAGGCCCCCCGCGTCCTCTCCCAGCCACCTCAGCACCTTCCCCAGCAGGGTTTCTGAGACACAGCTGGATTGGGCTGCACCTTGGGGCTGCTGAACTCCTGACACTGTCAATTTCCTCCCAAGACTTACTTCTACCTCTAGGCACTGGCTTGAGTCATGGGTTTTCTCTCTCTCTCTCTTTTTTTTAGCCTGATTTAAATTGCAGCTCAGGCAAGGCACCAAGGCTTAAAAGTCCTGTCTGAAGCAGGTCATTACCAGGGAAGTGCTTAACCCCCTTAAGGGAGTAGGGAGCAATGCAACGGGCGTGGAAAGAGAAAAAAGCAGCCGAGACAGGCTCCAAATCTCTTTCCTGTAATGGTTTAAGTTCCTCCTCCCACGTCTGATTGTATTTGCTGTTCCCACCACGCCGGCTCTTAACCATGTCCAAATGCACCTCCTAAAACAGCTGCTGGAGTCGTTCGAGTCCTTAGGAGCTCCGCTTGCATCGAGATCAGTTTAACGCTGGATGAAGAGGGCTTTCAAAGGACAGCCGTAAACATTCAGCAGCTTAAACACTGTTTGGGATCTTTGAGTGTCGTCTCACTCTTTCAGACAACAGCAAAATAAAGAAAAGGACGTTCTGGCAAGCTCCGTCTGCATAAAATCACTGGGTTACAGACTCGTCTAATGAAAGATCCACAAATATCTCCGTGTTGTTTGTAGAAGGGCCAGTTTTATGAAGCTGCAGCAGCAGTCTATTACACAAGCTCCGCTGTAGCTGTGCACGCTTAATAAAAGAGCAGCCCTCAAAGTTACAGAACACACGGATCTTTTTTAGGGTCTTTCATGAACTACAAAGAGTCTGGTTGTGTGTGTCACCGCTGAAAATGTTTTATCAGACACAGAAACAGGAGTTAAGGTCCTCTCTGCACAGAGGAGCCGGCAAAAACAGCAGAGCAGAGTTCAGAGGCTCAGAGTGAGGGTTCTCTAATTTATTAGAGCGAGAGAGACTGAGAGAGAGAGAGAGAGACAGAGAGAGAGAGAGAGACAGAGAGAGAGAGAGAGAGAGAGAGAGAGAGAGAGAGAGAGAGAGAGAGAGAGAGAGAGAGAGAGAAGGAGAGAGAGAGAGAGAGAGAGAGAGAGAGAGAGAGACAGAGAGAGAGAGAGAGAGACAGAGAAGCAAAGCAGATGGTGTTGTCATTAAGAACAATGACCAACAGCTGTCCCCCAACACACACACACACACACACACACACACACACACACACACACACACACACACACACACACACACACACACACACACACACCTGGAGTTCCTGTAGACCAGTAGAACTCGAATGAGGTTCGAATGAAGGCAACTGGACTTCTTTGGTTTCTTGAAGACGTTTTGCTGAAATTGCCTATGAATACCCCTCCTCCCTATCCCTTATCAAGGGGTAGGGATGAGGGGTATTCATAGGTAGTTTCTGTTCATTAAGCAACAATAGACAGCCTCAGTCTCATATTCCAGTCAGAATTGATGAAGCTCCTCAGATGCGACGCGAAACGTCTTCAAGAAGCCAAAGAAGTCCAGGTGCCTTCATTTGAACCCCTCTGGATTACGTCAGTGAGTGTATAGCACTGACTGTAAATATATAAGAGGGACCAACCCTGAAGGTTTCTGAAGAGCCTAATAAAGCCCAGGGGGCGGTTCGACCACCGCCATCTTGACCGCGTCACGCATCTAGTCACTTCAGGAAAATACAGAAATGGAGATGGGAACGGGGCTGTGAGGTTGGGGGCAGATGATTGACACCCATACAACTCTGAGCCGATGCAGCTACGAGCTAACTGAGGCTAACGAATGTTGGCGTGCTCTTTTAGCCAGAAAACCGCGGTTGAGCGACTCTGCTACCCTCTGCCTTTTAGTCTGTAACACCTTTAATGTGAGGCCGAGGCCTTCCCTGGAGCAAGCAGGAGGTCAAGCCGCTAGCACTGACGGCTCATCTGCTACCTGTCAATCAAAAGGACACGCCCCCTAAGTACTCATTAATTCACAAAGTGCCTGTCAAAATAAAATCAGCTTTTGGTTCATCTTAAAAAAACGCAACAATCTGTGAGAAAACTCAAAAATCAGCTCCAAACCATCACTGAACTGGACTTTTGGGTCAATTATTAATGAAAAAAGTCACTTTTGACTTCATGCACTCAGCCTTCAAACCAAAAAGGGCCACTTCACTATTTTCCCTGAATGTGTTTATATTTCTACTTACTGACTAAAATCACTGCTGCGTTTTATAACCAAGGAAGTCACTAAAGAACCAATTTAAGGCGCTCAGCCTCCTGCTTTGCAGTCTGAAACTATCTGAGCAGTGATGCAGTGCAGAAGGAGGATTGGTAGCAAGTATTTTTATATTTGAATTAGATTAAACAAACATTCCTCAAACGCATATAGAGTGTACTCTGAGTGAGACGAGGAGACAGCCGGCCCGAGCTGCTCCGTTTCTGATGGGAACATCGCTGCCGTCATCCAACTGAGATTTCACGCTCATCTGCCTCCGGAGCTCCTTCCAGGCTAGTCCGCCTCGCTGTCGCTCTCTGCTTACTTCATTTCTCTGCTTCTCTTTGCTTACTGGGCTGTCAGCCCAGCCAAAGTCACATTAAGAGATAAGAGTGGGAGGAGAAGGGAGACCAAATACCAAACGCATTAAGGCTATTAATCAACATTAACAAATGTGAGGGAGAGGCCGCAAATTTGGAAAAACACAAGCGCGGATGGGTGCATTTATCAAGGTGACACATTAAAAGTCACATTTACCAAAACAGAAAATACCACAATGTTTCTTCTGGTGTGTTGCCAAAGGCGGGAAATAAAGTGCAACAGCAGATGTCAACATTTGTTTGATGGCCGGGTGTTGGAGAAACAAGCGGATGAAGAATGCTTCATTATAGAAAACCATCCAGACTTCTTTTTTTTCTTCTTCTCGCAGAAATTTCCTGGAATGTGATTGATTTTTTTTTCTTAGAGTATCGGAAAAAGCTTAGACTAATGGCTGATGGGACTGATTTTCTGAAAGGCTCATCAAACAGACTCACTATCAGTGAAACGCGCAACTGAGGACAAGTGGTGAGTTTTCAAATAGAAACCCCATATTGTGTTTTTATTAGGGGTGGGACTCGATTAAAAATTAATCTAATTAATTAGAGGCTTTTTAATGAATTAATCTAGATTAATCGCATTTTAATCGTTCAAGAAAATTTGGCCCAAAGCAAGTTTTTCTACTAAATTTCTGTCTCTGTGAAACTTAGAGTGTTGGGAGATGCATATTTAGAATCAGTAGCTTTAAACTGGAAGGATAGAATGTGTGTAAAATTAGATTCTTAACAGCGTTAGAGACACATGAAGGCAAAAACACGCACGAAGAGGGATTTCCGATCACTCATTTGATGGTAGTTTTAGTCGTGTTTGGAGCACGTAAAACGGTTTACATGGTCTTGTAGCTGAGGTTCTGAGCTTTCTTTAGAGGTGCAGCTTGACTATATTCATTGATATTTAGGGCATGGATTTTGCTGCTAAACTTCAACATCCCCCAGTTGGGGGTCCCTCAGGCCCAAAGGGTTAAATGCATTTAATTCTTATTAACGTGTTATTTTTTTCTAATTAATTAATCATAATTAACGCGTTAAATACCCACCCCTAATTTTTTTGACACATTTTGGGACAAAATTTGAGTTTTTTGCATCAAAATTCCTTAAAAAATGACATTTATTTTTGCTGTTTGGTAGAAAGATCTTTAGAATTAGATTATTCTCTGCTTGAGTGAGCGTGTGTGGGGAAATGTTTGCAGGCTTTTCTTTAAAAAAATAACACAAAGATAATGATGTGAAAACTAGGGCTAGAGCGATTTATCGGGCTGATATTTACCAGCTGCATCAGCTGTTATTATTAACATTTTACCGTGTGAATAAGGCGAATATGTCTATGCATCAGCCATGAAAATTGGCAGCATGACCTCTACGTATCAGTATCAGAAATGTCCACATCAGTCCGTCTCTAGTCAGAACCATCTCTTTTTGTCCCCGATTCATGAAAAAGGCACTGATCCAGAGCAGAATCAGTAAAGCACACACACCTAGATATTTGGAGGTTTTGACAGGTCTCCAACACATTTTTAAACTTTAACGCTAATATTAAATTCCTCCAGAAATGGAGATTATCCGTCTGTGGGTGAGCCTTCTGACGGTCGGTCGGCCATGACACCTTTTAGCCCCCTCATAATCATGTCATGGAAAGGACCAAGAGGTCTGTCCAGGTTTACAGCGTCTCATGAATATTCCCAGAGTCACATTGGTTTTTAATGCCCACCACTCAGGAGCAGAGGCGACGGCTCCACCTGGCTGGAAGAAGTGATGGAGACGTCTTTCAAAACGAGCCCTTCCTTTGTATTCCTAATTAGCAACCTCTCTGACACCACTGACACTGCTGTCAAGGGCCTTGGTGACTGTGTGTGTGTGTGTGTGTGTGTGTCCTGTAAAAAGACAAAATCCCCTGTGAGTCGGTGACTGGATGCTCGTCAGCGAATTCCTCTAAATCTGAATCTTAGGGAGTTTCTTACACTCAGACCTGATACTTAGATCTCACATGACATCGTTTCTGTAGGATGACAAACTTGAGTTCTTTAATGTCGCTAAAGAAACGCTTTACTCCACTTCATCAGCAAACCTATTTTAGTTTTTAAGCAGGAAAAAATGAATGGACTGAGTACAGATTTTTGACTGACTGATGGAAACATGCTCTAACCTTGGTGTCCATATTGGGGTCCTTGAGGTCCATAAGGACCTGTGGGACCACTCTGAGAGAACGGACCCATACTGGGGTACATGGGATCTCCTGGGGATGGGTGGGGGGACATCGGAGGTCCAGATTGTGGAGGTGCAAACTGAGATCCAGACTGATTCCTCTGCATGTACCCTGAAACACACAAACACCCAAAACAAGGTTAACGTTTAGCTTTTAAAGTTCCTTAAATTCTTAGAGAAATCAGATATCGACTCAGAAAGAAGACGGTTTTCATCTAGCAACAAACGGGACTTTCTCTTCTACATCCCGGTGAACGTCGACCCTTCTTTCAGAAGAAAGCTCTAATCTTTTACCTCCTGCAACTTGTAGAAACACTCTGATGAGTGTGGAAATGGATGAAACGTACAGGACGGTGCGTTAAAAACATCCATCAGCACAAATAAACTCACACAGAGAGCATTAAGTGAATGAACAGAGTCCAGGTCAAGTACACGCCTGGCCTCAGAGATGCACGGAGCTGCAGAAGCTGAGTGTGTGCATGAAAGCTTGAGGTAAAACACGCGGCCCTCTCCACAGAATAGCTAGTGATTTAACCACAGCTACCGTGTTATTCTAAGCTGCTCTGTCAATAGATGTGTCAAAGCCTCTCAGGCCCAAACTCGCCTGCACCGTTCAAATTGACATTTGGAGCGATCCTCGCCTGGGCTTCGCTCTTTCAAGCTGCGCCATTCCTTTTTTAAAACCCACAGAAAGGTCTCCCAATCCACCGCGAAGGAAGAAAGGTCGCTGGACGGCCATTCAGGGAAAAGAGTGGCTTTGTGTGTGTGTGTGTGTGTGTTGCAGATTAGGTGTAAATGGATCTCGTCTGCTCGGCTGTAAACTTTGATAGCTATCCGCTTTGTGGAAGGAGCGCGCGGGCCGGCTCTTTAGCGAGTTTGGGGAAAGCCAAAGCTGACACTTGTGTATTTCTTTGTTTCTGCTAAGAGAGCGAGAAGAAACGTGTGGAGAGAGGAGAGAGGCAGAAGTTTTAAAACGCTGTTAAGTTTATCATTGTGTGCACATACGCAGAAAAATGCACATTCGCGTTTCTGGGTGTGTGGCGTGGAGATAAAGAAAGAGGAGCCATAAACGCTCGGAGTGTGTTTGGAAAAGAGACGAAGGCCAAGAGAGAACGAGAGGCAGTGAAGAGAGAAGAAGTGTGTGTGGGAGGGGAAGACAGTGCAACGGAGGGAAAGAGCGATTGGGGCCTGAAAGTGCTTAGGCTGCTAGTGCTGGGTTTAAGGAGCGAGGACATTATTGTAATGTTTTGCTTCCATTAGGGTAAGGGGATTCTGGGAGAGGAGCAGAAAAAATACAGAGTGTAATACCGCACTTTAAATTGCCTGGAAAATGGATGGGGAGAAGAACATTGTGCAGACAGTGCTAAAAGCAAATAACACATTCAAGGACTTTTCCCTCCCCCCCCGCCCCCCCTGCACAAACACAAACCTTCTTCTCTTTCGGGCAAAACGAACGAAGCTCTCAGCTGGACAACAACAGGCAGGCGGCAACGCGCGGGAGGAGAAAGAGCGGTGAGGCGAAAAAAGGGACAGTCAGTGGATTTATGAAAATAAAGAGAGGCTCTGAGGGGGGGGGGGGCACTTGAGCAAAGTGGGGCGTACAGTAAGTAGGGGGGGGGGTGCTAGCAGGAAAAGCAGCACAAACAAACATTGAACCAGTTAAATATGCTCTGCTTTCCTGGACTGGGACGTGACATTAGAGAGCATCATGTTGGGACATAACCTTAACCCCCCCCTGGAGTTTAACTGTTAGATAGAGGCACCATGATGGTTACTCCCCAGTCTTTCGGGCTTTTTGCAGCGTCGTGTGGATCCAGAGGCTGTTTTCAGTAAAACCCGAGAAGTGGTCATAATTACTGGAATCAGCCTCCAGTTAGCGGCAACGAGCTTTTGGCAACACGTTTGTGCCAAAACACAAGAAGACGTCGTATTGTCAACTTTTAATGAAAATAAACATCACAATGAATCTGGCATCACATAAAACCCGTTTTCCTGTTGTTTCTATGAGTCATCGTGTCTGTTTGGGTTCGTTCTGCTCGGTTTGTCCTAAAAATCATGTTTGCTGGTGTAAAATAAGAGCTGAACTCTCCCCTGAACTCTCTCCCTGTTGAATCAATAAAGTCTTCCACTTGTTTTGTGTTGGGCTCAAAAAGTCCTCCGACTCTAAAAGCCTTTCATTCCAGCCCGTTATTCTCTAAACTCAGCTGGCGTGTTTGCTCTGGTCTGTAATCTGCATGCACCCCTCGCTGGTGTGGAATGTAAGGAAACCGTTTCCATCTGAAACTTTTGGTGCAACGTGTTTTTATTTTGTTGCAGATTATGTGAAAGAACACAAATAGAGCCTTCTGAGAATACGTCTACAATAAAAGAAGAATCTCATAAAAACACACACGCAAGTCCAGACACAGCGCTGCTGCTTTGACATCATCACCAAACCCTTCATCTTGGTCATCACTCGTGTGTGCATAGACGCACCTCTGTCCTGAGCCATCGGTGAGCGTGTGATTGGCAGCTGGGCTGCATCTGGTCCATTTCCGGAGCTCTGAGGGGCCATCGTTGAACCTGCAGATAACAGAGCCGACATTTAAAGATCCAGATCTTTATGAAACGATCCGCCCTTAGAAACAAAAGCTGTCATGAGAACAGAACACGTTCATCACGAACCGAGCTTCTTCTTTGTCTGACAGCGAGGTGAACAGAAATTTGATTTATATTTGCTGAAAACTGAACAAAAGGATGTAAACAATCAACCGAAGGACCGCTTTTGTTTCCTCTCCACTCCAAAAGTTACTTGATTCAAAAAGTTTTCATGTCAGTGACAAAAGAAAAACAGACTTGATGAAAAATGTAGCTTTTGCAGACGTACGCCATTAACAACAAATGCAGCACAAGAGGACGTATCCAGTCGCTGGAGCCAATGTCACTTGTTTGTGTACACGTTTAAACCCCAGCGACCTGCTGCAGAAACCACAGCCATTTCAGGATCATTGATTCGATGGTCATGCAAGTCTTTGGGCTGAAACTGCTCCATTGAAATCCAATAGTGAGTTGAGGGTCTGATTAGGACAATGGCAGACAGAGTAAGGTGGATTGATTTGGCCCGAGGAAGGAAAGAGAAGGCAAATTAACCTTTTGTCTTAGGATGCAAACAGGAGGCAACAGGGGGAGGAGAGGACGAGTTCTGGTGGCACGTCAGTTTGAGGTGCATAATTGCACCGTTTAATATAGCTTAAATTTAACGTGGGAAGCTAAAACATGGGGAACTTTGCATATAGTATGCGTTAAATTATGGATGTTTGATATCAGCTCTTTTAGCCGATAAACCAATATAATCTAATTCTTAATTTTCTATACGGAAATCAACCAATACCAAAACATGAAGGTATGAGAACGTTGTGTAGTGGAAACCGATGCAGATAATTTCCAGTTTTTCACTTTAATGCCATTATTGTCAATAATATCAGTGTTTGTGAAAACACGTCGGACATTACCGACGTGATTTAACAATGTCAGACGAAAAACTTTAAATCGTCAGACATTGTGACCGACGCCGTGCGTCTTCTCTGAACGTGCCAAAATAAAATAAACTTCCTGAAAACCACAAATTGCAGACTGTTGATAATTTGCACTGATTCCGTGACACAGACATGTTTTTTTCAATAATCCATCAGAGATCATCTCTGGTTTCTGCAGCAGCTACTGGAGCACTTCTTCTGAGCATTTTAATAGATCTTGCTGCACACGGTGTGTGGCGCACCGGACTTTTAAGCAGCTAAGGCTTTGTCCTACGTGGCTCAAAAATGTCCTGCGAGAGATGCTCTCACGTCTGCCAGTTTGGCAGGCGTGGCTCAAACGTTTTCGCAAACACTGTAATATCGGTAGATCGATAATATTGATAGATCGATAATATTGATACATTGATAATAATGATAGACCAATAATATCGGTAGATTGATAATACTGATAGATCGATAATACTGATAGATTGATAATATTGATACACCAATAATATCGGTAGATTGATAATATCGATAAATCAATAATATCGATACACCAATAATATCGGAAGATTGATAATATCAGTATATCGATAATATTGGTAGATCGATAATATTGATAGATCGATAATATTGATACACCAATAATATCGGAAGATTGATAATATCAGTATATCAATAATATTGGTAGATCAATAATATTGGTAGATCAATAATATTGATAGATCGATAATATTGATACACCAATAATATCGGAAGATTGATAATATCAGTATATCGATAATATTGGTAAATCGATAATATTGATACACCAATAATATCGAAAGATTGATAATATCAGTATATCAATAATATTGGTAGATCAATAATATTGGTAGATCAATAATATTGATAGATCGATAATATTGATACACCAAAAATATCGGTAGATCGATAATATCAGTATATCGATAATATTGGTAGATCGATAATATCGGACATCCCTAATTTAAACATGAGCCTGAAGTTGTGAAGTACAGTTCAAGTTCTGTAATATTAACAGTTTGTTGTTAAAACATCCTAAAAACTCAACATGACAATTCAACTTATTCAATCACTCAGTAAAATCTGTGCTATTTCAAGGGAGGCTTTCACTCGTGTGTGTGTGTGTGTGTGTGTGTGTGTGTGTGTGTGTGTGTGCTTGCCAGTCCACGCCAGCAGAATTACATGACTGGAGGTGACACACTCTCCACATAAACAAACCCAATTAAGTCAACATAATTGCTTTGCATAAAAATGCATAAACAACATTTCCATCTATCTGTCGCCCACTCACACTCAAGCGAACACAAACAAGTGTAAATAAACCCACTAAGGCACACAAGAAAGCACATGTAAGAGCACAGAGGCACACAAGATATGTACTGAAATGTGTATACACACACACACACACACACACACACACACACACACACACACACACACACACACACACACACACACACACACACACACACACACACACACACCTTTTCAGCAGTGGGTCACATGTGTAACGTACCAAAAGGCCATGTATTTCATCAAAGTGAAAGAAGTTAACTTTTAACTTACAGGCCAGGCTCATACGGTCAGAACACGCTGACATCGTGGTGCAGAGATGGCATCTATGATCTTGACCCAATATTCCTAACTCATCCTGTGGTGAATCACAAGACATCAAGATGCCGCAGATGACGCAAGACTTCTTTTCAATCTTCTTTGAATAAAGTTGATCTTTCCTGGCTCATAAAATGACTTTATAAGTTATATCTAATCCTATTTTGTTGAAATAACAATATGTTTAAGGTGTTTTAATAATGTGTCCAGTACTCTATAGTAATGAATGATGGGTTAACATGGATGTTTATTCCTGTAAGGATGTATTTCAGATCTTAAATTACACCAGATTAGTATTTGTTGGAGTTCATGTTAATCTAGCAGTGTATTCACACATTAATAATATTATTATGAATGTTTAACATATTCACTTCACATTACGGTTTAGTAAGATTCACTCCACATTAAGAAGGATGACCTCTCTAAGTGTTAGAGAAAGGAGTGGTGTCTGAGGATTCTGATAAGGCCCACTTTAACGTGTCAAATTCTGATTTGTCCAAACTGATAAACAAGAGTTGGTAAAAGCGAGTTCACCCCCTGAACAAAAGAGTTCTAAAAAGAAACTCGAGAAGCTCTAAGAGTTCTAGCTAGCTACCTGGTTCGGCCGACTGGGTCAGCAAAGCGAAAGGAACCATCCTCCTTTTGACCTCAAGGTCAAACCTTCTTTGCAGGCTGCATCAGATGCAAAATAGATCCACCAGCTTCCTGCAGTCACCTGGGAGGTACCCCAGACAGACGGGTCCGTATTTGGAGCAGAGCTACGGCTCCAGTACCTCAGAGGTCAACGCCACAGACAGTCTGTCCGTACCGACTTCTCTGACCTCCTGGATTGAACGAGGACCTCCACACAAGCGTTCCTAGACTCTGCCCACTGGTGTCGATGGTTGCACAAATGTGTCTTTTTATTAGAACAAGGAACAAAAACCTTTTGAAGGCAGAAATTTTAGAATGTTTGGTTATTCAAAGATAAGCATCGTTTAGTGTGTGTATGCAGCTAAAAGAAAACTCCACACATTGAGTTGAATGCAGAATATAATTATTGAAATTGTGTCTTTGAAACTTTAACACAATAAAATCATTTTTACTCCGGGTGACACCAAGGGGGACATGCTGGTGGTGACATGCAAACTGTCCTTGTACTGGTCACACACACGTTACGGCTTCTCTCCTGTGTGGATCCGCTGGTGTTGTTTCAGACTCCCTAACTGAGAAAAACCTTTCCCACAGGTCTCACAGGGAAACGGCTTCTCTCCTGTGTGGATCTGCTGGTGTCGTTTCAGACTCCCTAACTGAGAAAAACACTTCCCACAGGTCTCACAGGGAAACGGCTTCTCTCCTGTGTGGATCTGCTGGTGTCGTTTCAGACTCCCTGATTCAGTAAAACCTTTCCCACAGGTCTCACAGGGAAACGGCTTCTCTCCTGTATGAATCCGCTGGTGTCGATTCAGATGCCCTGACTGAGTAAAACGTTTCCCGCAGATCTCACAGGGAAACGGCTTCTCTCCTGAGTGGATCTGCTGGTGTCGTTTCAGAGATCCTGACTGAGTAAAACGTTTCCCGCAGATCTCACAGGGAAACGGCTTCTCTCCTGAGTGGACACGTTGGTGACACTTTAACTCTGATGGAGAACCACAGCTTCTGTCACACTGGTCACAGAAGTGCAGCTTCTTCCTTTTCTTCTTGGCAGGTTGATCCATTGGTCTCACATTCAATCCTTTCTCAACTTTCTCCTCTTCTTTGCAGGACCGGTTCTGTGAAATAAAAAAAGAAAACAAAAAATTATTAATCCACTTACTTTCAGAAAATGTCTTTCACAAAATCATGTTTACATTTGGAAAAATATAAGCAGATTAACTCAGTTCTATGATAAAACATTAATATTACAGCTTCATAGGACACCTCATTTAAAAGTAAAACATAATAGATTTGAATTTTGCCTTCATTTTTATCAGATGTTTCCAAACAACCAGAGTTCATGTTGATGCATTTGGTAAATGTGTTTTATCTGAAGCAACCTACAAATATTTCTACCAGCATGCGTGTTAAAAGTTACGTTAAATCAACCTACCTCTTCCAGTGACGACATTTTCCCGGTGGTCTCACTTCACTCCTCTCCTCTATCCAGGAATCACCTCTTGAATATTCAAAAGAACACAACACACATACACATGAGGAAGAGCTACAAAAACTAGATATTAGAAGATGCAGTCACGTTTATCTGATTCTGGTAAAGATATGATGGTACCTATGTACACTTTTATAATAATTTAAACTGATTTCTGTTTAAAGTTCTCACTGGCAGCCCAAATCACCTGTTAACATGATTCTGCTGCAGACATTTCAGGCTCTAATAGAAAGATTTAGATGACAAAAATGCTAAAATCCAAAGTTTAAAAAAGTCAAAGGCTCTTCTGAGGGACAGAGGAGTATAAAATCTTCCTAAAACGTTGTTTTTCTTACCGTTTCTGTGAAGATGCTGTCCAGATATCCTCTGCAGGTCGTAAATGTGCTCTCATAAGCCACAGAATCAGAAGGGTTTGAAAAATGCAGCATTATTTTCATGGTAACCAGTGGTGGCAGAAAAATTCTAGAATCTAGAATGAAACTAATCAGTAATGCTGTTAGAGCGTTCCTGTTTTGGCCTCGTTTAAATTTAAAAACAACAACATGGTGGAAGTTGTTGTGTGTTTGTGTACACTCTTGGTTAGATGTGAACAAGCACCAAATCATTTCTGTAAAGTCAAAGTTTAACCGTGAACAAAGTTTTGAAGAAGGATTTTGTGTAACCAATTATTTCTCAGAGCTGGAGATGACTGAACTACTGTCATTCTAGGAGAGGAAGCCATTTTTTAGAGCTTGATCAGCTCTGGCGGCCATCTTGGACTGAGCTGACTCCAAAAGTTAGAGTCATGGGACGTTTCCCAATACTCAAGTATGCTAGTACCTTCTTGTGTACTCATCAAGTATGTTCTTGGCTGTAGTACAGCAGACTCCTTCTATCGAGTACGGGGAACGAGGACAGCATTTGGAACAAGCGCTGCTTTATGCTACGGTTAAAAAGACCACCGGAAATAAAAATAAAAGTCTACTTTGTGCCTTAAATAACAAAATAACAATTAATGCATAATATTTATATAATATTTGGTCCACTTTTGAAAGCATTTCCTGCTGTTAAATGAAGAAAAAAGTTTATTTTCATTAAAACAGAGCTACTTAAGGCAACGCTGCTTTTATTTTGATAGTGGGTTAGCTAATTAGCATTTTGAAGGATTGTGAAGCATCAGGGAAAAAACAGCTAATTTTACAAGATACACACATTTAAATACAATAACAACTTTATATTTGTTTGTTTGGACTTAATTATTTGTATTTTTGATAAAAACACTACAGTTATGAGTTTTACTCTTTTGCAATTTTCCATTTGGGGTATAACAGTTTGCAACGCAATGCATTATGGGATACCATGCTGGCGGAAGGATGCATTGATGCGTCCTCAATACAGTGGGCGGAGCTAGAACACATCTGGGAACTCTGAGCGTACTTGCCAGATGTTAGGATTGGAACAGTACTTGGGCCAGCGTTGATGCTTCACAAGTACTGAGAACACAAGTTCAGACGAGTACACATGTTCAGAAACCATGATGATTAGGTGATTATTGTTACTTCCTGTGGCTCATGAAGTACTCAATTCAAACACACACACACACACCCTGCCTCACACTTGAATAGGTCCAGCGGCGCCGCTTCAAAGACAGAATAATGGATTAGTGTGTCTGTCGTCATGTTGCAGGAGAGAATGGGAAATATTAGTCTGCAAATGTTGAAGCAGCTAGGAGATAGCACGAGAAACTACAGCTACGTGCTTTTATGGACAATTTTGCACAAACAGTGAAAAAAAGTTGTTTTATGCATTGACTAAGTAAAAATAATACTCTACTGCATTTAGCTCCACTTTTAAAACTAAAAGCAGGTTCAAAGTATAAAAAAATATTAGGATCGTATATGAAGTATTGAACATTTCTCAGTGAACCACCCTTTTAAAGGACTGTGTGTGTGTGTGCGTGTGTGTGTGTGTGTCTGACTGAAGAAGCCTTAAGTGCATAGTGAAGGGTCATGGTCACTTGTTGCCAGAGGGACAGATTTTACTGCAACCTAAAATCGGATTGGGAGAGAGTCAGGATGAACGATGCCAGCAGCAGTCTGCTGAACCCTTAAACCGTAGAGCTCAAACACCCCCCCCCCCCCCCCCCCCCCAGAGATGTGTGATGTTAGAGAGTCAGAGTAGCAGGAGCCTGTTGCTGCTGCTGTGGAGGTAGAAACAGGGAACAGTGCCCTCTAGCTCCCCTAATTCCTCCACATCTTCACATAAGAAATCAGGGCCAGCACGTCTGCTCATGTGGAAGACAATAGAGGACATCTGAAACACACGCTCTGGTCTAGCTGAGGACAAGTAATCCTCCATCTCTCTCTCTCTGGTGAACGGGTAAACTTTGCACACTTTGTTATAATTGCACAAACAATTACTGTGCAAACAAAGCACTTCCTCACACGTTCCCCCTTTATCCTCTTCTCTTCATAATTTTTAACAAGGTGCCATTAAATAATTATGTCCAAATAAAAACAAGCTCCACAGTGAGTCCTGGCACTTTTAATCCACGCTATTAATAATTCATAAGCCGGATCTTTTGACGTGCAGTCCTTCAGCGCGTGCCGCTGAGAGAGGAGAGAGCTAAATGTCAGCAGGAGTGACTGCATACCTTCCTCTGCCTGCAGGAAAATGCCTTTACCAGATATGAATAAAACTAAATAAACATTATGGAAATACTCCCAACATCGAGGAGACGCTTCATGAAAAAACATCCGATGTAACAGAAATGAGCGTAAATGTCCTTTTCAGTCATTTTGATTATTAAAGCAAACGGTTATATTATAATTAGTTCTGATCATCACATCCCAGAAACGTAATCTAAACAGACCATTAAAAGCTTTTTATAGTTATTTAATGTAACAATGTCCTCCATCAACTCCAGAGCAGCCATCCTTACAGGCAACCAATATTAGTATTAATGACTGTGCTATTTATAGCACCACAATTAACAAAAAGAGTTAGAGGCCTGATAAACCTGAGTACATAATTAATTATAATTATTGTGTTAAGAGATTTCATATCTATAAGAAACTGGTGTTTTATGTGAAATCGTTGCTTTATTTTTATTCTATCAGGCTTGAGTTCATTATCCTATAAAAATATCAATGCACATAGAAACTTTATGTGTGTTTGATTTTTTCTCATTTAAGATTCATTTTCTGCCATTTTTAGTAAAAATAATGAAACTTGCAGAATTCCTGTTAAAGTTCATTTTAGTTAAGTTAGTAAAAGTGAAACAAACTCAGAGTGTAAACATGGATCTCACAGCATTTTCACTGCCTGTTGATCTCCTTCAGCCCGCCACAAACCCCTGATGGGCGGGGTTTCCTCAGGCTCAGGTAAACGTGGGTGGAGTATTCCAGCACGGCTGATGGGAAACCAGTAGGTGAAAACGACCTGATTTGATGCTTGAGATCAGATCAGAAGAGGACCCTAACATCCGAGCATCCATTCATATGAAACACTGATGCATACGCTGGCTTTGGTTGCTCTCTTGTAAATGAAATAAAGAAAAATCAGTTTTATTAAATAACTATTATTTTACTTTTTACTTGCTTTAAAGATTGGCTCCAGCACTTTTAAAAGACTGAATTATTGCTTTTGTTACATTTACCTGTGAAAATGTGTGTTTGTCCTCATTTTAATGTTAAGAAATTCATCGTTTTGTGTGTGTGTGTGTGTGTGTGTCTTCCTGACAATGCCAGCATTCCCAAAGGTGTCTGATTATAATTAGCACATGCACCAATCAGTGGTGAGGCATTATCTCATTGTCCTGCATCGCACTGCATTTTTATGTCCTGTCCACACTTTACACCTTTAAAAACAGCGCGTATTTATGTGTTTGTGTATTTATGCAACTGAAGTATTCACAACCGGCCCTGAATCAGACAAGCTCTGGTAGCCACACGTAAATAAACTTAAAGGTTGAATATGGAACAATTTAATAAAAAATAATCCCTCCACGAGCGTTTAGAGGTGTGCAGAATGAAGGTAGAGCAGTTCCTTTAAAAGTTATAGTTTAATGAAAAATAATCAAATATTTATTTTGACGGGCACGACACTGGGTTTATGTTTACATCTACCAGCCACTAGAGGGCGCCGTTGCAGGTTACGGTAAACAGTCCACTTAGTACAGCGAGGCTGGCTCTGTGGAAAATGGCGACTCTGCAAGTCAAGCAGCTGCTTCTGAGCCCAGAAGACGTCGTTATCCTTCTCAGAAGAGGAGCGACCATAAAAGACCTAAAACCAGAGTGAGTTTAGGTCGTCACTGGACACGGTGCTGGCTGCTCACTTCACGTATCTGCAGCAAACCTGGCATCCTGATGGCTGGACATCTTGTTCTATTGTTGCAGCTACAACCTCCACATTAGATGTCGCTGTGGTGTTCGTGTTCCAGATTCCACCTTCAAAAGATTGAAGATGAAGCATGTTTTTGTGTTTAATGGAGTAAAATGGACATTATTAAGACTTATTGATGGAGGTGAGCCATGCTGCAGGAGGAAGGCTGAAGAGTCCAGCCACTTAGCAAAAACCCGTTTTCAGCTGTTTTCTCAAAGGCAACAGGAGGTTTTAGCATTTTTGGAGATGATGCTCCTCACCAAAAAACACACACAGTGTCTTTTTCCTCACAAGAACTATCTAAGCAACCCTGAGTCTCCTTTGAAGGAAGGAAGTGTGTTTATAGTGAGTTCATCACAGTGGTGAAGGTAAAAGCTGAGGGAGAGGATGTAGAGCCACATTCCTGTTTGGTTTCAGGGCTGTGGCTAGACTGACACACACACACACACACATGTGTGCATTTATGGTTTATGAAACCACTATGACTTGGTGGTGGTTTATGGGGACACACATTTCCTCATAAACAGGTAATCTGTTGAACACAAAAACTATGTCAAAATGTTTTATTTTACCCATGGAAGATAATGCTCACTTAAAAAATAAGAAAAACCTATCAGAACATACATACATGCCACTATGACATTTTGAATGGTTTATGAGACCATGACAACATGGTGGTTTGTATCCCACACGCACGAATTCTTTGCATCTGGTGAACACAAAAAGTATGTCAACATGTTCTATTTTACCCATGGAAGAAAAGCCTCACTTCAAAAATAAAATAAAAACTATCAAAAAATACACACAATCATCTGTGACATTCTAAGGGCGTTATGAGACCCTGGAGGTCTGCATACCACACACGCGACGTGGTTTACGAAACCAATTTTAAATTGGCCATGAAAACCAAAAGAAAGTTTAAGTTGCTGAAATAACTAAATAAAATGATAATAGCAGTTACAAAGTCAGTATTAATCAGCTAACAACATTTAGATTTTACTTTTATAAAAATTTGCAGCACTTTAAAAGTCATGAATTACGAGACCACCAAAAATGGTCTCATAAACCAAATGGTCTCATAATGCGGGTGTGTAACCTGACAAATTGGGCTCGCAAAACATAAATGCACACACACACACACACACACACACACACACACACACACACACACACACACACACACACACACACACACACACACACACACACACACACACACACACGCACACACACGCACACACACACACACACACACACACACCTGAAACATTGAGGGCCATTTCGTGAGTGAGGTAAGTGTGGTGAGCGCTAATAGACTGGCATAGAAGAGAAGAGAAAGGGCTGCTTCAGCACCGTCTCCTAATACAACCCTCCGGCTATAAACGCGCACACACCTGCACCACCCAGCAAACACACACGCCGAGGTAATACCCCCTATTTTCCGTGTCTTTAGGGGGAAGAGGCAGATAAACAGCGGGCTCCAATAACGGTGGTTTAGATCTCAATGGGTGCGAGTGAATGCTTCTCCGAGCCGGGGGCTAATGCCAGTTAACTCTCCCTGTGGGGGACGAACATGGGCCTGCAGTGGCTCGCAAAACAAGCGCTCTCCCAAGATCCTCATTACTTCCAACGCTGAGTAGCAACTGTAAGTAAAGAAAAAGTGCAGCTTAAGCTAAAAACAGAGGGAGAGGGAGCGATGGAGCGGGAGAAAGCATGGAAAGAGGTGTTGGGGAGGGAAAATAATTGCACACCGTGCTCCGGTTAGGGTTTTCCAGTCGGACAGAGTGAGAATGGGATTTCTCTAAACGGCTAACGCAGCAAACTTGTGCCTTTTCCCCCGCCTGTTTTAGCCGATGGTGTGCTTTGTACATATAAAGCTATTTCACTTCAAACTGCTATCAAGAGAAAGAGGAATGCAGGAAGGGAAAAAGGATGGGGGGAGAAAGTTGGGAGGATAGTGGCGTGGGTGGTGATGTGTGGTTGGGAGGGAGAAGACAAAAAAAGGGAGGATAGAGCTGGAGGAGAGATGAGAAGAAAGGAGAGGGAGGCGCAGAGGCAGAGATGTGGATGGAAAATTCTGCCTCGCTCCTCGGTGGGAGGCCTGCGCCGGAGCGACGCTCTGAGCGAAGAAAGCAGAGAAACAGCGACGGGAGGGTGGGGACGAGGGAATGTGAGACACAAGAGGGAACACCAGAGAAAGGAAGCACGGGGACGGCCAGCGGCGGTGTTCCCACCATCCCGCCTCTTAGGGAGCGGTGTGACAAAAAAACTCGCCGTGTTCCGCTGCTAAACACATAAACTCATCCCCACCCTCCGCTGCTGCTTTCCTGCAACTTTCACCAGAAACAGGAGAAATGTTCACGTTCCGTTCCCCCGCGGCCGTTTCCTTCGTTTTCAAAAACGGCCGCCTTTAAGAAAGTCCTGTTCCTGTGACCTTTGACCCCGTGGTGAAACACAAATGAACTGAATGTGCTTTCATCACATGCGTAGCGCTCATTACCACAAACAGCAGCGGTCCGTGGGCTCCGCTGGAGGACGATGGGAAGGAGATCCGCATGAGGAGGAACCCTTTAGCTACTAAAACGGACAGGTCCAGATCCTCTTAAACTCACTCTGACCTCTCCATCCCGGAAGCTCTTGAAGCGGAGCGCGGATAAACAGCTTAAACTCTCCAGAGCACTCGCCCGCCAGCTCCATTCACCTTATTAGAAGAAAATAAAAACTTGGAGGGGAGGTGAGAAATGGAGAATCGAGGAGGAGGAAAGAGGAGGCAGGCTATGTTGGCCGGACCTCTAAGGACTTCTGCGTGAAAGAGACAAAGGCTGAGGAAGAGTAGAGAGGAGTATTTGTGATTTTCTGCGGCAGACGGAGTGAGCTGGGCTGTGGAGGAGCGAGGATGTCCTCGGTGGAAATTAGTGGCTGCACAACGTGGAAAAATATTGCAGTTAGGTTTTCAAAGGCGGCTCGGCACACAGGCACCAACGTGTCAACACAGAACGATGGAAGTATCACCAAATAAAGAACACGGATCTGAAAAACAAGCAGTTGACTCAGAATCAGTAAGGGAGTCTAAAAACAAACTCATCGCCACGGTAACCGCAGCATCCAGGCTTCCAGTTACTTCCTACTGTGGTAGAAATGTGTGCAACTTTCATAAAACAAAGCTTGCTTAGAGGCAAAGGTTCTTAACTTTCAACAGAATAAAGCGGCTCTGAGAATCTGTGTCTGATGCTGGATCATAAGATGCTTTTTAGGTATGTTTATTATTATATTTATAGGTTTACGGGCAACTTAAACTGCTTTAAAATCAAAAAAGGGATCATGATCTTACATATTGCAAACTATTAGTGGTCTTTTATGTAGAGCTGCATCACCTTTGAGATGAAAACGAGTTTTATGGAACCTGCATCTCACTGGTCTGTGACTTGGATACAACATTGTGACAAAATACGTATTTTTTTATTAGAATCACACAAAAATAGTACAGCACGTTTGCTTATGTAAAGGAAATCTAAGAATTTACACCATATTTGTGCAACTATGTAAAATATGTTGTTGCACTTTGGTCACAACGTGTAATGGATCCCTTCCCAAACCGTCTCATCACTCTGATTAACGGAGAAAGGTTCCAGATGCATTTTTGAAACTTCTGCTTGCATGCAATTCCCAATTTGCCACGAAGCCCACTGAGCTACTTTTAGGATATTTAGACCCTCGTCTGAAACATTTCTTCGGTTCTGATGATGGATTGGGAGTTTTAGAGAACACACTGAGAAGAGACTCCCTGTTCCATTCTGGACGTTGTGACCGGGACACAAATGTTTACGTTTGAAAAATTATGTCTTTCAGATGTGAAAATCACTCTTTGAGGTGACTTTTCAGCTATTAATATGATCTGTTGTCAGTCCTGTTCCCCTGTGTGTTGCTTAAAGGGGACATATTATGCAAAACTCACTTTTCCTTTTGTGATGTCACAAACGGGGAAATTAGAATAGAACCACCTCTCACATGTAAGAGAGACCTGCTGCTGGAGGAGAAGCATCAGCTCTATACTCCAAGCCCCTCCTACAGAACTGAGCTTCTTAGCTCACAGCAGCCTATCAGGGAATGGATGGGCGTGGCCAGCTCCAGCTTCTTTTCTTAAAGTGACGGAGCGCTGAAACGGCTCATTGTGGACGGTACTGAAAATGTCAAAAATCAAACTGCTGAAAAATCTTTATGTGAGAGGGATTTAGAGCAAATGACTTCATAAACATGTTTAGCATCGACCGTATTATAAAACAAGTTACGTATGTCCCCTTTAAGTGAATAAACACAGAATTCTATCATCTTTTATTTAATATTAAAAATAATCTTTGTGTTTCTGTTTTTTAAACCCAACTTTTAGGTCTTTAGAGCTAATTATCTTTTCTATTTTAAAAGTTTCTTTAGTTGTTTTAAAGGAAATAAGGAGGAAAGACACATTTCTGGGATTGCGGATGTTATTTTTTGCAGTGGTGGATTTTTCTGCAGGATTTCCTCGTGTTTAAACCCGTCTCCCTGTTATCAGTAACAAGGCTCTGAGCTGAAGGCAGCTGAGCTTTCGTTGCCGTGCTTTTTTGTGAAGTTTGATGTAATATGTATCAGATCCAGCCCGGTAATGGATACGTCTTCCACTCATTTTTGGGGAACTGACAGTTCTACTAAAGCTGATGCTGCGCTGACAGGCTGTACCTGGAGACAACTTGTCAAACCTGAGCGTACACACTCAAACCGAGCAGCAAACACGGTTATCTCTGACTGGAAACACGGAGGAAACACACAACTTTACAGCTCTAAACATTAAGCTAAAGACTGTTATAAAACTTTTGTCAGGGGCCTTTGCTTGACCTCTGCCCGGTGTAATCAGCAGAGGATTACAACAAATTCCTGCACAACATCTAAATGAAAGACTAATGTCTTCCTTCGTCGTCCCCGACGTCTCTTGGAAGGATGATATTCGGAGGATGCGCTGAACTGCTTCAGAGACATCGAGTGGAAGAAGTGTGTGTGTGTGTGTGTGTGTGCAAATACGAGATAGAGGAAGAGGAGGGGAACGTTGGCGGTTGAGCAATGTGATTTCTGCTCCACTGTCACAAATCTAGCGCAACAGGAAAATCAATTTGGCCCTGTGTGTGCCTTTTTGGCTCCGGGAGAGAATCCAAATAGCAAGGCGAGGCCCGGATAATGTTACAGTGTATTGGATTTGCTTCATGGAGAGACAGACAGGAGGAGGGAGGGAGGGAGAGGGGAGGAAGAGGAGGAGAAGCAAGGAGACGAGGGAATCACAGGCTTGCTGCGGCGCTCCGACAAGATAGATTTGTGCAAGTGAATGGGTGTATGATAGGCTGGCAATCTGTCAGCATAGCCCTCTTTAACACTCTTAAAGTGTGACACACACACACACACACACGCACAAACACGCATGCACACGCACACACACACACACACACACACACACCAACAACACTGTCACTCATCCATATGAGCATACATACAGAAGTAATTTATACGGACAACAATATATATGAAGTGTCAAACCATGAAATACAATTTTCACAGGTATATATGTTCTGCTCCTCTGTATGCTTCCCCCCTGTGTGTGTGTGTGTGTGTGTGTGTGTGTGTGTGTGTGTGTGTGTGTGTGCATTTGTTTGACAGCCAGGTGAAAACATGACATAATGAAATTGCTCTCCTCTGACCGCTGTCAAGGGGAACGTGGGTGCTCATCCATGTGACATGTCGCATCACTCTGCAGAGTGGGGCTGACACACACACACACACACACACACACACACACACACACACACACACACACACACACACACACACACACACACACACACACACACACACACACACACACACACATCCATATGGATGCGAAGCTTCCAAAATGCTCAGAATCGTATTCCTTCACATACGTTCAAGCCTTAATCCCTCGTTTTAAACCCATAAACCATCACTTATGTTTATCTTTTTGCATAATTATGGTGCATGCTCGTACAAACCCTGCACACATGCATGCATTTAAAGACAAACCTGCAAACATTTTTACTTGTGTTGAACAAACGTGTGCAATTATGAGAAAAAACCTAAATACAATAGCCTGGAACGCCAGTGAATACAGCCGGTTTGGCTTAGGAGCAGAATCTTCCGTAATCTCCCTACTGACAGCGGGCTAAATGAAGCAGCATGAAGAAATGTTGTTTTGACTTTTCCTGACTGGAGCTCAAACTACTGCAGATGAGGTCTTCACACAAATAAAACGCCTATTCTTCTTCCTGATTCGTGCTCACAAGACACGACTTGTTCAAAGAGCAGGAGAGCGTCACACAGGAACCACCCCAGCCTCTCCTCGCTGACTCGCACCCAAGGAAATGTGTCCCAACTTGTGATGAAGTGTTGCAAAGCGGGGCGTTGGTAATCAGATGTGCACTAACCACATTAGTTCTCCCGTGTCTCTCCAAAGCTGGCTGCTCCTTGATCTAATTCAAACTGATTGTAGTACAGCCGCTAAAACATGCCAGATGTTACTCACCGCTCCATGCTTTATCACCATTTATTTGGCATGGGGAATATTTTTAAATATTTTCTTATTAATCACGTCCCAGCGATCGGTTTCGCTTCCCATCTTTGCCGCCTCATTCTGGATTCTTGTCATGATTCTTGGCACGGGCGCCTGAAAAACCACTGTCCCAGTTTTTCATTAGCGTCAATCACTCCGGTAAGAGGCTGAGGAGAGGAGGAGGAGGAGGAGGAGGAGGAGGAGGAAGTGTTGGAGTTGGGATCTCACTCCAGACACTTTGCCCCTCCTTGTCGGAGTGACTGGCAGGTCTGAGACATGCTGATGGGCTGGTCAGCCGCTCACTCAGAGGGAGTGATGCCAAGATGACATGAATGCCACACACACACACACACACACACACACACACACACACACACACACACACACACACACACACACACACACACACACACACACGCAGCACTGTTGACAGCAAATCAAATCTTTGTTTATTTATGATGCTCAGTATTTATCTAAATGCTCAGCCATCGCCTCCGGAGGCAGGCAGACAAGCTGAGCATTGTTCGACAGGCCTGTTACGGGTTTCCTGACACCGATCCCCTCAGAGCGGAGACGAAATGGCATTTACATTTAAATATTTTGATCCACAGGTTGCTGAAAGATTTCAAACTATCATAATTTCCCTGCAAAGCAAACAGATGTTTCTACAATCCAGCGATCAAAGACGAATCTCTGAAAAAGAAAAGTGCGAAATAAGACGTGTTCCATGAAGTGCTCGGAGTTATGCAAGCAAAATTCTTCAGCTGTCTGAATTAAAATTTCAAATGGAGCAGAAATATCAAAGTGCAGATATGCAGGATGGATATCGTTTGGTCTTCTGTTGCCGTGGGTTCTCATCATCCTCTTTTGTGCAAACTGGCAGAATGGAAATGAATCCAGACGGATAATGCAGTGATGTAAAGATGCCGGCTAGAAGAGGGATGATGAAACAAAGATGTTCCCGCCTTTGTGCATTAATGATTATCATCCTGGATGATTTCTCATGCTTATGTTTACAATGCAAACCGTGTTTGTATGGATCCAGATTAGAAATGATTTAAGATAAAAGCAGCTGACTGGAAAACCAAAATAAAGTTATTAGCCTGAATACGTTCAGGCAAATGTGGTCGACACGTCTGAATCTGTCATTTAATGGTGGCTTAATCTACTCCACATAGTTATTTAAACACATTTCTTTATCAGAAGAGTAATTGTCCACATATGTGAACAGCTAGAACACCTCCACCACACCACTAGGTGGCAGTAGTGTTTACTTTAACAACTTATCAAGTCAGAGAAAGAACATCCTCACTCTTTAAAATATCCGCGGTACAAAAATCAAACAGGCTATTTGAAAGTCATTTAGATAAAAGATCAAGATTCTCTTTTAGAAATTAGCTGGTTGGAAAACAAAAATAATAGTTATCTTCATTCCCAAATCGGAATTCTCTCTGCAACATTTCCAGCAGGAGTTCCAAACCCACCTGACCGGAGTCGGGAACAGGTCAGCCGGCTTTAAGACGTCTCCGTGGGTGTTCTCCCATCATCCGTCCCCTCTACGTCTTACTCGACTCCACTGACTGTTGTTTGGACTGTTTTCTCATTTTTCCAGCAGCCGTTTCCAGTTTGGTGCCACTAAGAAATTTGAATTTTTTGTTTCCCAGAGAGATAGACCCGTTTCCACTATCGGAACTTCCAGGTAGTTTTACCGGACCTTCGGGTCATGCGCGTCTCCATTTCTCAGGGTCATTTGGACCATTTTCTGGGCCATGATAGAGAACAACGGAGTACCTGGACTGGGGTACGTACTCACGCATGGCCCGGTAGAGTCACTGGGCGGGACTTGTGGTTACCTCGTGCTGATTGGTTGCATCTCAGCAGGAAATGATATCAGACGTTGCCAAAACAACCAGTATTTGTAGAATTGAAAGAGTTGCTGGTGAAGCGTTAACGATGATTTAAAATAGTCGTTTCTAAACTCCCAACGCCGAAAAATGCGGTGGAAATTTGTAATTTGTTTTGTGGGCGCCGTAAAAAGCTGCACTTCTTCTGGTCATTGAACGCCACATTTAACGTCACATAGCTGCTCTCCCCGTGTCCCGAATGGATTAAATTACGACGTGCTTTGACAGAATAAAACTTTTATGTTATTAACGTCCGTGATCAGTGATGTCACTCCCTGGTGAAACGGTCGCAACATGCCGACGTCCTGAAAGGGTCGATTTTGTACGGAGACACAACGCCAAGACACGAGGACAGAGCCATCAGACCTTCCCCGTCATGGCTAGGAGTAACATCAGGCCTGGAGTCTGGCTTCAGCAGCAGCTCTAAGCTAACGTTTATGCTAACCTGGGTTTTGTCTCTTAATCATGTTCAATTATAGCATGAGGACAAGGTTGAAGAGGCTCCAATGGGAACCTTACCTGGAGCAGTGCTGTTGGCAGGAGAGATGGGTCCCGACCCGGATCTGGACTGCTGGGATTGAGTGGAGCCCGCCGGTGAGCCCACAGGGGAAGGAGAGGGCCCGCTCCTCTGGCTGGGGAGGTGAGGGGAGGCGTGAGGAGAAAAGGGGGACTGTCCCTGGTTACCGGTGCCTCCCTGCTCCCCTTGGCTACTGCTGCTACTGCTGCTGTTGGAGGACCCGCCAGCGCCAGCGGCTGGGCCCAGACCAGCCTCTGTCCCAGTGGGGAGGTCATCAATCGAGCCCGACAGATCCTGGAACAGAAGAGACGTACAGTGAGTATTTATGAGCTTCATCCAAGCATTTGATGAGCGCTGACAAGCAGCAGGTGGCAAATTTAAATGTAAGCTCAAGCAAGCGAATAATTCTCCCAGAGCACATTATGTCATAATGAAGCAGCAAAACTGCAAATATTATTCAGAAACGTAAAGCCGACGCTTTCAAAGGCATCAAAAAGATAAAAGGTTTACTTTAAGTGTGCAGAAATGGGAGCCGACGCGTCCACGACCCGTTCATCCTTGAGGAAATATCTTTATGGTTTCAGTGACGGTGGAAAATCGGTGGAAAAACCCAAACCTCCCACAGAAATCGCCACTACACTGGCTGCCGTGGTAAAAATAAATTGTAATGGGCTTTCATTCAGACCAAGGGTGAGTTCATATTACGGTTTCCATTCCCTGTGGTGAGCTGAGAACAGTGTATTTATGTGTGTGTGTGTGTGTGTGTGCAGTTAGTAGGTAGTCCCCCGGAAAATAATTCCAGGGAATTCCCGATAATGCTGCTGACAGACCGCTGACTGCATAGAAGTGTGAAACGCTGGAGGAAGAGAGACGACGGCGATGGATGTAAAGAGACCAGATGTGGAAGTGATGAGATGAAACCGGAAAGCCGCCCACGGATCCCACATCACACGGAACGGCGGCGACGGCTCAGCTGTACGCGGCTATGTGGGGAAGCGACCTGTTCATGACCCCAGAGTTCTGGCTGGTGCCCACTTGGGGGGTGGGTGTACGCCAGCTGATCCTACCTGTTATACCCAAGCACCACACACACACACACACACACACGCACACACACACACACACACACACACACACACACACACACACACACACACTGCTGGTGATGATGAGCTACAGCGTAGCCACAGCCCCCCTGGGGCATACTGGCAGGCGCCACCGGCTCCTCTGACCGTTACCAACAGGCAACGTCTTGCTCAACAACACAATGACTTGGACAGCCTGAGCGGGGCTTGAACCTGCAACCCTCCGGTTACAGGGCCGGTGCTTAGCTCCTCTGCCACCGCTGCCCCATGTACGATAAAAAGATACAATCGTGTTTTTGTTCTGAACAGTTTTTAATGTCTTGGTGTTTTATTTATTTTATTGGAGGGAAATGGTAGAATGGATCGGGGCTTTAGTTATGGTGGCTCAAGGGTTAGGAGTTTGCCTTGTAATCAGTGGGTTGCCGGTTCAAACCCAAGCTTCTTCCATGTGTCGTATCCTTGGGCGAGACACTTGCCAGTAGTGCCTGTGTACGGCAGCCTGGTCTCTGTCAGTGTGTCCCTTATTTTCAACGACGTCGTTCCGTGTCCGCCCTCTCTGCTTCCTGTTTGGGTGCTCATTGTTTCTGCTTTTCCATCCATGTAACCGGTTACCTGCAGCAGCGCTAAAGCTACACAAACATTAGCCGTTAGCTAATGGCTCAGTTCCAGCCGCCGACTGAGATCAGCTGTTCTTTATACAACGATCTATCGACCCGTTCTCAAATGTCTACCGAGGAAAACCTATTTGGTAAAATAAGTGTTTATGGTTCTGTCACCCAGCCCTAGTCGATCAGTGACCTCTGGTTTTTGGCCCTGCTCGGTGCACTTGGTACCAATTCATAGAAGATACAATAAAAGGGCAGCAACCAGGTATCCTTTACTAGTGGAAATGTCCTGAAATCCAGCCGAACCGAGTCGAGTCACTCTGAGGAGGAACTGGTGGAAAAGGCCTATCGAATCTGTCCTGTCTCATCCCGCTGGACGTTTCCCAGACTCATCCCACTGGGAGGAGATCCTGTGGCAGAGCCGTAACTCATCTCCTCTCTCACTTGGGAACGCCGTGGGAGTTCCCAGAAGCCAGACAGTGTTGCTGTGAAGAAGGACGTCTTTTGAGGTCATGAAAATGAATATTTCATTTGTTTTAAATGGCTCTTAGAGGGAAAATGTTTAATTTGGACCTAACCAGGTAGAAGGGAAGACTGTGTAACATTTCTTTATTATTTTAAACACAAATCGCTGCAGCAACAGCTCACTCTTTACACTTACAACGCATTTCATCAGGAAAATAACAACATTTCTGCAGACATAAAGCAAAACCTAAAAACCTTAGCAACGGTCTAGGTCCCGCTGTGACTAGCCGTTAGCCCCTCAACCCTGCCAGACGTCATTTCTATTTCTTCAAATCGAGGTCGTTCCTATATGAGATAATAGTTGATCATGATGTTTCCACACTTCAAAGTCTCAGACGGTTCAAACCCACATGAATATTTCGTCACATTCAGTGAAATTGATTGAATTTAAACGTGGAAACTCTCTTTAGGACTCATTCTAGACACACGAGCATCGCCTGAACAAACATTAGCCCAAACCCTGACAGCTCTGATATGCTGTCAGGGTTTCACCGACGTGAATAAGGAGACAGGCGCCCTCCGTTCCTCTTCTGCTGGATGCGCCTGGCTTAGCTGGTGGAACAGACAACCAAGTCCGTGTGGCAGTCTGTCCACGCCTGCTTGTTTTGGTTAATGCGATCTCGACTGTGACACATAAAGCCTTTGTTTTCCATCATGCTGCTGTGAGTGCCCACCCGCTCTGCCAGCCTGCCAGTCTGTCGTCTGGCATTATCTACCTTCGCTCCACTGAGCACGCTCGCTCTCCTTCCTCACCCATGGTACCACTCTCTGCCTCAGCCAATCAAGTCACCCATTGCTCTGAGCTGAGTGATGTCACCCGCTGCCTCCACCAGTGAGACGGCATGCTAGTTTGTTTTTTTCGAACCCGCCGGCTGCTTCGGGTGCGTGCCATTTGACACGGCGGGGCTACCACGAGAGTCGGCGTAACCGTGGCTTTTCCAAAACGTTGGGTGCCAGCCGGATGTACGCCCCGGTTGTTAACCTACGGGCTAATTGTGTGAATGGTTCGGAATAATTGCATTGCACCTAATTGGGTGCTGTTGCCAGCTTTTCCTGTGGCAGTTTAGGGGTGGCAAAATGTGTACCAGTAATTCGTTTAGAGTCTGTTAGGCTCGTTTGGATTATACACACACTTGAGCACAGCTGTGTGGCCCAAGACAGAAAGGTAGCTGCACTGTTTCAAATGCAGAGGTGGGAAAGCTTTAAAGTGTAAACGATGATGCACACGACATACGTGTAATCACGTGGAAACCGAGCCTCGCCGCTAACAGCCTGCTATAGGATCAAAGCCAGCTAACCAGCTAGCTGCCGATCCACGGATCCAAACACCCAACAATCTGGGGCCCCCATCCAAAGTGGCCCAAATCCAATTTGTTAGGCTCGGGGCTGCAAATTGCTCTGTGCATTGAGTCTCCAAATAGCTGTCAACCACTCCCGCTTGGCGTCCTTTATCGCTTAATTCGCTCCTGGAGCATGTAATTGTCATAATAAGAAAAATATTGAGGTGATAATAACCAGTTACTTTGAGATGCACCCCCCGCCTGGCTCAAGACACACACGCACACACACACACACACACACGCACGCACACACACACATAATGGGTCGTCTACACATTTCACACAACATTGGAGAGGCAGTCGCTCGTGACCCTTCACCTCGCTGGTGTTGGCGCCTGCCTGCACCCTCGTTTAGTGCTCCTCAGTGTGTGTGTGTGTGTGTTAGGGTGTGTGTGTGTGACAGGAACACAGGCTGCTGGGCTGTCACAGCAAGACATGCTTGAGCACTGATGTGACCGAGGGGACAGATGAGGCTTCACACACACACACACACACACACACACACACACACACACACACACACACACACACACACACACACACACACACACACACACACAGGATATAAGGCATCAGTGTGAAGCAGGGAGCTGTCACATCCAGCACACTGCAGGCCTTCTCCCCTGACCACGGTGCTGATGTTGTCTCCTCTCACTGCACTCTGGGAATTAATCAAAGTTGCTATGGTAGAAGGCATCGAGTGTGTGTGTGTGTGTGTGTGTGTGTGTGTCGGTCTAGACAGGGAGGAGCCACTAGCTGCAGCTTCCTATGTGGCCCAGGAGCAGGAGTGACTTCTCTCTCCTTCTCTTTCCCACATCAAGTATCTATTTTTCAGTCAGAGGCTTCGTACGGCTGAAGGCTCTGCAGCAGACGGCTAGCCGGCTAACTAGAGCCTGAAACACAAACACAAATACAGCAACTGAGCGCCGTCAGGGGGGCAGAACTCAACAGCAACCTTCCTCACAGCTGCACACGCACCCAGAAGAATAAAAAACACGGGCTTTTCTTTACAGACCTTTGCCCCAATCAGCTACATCTCTTCAACATCTAGCAGGTTTATTGTGAAAATAAAAATTCTATTAGATTTATTTTTTTAGACAACTGGAGATCAGATGTCTGGAGCATCATTCGTGTCTATTTCATTGAGACGGCGTGGATGTTGCACCTTATTTCTTTTATCATCTGAAAATCTGAAGGTGTTGTTTTGACTTCACGCTGAAATTTGACGAACACGTCAAACCCGTCCAGAATTTCTCCAGCAAAGCAACGATGCAGGAATAACCAACTCCACACCAGGACTGATCACGCACACTCACCCAGAGTTGATCCAAAATTCATCATTATGAAAATTTAACATTGTTTTTAGGATTTTCACAAGCTTTGAGCTCATATGAACATTTAAAGCACTTCATGTTCTGTTTACAGGTCGTTACTGAGTCTGACTCACCTGCACACAATCATGGAGGCTTTTAAGCATTAAACACTAATTACAGCTGAACACAGAAGGAAACGTGATTTCTAAATGCACCAGGAGGATGAAAACTACATGAAGAAAGCAGGACGTATGACTTATACCACCGCCCGCCACTAGGGGATGATCATTTTGCTCCAGCTTCAATCTTTGCATCACACAGAGCTCCACAGGGTCAGGTGTGAATGCATATTTGAGGTTGTAAAATAACTTTTCCCTCAGTTTGGTTGCAGGTTTGATCAAGTTGAGCCGATGATTCCAGGATCAACAGGTCAGAAGCCAAACCACACCTCTCTAACCACAACTCAACAGCCTTCACGGCCTTTAGGATCATAAATGATCTCCTCAGTGTAAAATAAATGACACAGGTGTGAATGTGCAGCCTTAGTGTTTAGGGACCGTCTGTAAAGTGCAACACCCTGCTACTAAATCTTCTTCTATACACACACACACACCAAAAATTAACTCAAAAGTTCATTTTTTACACAATAAATAATAAAATAGAGGTCACCACTGGAAAAGACAGAATTGATTTATTTTAAAGTTATTGTAGCAGCGTGTAGAAATTTACTGACGGTCCCTAGAGACTCCTGTGATCTAATCTCCACAAAGGAGACAAATTCTGATCATGATCATGCAGGGTGTTGATTAGCTGACTATGCATGGATCAAATGTTCAACTTGATCAAATTTGCAGCCCAACGTCCAAATCTGTGCAGAGAGAATGGTTTCTTACCTCCTCAACCCCATGCTGGGATCCTTTTCATCATATTTGTGTGCTTTACTGTAATTATTGTCAATTTTTAAAACACAACAAAAGTGAGTTTGTGCTTAATTTATTCTGTTTAACAAGTTGTCAAAGACAGGTTTAAATGATTTGTGTGTTTTGCTGTGAAGTTTCTGTTTTTTGTGGTTTTACTGTTGTACAAAGACCCTTTCTAACCCCAAACAGGAACGTTTAACCCTTATAATCATACCTGTGTTAGGCAGATATCTCTATAATGAGCACAAAAACAATAAATAAGCTCACATCTCAGAAGATGGTTTTAAGATGTTCTCAGGAATATTTTCTCTGTGTTTATGCCGTTAAACGGTAAATTAGAATCTTTCCAAAATCACAAAAAAGACTCGACTCCCCTTCATACGGAGCATATTCACCAACAAAACCCTTAATGAGCTGAATGAGGACAGTTTTATTTTCCGTTTCTCTTCTCTAGGTAAATATAATGATGCAAACTGTAATTAACTCCAGCAGCTATCATTTGCAGGCCTGAGGGACGGATCTTCTCGTGGCTGCACTCGTTTATCGGCTCCGGCCGTTGTGCTTTCTATTTTTATGATGCACCGGAGAGAACGAGGAAATGCTATTAAAAAGATGTTTTTCTTTAAATTCTCCCCTCGAACCGTCAACTGAGGCAAAAACCCAAATGAAACCAAATGGATTGCTGAATGTGTCTCTGCATGTGTGTGTGTGTGTTTTAAAGAGGGTTTTTAATGCAACGCCCCATGCAGAGCACCAACTCTAAAACCCTTCAATGAGTGCTGTTGAGCACAAGGGGAAAACGGAGAAATGAGAAGCAGTGAGAGACTTTGTGGAGGAGGATTTCACACGACGCCCTCGTAATAGTTTCTTTCTTTCTATGTCAATCAGCTGGAATGTTTACTGAGGCTGGAACGACGATGACAATTAGTGATCATGATGATGAGAATTGATGGAAATTATGGTTATTTAAACAATATCATACTCATTAAACTGATAACAGACAGTAAAATACATCTGACAACTGCTTCAGTTTTGTTTTGTCAGCAGGACTGAGCAAACACGTTATGATGTGTGTGTGTGTGTGCATCTGCATGAAAATAAATGTGTGTATAAGGCTCTGAGACACATTCACAGACAGTAACGGTGAAGTCTAAAAACATACTTTAGTAAAAAGGGAAGTGTGCAAGAAAATTTTCACTTAAAGGTGCAATAAGTAAGAATTTACCTGTGAGATAATAACATAACAGTCTAATGTCTCAATGATGTTGGGAGGTAGGTTACAGATTTCCTTCTCAGCTCACTGGGTGGTTTATCATTTTGCTCCTTTCAAAAGGTCAAAGAGGGACGTAGTCTTTGTTTACAATCTATCCTGCCTCCATACTTCCTGGTTCCAGAGCCAATCATATGTGAGCCCGCGGGGATGCCAAGTCTGCACCGGCATTTGTAATTCAACACTGGCCAGATAAAAGCAGCAGTGCTTTGGAAAGGACTGAAGCCGGTAAACAGGAGAGACCCAGAAGTTATGTCTTGTACCCCTAAGAAGCCACGGCATATTTCTGTTTCACTCTAATATCAGGTAAAGAAGGCTAGAGGCTATCGTTGCGCTAACAATGCTAACGGTGAAACAAATAGTCAGCTCTAAAAAAAAATTTCAAGCTACTTTTTTAATTGCCAAGAACTCGAGATTAGAGAGAAATGTATTTATCTACGGTGGACGACTCGTCTGATAACAGCAGCTCAGAACGGACACGACTGTTTTGATACGTGGGCTGCAGTACCCAAATTTGACCACAGGATGTCATTCTTACTTCATGCACCTTTAAGTAAAAGTAGTAAAGTAAATATATTCAAATGTACTTAAATGGTAAAAAAGTAAAAGTACCCAACAAACGTTTAAATATGCGTTGTGTGTGTCGTGCAGTCTGACGTGGACAAGGGAGCGTGTTGCTGGTCACTACCAGACCAGGGTGGGGTGGCGGTCAGACAAAATGCAAATTAAAGTACTTTGTGGAGTAGAAAGTACAGAGAATTTCTCTAAAATGCAATCAAGTAAAAGCAAAAAGTAGGCCTAAAGAAAATTACTTTATTTACAGATACAGAAAAATTGTACTTAAGTAGAGTAATAAAGTACTTGTGTAAGAAGTACTACGTTAAATTCCATCACTGCAAAAAGATCATGGAACTTCTGCAGACCAGGCGATCAAAAACGTTAGAGCACCAACTTCTGCCACGTCCACCCAGCCTCCATGTTTCTGACGGACGATATTTGAATTTTTAAAGTCTAAAAGCATAATTCACCCGCTGAGAATCAGAGCATTAGACAGGTAAAATTTCATGTTGCTAAAGCAGGTAAATGACCACAGCCATGCTGCTATTCCAAGTGCTCCGCGCTGCAGACAATAAAAGCTCCATATGAGCTCAGAAACTCCACTGTACAGCCTGACGTGTGATCAGAAAGGCCTGAAAGGAAACTGTTTTATATGTAGCTGATGTTTTAAAATGCTTGATAAGAAAACTGAATTTTTTAAAGAGCTCATTTGTAACAAATGCAGAAACACAAAGTTTTTATTTTTCCTAAAAAAACAAATAGTTTAAAAACAAACTGTGCCGGATTTTTAATGTTTCCAGAAGAAGATCCACAGCAAATGTGCTTTTCTTTGCGGTTCTGCTTCTGCACACTTCACAAAGCCCAGGCAATCTCCTGAAAATGCTGCTGCGTCTCGATGAGAAGAAAAGAAAAGCTCGCTGTGTTTTCCACCGGCGGCGCTGAGATAAGAACCTCAGAGCGATCCCGGAGTCAGGCCTTAGGGTCAAACAGATGTGTGGACACCGAACTCGTGATTCCCAAAGATTCACCAAATCGGAGGATAATGCTAACAGCAACTCTGCTGCATTAGCAATTACTGCTTATTCTTAAAGCAGAGGGCCTCCCTGAGAGATAACTGCCCCGGCTCTTAAGCCTTTTGTAATGTGTGGAGATACGACCGCTTTAAAAAGGTACGTTTGAGGACTTATTACCCTTAAGCTGTTCAGCATGATCCACATGTACTCGTCTCCACACCAAAGCGATTAGGGGTGGGATTTTTCTCAGTGGGGGCATTTTCACTTAATAGAGCCTCCTTGCTGATTTCTGCACCAAAAATAATAATAGCTAATTCATTTGAACAATGGAGAAGCCTTCAAATCAACATTTTAAGGGGACATATTATGCAAAACTCACATTTTGCATCTTCTATTTCCACGGTCTGTACTGCCTCTAAAAACACTTTAAACATAAAAAACATTCATTCGTTCTCCTTTAGTTTTAGGAATTATGTGCCTAAAATGTGCCGTTTGAAAAAGTCCCTGTTTGTGACATCACAAAAGGGGAAATTAGCATAGAGCATTAGCATATTTCCTGCATTAGCTGTTGATAGAAAGAAGATGGAAAATGTTTGTGGCAGAAAAAGTCACAAATTTATGTCACACTGTTACATTCATGGACTCATCCATCTTGGCTCATGACGGGAAAGGCTGTTGTTGATTTAGCGTCCAGGACAGAGGCTAGTAGAAACTAACTGTTAGCATTAGCAACACAACATGGCAGAACTCTTTCAGGCTTGTGTTATTTGTGGAGATAAAACATCAACGTTGCAGAGCAAATGGAGGCAGAGGAAGAGTTGCGTTGCTGTTAGCCAATCAGAGGCGAGATGTCCAAACATCAGGAAATATAACCCACCAAAACCTGTCGTGTTCAGCTCCCCACTCCCCCGGCTAACGTCTACTTCCTGAGTCAACCTTCCACCGACCCAGTTAGATCATCGCTGTTCTGGTCAGGAGAGCTTTTTGTTTACTTTGTTTTTATTTGAAGACGGCAGAAAGGCCGAGCCTGCTTGTTTTCTAAGCTGTTGGAACTTTTCAGCGTTCATTAGTCCACAAAGGTTCTTCACACTTTAGCTTTTAATGCACAAGCCGACCACTCACCGCCTTCCCTTCCACCAACACACACACTCAGTCCATTTGTTCTGCTCCTATTGGTTCTGCTAATGTTTTTATTTATGGCATTCCAGCATGACATCCCGCCATCCGCCCACCCCCTCCTCACCTCTCCACTCACCCAACAGAGAGCTGAAAAACAACTCATGACATAGAAAGTGTGAGTGTGTGTATAGATCTGTGTGTGTTTGAGAGAGAGAGAGAGAGATGGAAGAAGAAGAGCAAAATAAAATAAATAAAGGGCCCAAATTCCTCATTTCTAATTCAACTGCTCGTTCAGCTTAACCTCTCTCTCCTCAGCAATTAAAGCGCACGCCACATCCTTCACGCTGCGTACAGCCGAGGCTAAATAATGCAGGGGGCATCCAGCACCCGCATCCTTTATCATCCCAAATGACAGCCATTTGCATATCTCCCCAGTCAATTAGAGCGCGGCGGAATAATCAGCCCATAATTGGGGGAGAGCGTCGGTAATCACCCGCCCTGGCACACCGACAGGGCCATTGGAGGAGTGCAGGGGGGGTGGGGGTTTGTGGAGGGCAAAATGCATGTGTGTGTGTGTGTGTGTGTGTGTCACAGGAAGACAGTCCACCCAAGTGCAGACTTCCCTTCAAACTAAAACGACTCAAACTTTCCCCCGTTTCCTCTCTTTTCCCATTTTCTTTACTAATTTGCAGGAAACAGCTCCTGATTTGGTCTATTAGACTCCAGCACATCACTTCTAGTTTATAATTTATTAAACTGGATCAGCGAGGGACTTTTAAAGCAAGAAATACAATAAATAAACACCAGATTTCATATTCATTTTCAAATATTATCTATATTATCGCCGTTTACAAGAACGCACCACATCCTGGCGTTTTCCCTTTTAAAGGAGGATTCAAAAGCTAATTATTATTGTCAATATTAATATTTTTTTCATGCAATTGTTGTGGATAAAGGTAAATTCTTTTGTGCATGTAGGGATTAGTTGCTCACAAATAATGCTTAGAAATATTTGACTCCCTTTGAAGAAACAACAAGGAGCTGCGTGTTATGCGAGTCTCCTGTGAGAGCTATTAAATTCATAGTCTGTTCCTTTTATACGGCAACAAAGCGTAACGTTAAGAACAGCCAGGAACAATGGCGGCGGGGGGAGCTTGTCCCCTTTAGATGCGGACAATCAGCTCTGTTTCATGGAAGTTTTCAGGCCATCTTTGAAGTCAGCGGCTCTGCAGCCTCCCTGCATCCTGCTGAACAGCCAATGACCGTTTTTGTCAAACAATGTTTCCTTTAATACGCTCTAGCCTCCGTGCCTCAGATGCTTCGCTGCCGTCCTCTGAACACGACAAATAAAAGGACGACTTGAGAGGGGTTGACAGTAATGGGTGCGGCGGAGGTGAGTGTGTGTGTTGGTGTGTGTGAAGGAACATCAGAGGAACGTCGGCAAGGTTAGTTCCCATCTGCAGCTCCATCCTTTTGTGTTTCCCCAGCTGCTTTTCTTTCCCCTCATGCTTTTGTATTTACTTCACCCGACGTTAGCCAGCGCTGCCTCTGTGGTGTTTCACCCTCGCTGCTGCTTTGGAGAGATGAAACGCACGCCGTTCACTTCTTCTCGATAGAAGTGGCAGGAAAGGGAAAAAAGGGGAAGTAAGAGACGGAAAGGACAGCACGGGGGACGAGAGTGGTGATTTACCTTGATTTAAGCGGTAACTTCAGTTTGTAACAGACAAGAGGCGAACCAGAGCAGCGCCGAGGAGAAACGTTTCAAACACAAACAGAATCTTTGAAGAGTAAAGTCAGGAAAAAACAAAGTGACAGAATTCTTAAGCAGCTGTCCACAGAGGGAGGAAACATCGATTTCCTTTTGACTCCATTTTTTTAAACGGGGGTGTCTTTCTTAGTTAAAGCCCCCGTTTCTCTGCTCTCGGGGGATCTGTGGCATTTCCTGCCAGCCTGCCTGCCCTGTTCTGTGCTGCTGAGACTTATGCATCACTGTCAAAGTGGCTCTGATCAAAGGGGGAGTGGGAAAAGGCAGACGCAGGAGGAGGGGCTGATCGGTACGCGGCGGAACGCTTCCCCCATTGGACGATGCGCTTGTCTGCGTGTCCGCCCCGATGATCCATCAGAGCGAGCTGCTGATCAATAATGGGAGTGGGGAAAGTTTCAAATGTATCTTATCGTTATTTGTCTAGATTAGGAACACAATGCTGTAAAATTAAAGCTCGACTCCACATTCATCCTGTAGCTGAGCGATGAACAGAGGAGACCCGTGGCTGAGAATTAATTAATGAAAAAAGCTCTGGCGCTCCTGTTTCAGGAAGTAGAAGCTAGTGGGAGGAGTGGAAAACGGCAGGATTTGGAGTCTTACTCATTATTATTCATGAGATGCAAAAGCATCACCTCTGATTGGCTAAGAGCAAAGCAACTCTTCTTCTTCCTTAGGTGAAAAAATGCAAAAGTGATGTTTTATCCACGAATAACTCAAGCCTGAAGGAGATCTGCTATGTTGCTAATGCTAACGGTTAGCTTCTACTAGACGAGACGGGCTGTACCATCAACAACAGCCTTCCGTGGTCACAAGTCAAGGTGGGCGAGTCGAGACGGGTCATTTCTGACCCAAAGGTTTCTCCATTGATGGCTAATGCAGGAAACTGAAGCTGTTTCACACCGTTTTTGCTTTCTTGTTTCCTCCTTGTTGTTGAAACATAAACTCTGATTTTAACTTTAACCCAATGAGTCCAGCAGTGCTCTTTAGATTAGAACAAGGCATGACGTGCTGCTTTTGAGACCTTTTAGCCTGTTTCATGTCAGACAGGTTCTACTGAAGTGATTTCTTATTTCTGCAGGTGAGAATGAACTCAGCCTTCCAAATAATGCAGGAAGTTCCTGATCGTTGTTTAGATTGTTTCATTAATCAGGTAAATCATGATCTAAAAGCTGCACTTTCAATTTAGTCAGGTCATCTTTCTGATATTGAACGTTGTTTTCTGATCAGTGACAAAAATGCAAAAACCTATAAAACCTGAAAAAGTGTAAAAACTTTTTTGCACCACCATAATTGATTTTAAACAAATTTTAAAAACTAGGCATGTCTGATTTTATCCGTTTATCAATAATATCACCTGATATTGACTTGGAAATGTAGTATCAGAAATTAGTGACAAAATGTACACACCGTGCACATATTACACATCAAACTCTTCAGCTACTCCTCCTCTCACTCAAAATGTCAGAATATAACAGATTCAATGTAGTTTCTGAGATAAGTTTGCTTGTTTGGCACAACTGGCCTAACCTAAGGGTGCAATCTGTACAAATGAAGTAATAACGACATCCTGTGGTCAAACCCGGGTACTGCAGCCTGTTTTTATAAACAAAAGGTGACTTTCTCACCATCGTTCCGTGAGTTTCATGGCTGTTGCCAGTTATGAATCAGGGCCAGAAGATTTGAGACAATGAGCAACATGACTGAGACATGAAACTGTTTACTTCCTAGTAAAATTCTTACATATTGCTCCTTTAAATTGAAGTTTTGCACAGATAATGTTTAAAGTTTAATGCTAGGATGTATGTGATGTTGAATGATTTAATTTTCTGTTTTTTAGGAGAGGGGGACCCCGTATACATCTGAATCAGGAAAGAGTTCAAACATATCAGAATATCGGTAGAAAAGCCGATATCAAACATTCCTAATGAAGACCACGAGAAACACGCCGGAGCAGCGGCGGCGGCGCCCTCAGGACACGGCCTCGTCATCAACGTCAGCCCGCGTTTCAGAAACACTCAGACAAACTTTTCAGTGGTGAAAACAAATTGGGCTCACCATCAAAGAGACTTTTCAAAAAGCCATTTCTCTCTTCCAGTTCAAAAGGATGCCGCTTGGTAAACAAGCGTGGAGAATTCACAGCGCTAGATACCGTAGGAGGTACAAACGGCCGGAGCTCCACCACAACAAAGGCAGAGGAGAAGGAATGGATGGGTGTAATTCATCACACACTCCACAAAAGCCAGTGTGACTGACTGTCCGTGACCAAAGAAAACAGAACAAAAAAACTTTTTCTTAATTGGAGAATTCTTTTCTCTTCTTCTCGTCCATTTTATTCACTGTTTTCTCTCCGTTTTCTCGCTTTTGTCCCCTTCACCTCCTCGTTTTTTGTTTTTCACCTGCTTTATCATTTGTTCATTAAAAAACTGTAAATCATTCCAACCTGACTTGAATTATAGGCTATCTGGAGCTGCAGGCGAGGAGGAGAAGGAAGAGGAGGAAATAAAGGGAAGGAGCTGATGGGGAGGTTAGAGGAGAAATAAAAACCTCTGGGTCTTTTAAGGCTTGTGAGATTTCCTAACAAACAGAAAACCAGTCAGACAGAGGCCTTGCTCCGCATCCCATCTTCCCATCTACCTCAGGCGAAATCTCATTTGTCGGGGATTCGGCTGAAGACCGGAGGATAGAGAGGAGGAGATCGAAGGAGCTGCAGCATCGAGCCCGCCCCTCCGTCGAGCCGTCATTAGCTATGCACAAGACAAACTGCTGACACGAAGTCACACAGCGTGCTGAGCAGGGGCTTGTGGGTAGGCAGGAGGAATCCATCCCTCCATCCCTCCACCTGTCTATCGACTTCCCTGGCTCTCCCTCGTCTGCCTCCGGTTTTTGCAATTACAATCAAACGGCAGCATCCAGGCCCCGAAGCTCTGACTGACGGCTCGGATTAACCGAGATGTGGAGAGGCCTTGGGATCATGTGTGTGTGTTTCCCTGCCTGTCAGCAGCTCTGCTCGTGTGTGTGTGTGTGTGTGTGTGTGTGTGTGCTGCATCGTTTCGCATGTGCAGCGTGATCCACCATCAGCACTGATGTGTGTGTTTTCTGTATCCATTGCTTCTGTCTGTGTATTTGTATGTACAGTGTGGGTTTATGTAAATGACAGGGAAGGTGTTATGTATGGATAAAAAATATGACAGTGAATCACAAAACAGTCATGCATTTTAATTAAATCCCACAGATCGTTTGATTTTCTTGGCCAGAATCTGAAAATTTCTCATCAACATTTCTTTTCCCGGCAGCATTTTAGCAATTTCAGACAATTGAAGCGAACGCTCAGATATAATTTGCAAAATAATACATTTCTAAAAGTGCTTTTCTCTGACATTTCGCAGCGAGCCCTGAGCAGTAATTTGCAGAACAATCTGGCTTCTACAGTTTGAAGATATAACAAACTGAGACAGGGAGGAATGTCATGAAAAGTGACAACACCACCAAATCTAAAACTTGACAATAAGGGGAAGAAATCACAAAGCTGTCAGAAATAAAAGCACGAGCACACACGCGTCTGCACCCTCTGAATTAGCTTTGGCTGCTGCAGCGCCACAGTCGAGCAGGCAAACATGCAGCCGTACAGAAAGTACGAAGAACAAAAACACGTCAATCTGCTTGGTCCAAAAAGAACCTGAGCTCCTCCGCTGTGTCCTCGGAGGGATTGTTGCTTTAACTCTTCCCTGCTCGACGCCGACGTCATCCATCACAGATGACAAATGTGACATGACAGCTCTGCTCGGGAAGCTGCAGTCGCTACAGACAGGAAACTACAACCTGCTCAGTCTGAGAGTAGAATGGGTTTAATAATACTCCACGTACGGAGGAGGATTAGGGCCAATGAAAAGAAAAGAATAGGAATTCTGACCTCAGAAGTCAGAATTCTGAGATTAAAGTCTGCAAGTAGAAAAAGTTTATAAAAGTCGATATTTAAGTACGGAAGATGATTAGTGCCAATAAAAAGGAAAAAAAAAGAATTCTGACATTAATCTCAAAAGTCAGGATTCTAAACCTAATCTTGGAATTCTGACTTTAATCTCAGAATCTTGACTTTTCTTCTCAGAAGTCAGAATTCTCAGATTAAATTCTGCGAGTAAAATAAGTTTATTAACTTGGCATTTATGTACGGAAGATGTCTGATCTAATCTCAGAAGTCAGGATTCAAAATTTAATCTCAGAATTTAGACTTTACTCAGAAGTCAGAATTCTGAGATTAAATTCTAGTAGAATAAGTTTGATAAAATTCAACATTTAGGTATGGAAGAGGATTAGGGCCAATAAAAAAAAAAGAATTCTGATCTAATCCCAGAAGTCAGATTTCTGAGATTAAAGTCAGAGAGTAGAATAAGTTTATAAAACTTGATATTTAAGTATGTAAGGGGATTAGGGCCAATAAAAAGTAAAAAAAAAAAATTCTGACCTTAATCTCAGAAGTCAAGATTCTAAATTGAATCTCAGAATTCTGACATTTTTTATATCTCAGAAGTCAAAATTCTGACATTAAAGTATGCGAGTAGAATGAGTTTTATAAAACTTAACCCTTTAAGTACGGAAGCGGATTAGGGCCAACGGGAAAAAAGAAAAGAAAAAGAATTCAGACTTTTTTCTCAGAATTCTCAGTTTGCTTTAGTGGCCCTCATCCTCTTCCGTACGTAAATGTACTAATTAAGGAAAAAAATGATAAAAGGCCATATGTAAATTTGTTTCTACAGAGTTTTATCCTTCAAATGACAACAATCACAGAGACGAGAACGATTCAGACACATGTAGATGGATAAAATCTGAAAAATACATCTGAACTCCACCTGTTCTAAAGAACCTGAACTTACTTTGGTTCCCAGCTCAGATCAACCATCTAGTTTGCATTTTCACTCTGATTTGAGATTGAAAGTCACCGTGCGTGCCCGCTCTCTACCCGGAACAGAGACCAGCTAACCAACCAGAACGTCTTTGTGGAGCCAATGGTCGCCGTGTGTGTGTGTGTGTGTGTGTGTGTGTGTGTGTGTGATGTAAGCACAGGGAAAGGAGAGGTGACAGCGGCGCGAGGCTGATCTAATAAAAGCAGAAGATGAAACGCTGTCAGATGCAGCGGCGAGCAGCTCACACACGCCAGCAACGTTTGGTAAAACACACACGTGTCTCCTCCCAGAATGTCTCCTTTTGCACACACACAACCTCTGCTCCGCACACACACAGACTCTGACACACATTCCCGTGTGATAGACAGTTTCATAGTGTCGTAGCCGAGGTGTTGGCCTATAAAAAGCAGTGCTGATATGATTTAATGGGCAAGTCCTATTATAAGACTGTCGCTGGGCCGGCGTAATCTGGCTAGCGCTCCAGGGCACAGCGCTGAGACACATGCACTACAATCCTCCGCCGCTGATAATATTGCTATGTGCTACGTTGCTATTATAAGATAGAGCCATTTGCCACCCTGATACAGTGCGCTGCTGCGTGCGAGGCTGTCATTTGGGAAGGAGTGATTTATGAGTGTGAGGCGGGAGAATAAAGACAGATTATTTTTATTCATGCGTCTTTAGAGGCCGACTTCATCCCTCTTTTGTTTGCGCTGCACTTATTTTTACACTGAATCAAAGAGAAACCCACTTCCTGGTTTTTCTGGTGTTTTAAGGACCGCCCACTCAGAAAACAGCACCGTGTCGCTTTGACATGGATTCTGAATTTGCACTTAATGGAACAAGATTCCTCTGTTAGCTGTCTTCCAATCTTTATTTTATTTTTTTGCAGAGACTAAATTGCTATTAATTATAAATAGCAGAGCAGCTGTCTTAAAATATATGACATATCTTCTGGAGTATTAGACGCTGCGGTGATATTGCCTCTCCTGCCACTTTTAATATCAGCACCCAGCTCCAATCACTGCCTAATAATGGCTTCTCATTACGAGGTGTGTGTGTGTGTGTGTGTGTGTGTGGGAGGAGGAGGAGGGGGGGGGCTTCAATTTCACTACTTAAAAGCCACAGATGACACCTTGTAAAAAGTTAATTTCATTTTAGGCATTTGCAGAATAGGGCTGTAAATTTAAGCTGTGGAGGCGCGCCGTACGGCTCTTATCAGCTCTGATAATTGAGATATTGAGTAATTAGATGTACGCAATTTATTAAAAGTATAAATGCAAAGCAGGTAAAGGGGGGGGGGTTTAAGTGTGAGAGGTTTTAGGCATGACTGCAGTAACGGAGCTGAACAGGAGATGGCGCTGTGTTTGCTGGGAGGACGGAGGAGGAGGGAAGGAGCAGGCGGCGTTACTGATCCTATCATCTGAACTGCTGACATGAACGGTTTCCACTAAACAACAGAAAACTGGAGATAATCTTCAGGAATTCTCTGTAACATTCCAAGAATCCTCTCAGGAAAACTCCCCTTCCCAAATCTTTACATCCTTCATCCAGAAATCACTCGAGAGGAGGACCGGTTCCTGTTTTTAAAAGGCAGTCCACGGCTCTTATAGGAGACGAGAGAAAATCTCCTTTTCCCGTTCCCAAAGCCTTTTATTTCCCAGTCGGCTCGTTTTTAATGTAAAACGGGAACAAAGGGAACGCTGCCAGGTCTATCTTTAAACGCCTTTAATTTTTTCCTGTCAGATGAGATTGATTTTGGTGGAAGAAGAAAGACGAAGGTTTCCACCTGCACCCCCCCACACACACACACATCCGTGCTCTTCCTGTTCCTCCACCCCCCCCCCCCTCATGGCCTCTGTCTTAATTTCACAGGGGAATCATTTGACAGATATTGCCCTTGAAGAGCCAGCCTGTGCCTCGCCACTGAGAGCAGTGGGGGGTTGTAGTGAGGGGGAGTGATGGAGGAGAGGAAGCTGGAGAGTGAGAGTGATGGGGAGGGGGGGAGGAGGCAGGGTAAAAAGTTATTAAGTGGATGTGAAAATGCAGCGCAGCCAAAAAGGTTAAGTCTGGAATAGGAAATTAAAACTTGCATCGCTTTTGGCTTTAAATAGATTTGGTTTCATTACGGGCGCCAAGGCCAGTTAGAGTCAAATCCCTCTGGAGGGAGAGGAGGGAAGGGAAAGAGACAAGGAAGAGAGACGGTGACACGGGGGAGGCAGGGGGGAGACACTACGGAACAATAGGGAAGCGGAAGGAGGCAGACTATCATGCAGTTCACATTCAGTTTCAATCTCAGCCTGTTTTTCCCCAAACCCCCTTCCACAGCCCGGCGAATACCAATTCTACATACCATTACTGCTGTGGTGCTCGGACTTTAAGTGGAATCCGCGGATGCTGCGGAGCCGGAATACAAAGAGAACAAACGGCATCGGCTAACAGGTGTGTGACCGTTTCTCCCAATCACATCCACGACGTGACTCGGATCGTTTTCTGGCCCCGGAATTCCTAAAATCTTTTCCCCCTTTTGTCAGGAAGAGGGGGAAAATGAGGAAACACGGGCCTTCCTCGGAGCTCATGGTCTTTGTGCTCCTTAAAACCGCCTCATACATGAAATGCATGAAGTGAAGGACAAGACCGCTTTCCCATTACACTTTAGGACAGCTCAAAGGGACCTGGCTCTGATAACACACACACACACGCACGCACGCACGCACGCACGCACACACACACACACACACACACACACACACACACACACACACACACACACACACACACACACACACACACACCTGCACAGGTTACACAGAGTGACCCTCTCACAGCTCTTATTTATTGCCTTCATGGTCTCCCAGGGAAGGGCACAATAGAGAGGAGCTG
>SSNS01000092.1:1575992-1608492 GCA_006937985.1 Aphyosemion australe
GGGGGGGTGGAGAACAGAAAGGTTGGGGGGGGAGAAAGGTTGGGGGGGCAGCAAGGAGAAAACGTGATAACGATAGAGAAACAGAGACATAAACCCAGAAGAGACTGAAGGAATCAGAGAATTAGAGATGGATTTATGGATGTGTGAGGACACACACACACACACACACACACACACACACACACACACACACACACACACTCTGGTCATGCATGTAAATAAAGATGTGTTCTGATCATTAGGAGTTGGACTGTTATTAACCGCGGGCTTTTTTATCTCTACACTAAACAACTTTCCACCTGCAGATTTAACCTCATTTGAAAATCTGGTGCATTGTGGTCCAGCGTTAAACGGATGCTGCACATTGCATGAAAACTTAAGATTTAGGGACAGATCGACACGTTTCTGACTGATTTATCGTCCCCAAGTTACATTGTTGTAAATAAAATAAAAAATTTACCTCCTTGCAACTAAAACCTGCCTTTAAAAGGATACTACGCAGTTTTGGCTTGCTTTTAGCACCCCCTAGTGTCCGTTAGTGAAAGCAAAAGTCTTTTTAACACCTTAATCTAACAGCTGAAACGTCTCCTCAGCCTTCATTAGTGTCTACAGGAGCGGTTCATCACTAAATAAAACACATCAGCTGTGTTCATGATCTAAAACATGCAGGAAACATGCTGGAAGCAGACTGCAGCTCCAGGCATGTCAGCTCCACTTTACTAAGTCCAACAGGGACCGGACCGCCGCTCTGAAGTTGCAAGTGTGGTATCCTGGCCACAGAGGGCGGTGGGGGTCTGAGTCATATTTCATTAACCTGTAAAGGGTCATTTTAGCACAACCTGGCTCTAGAACATGATTTAAAATATGATAAAGTTGCATAGTGTGGCTTTAAATGAGTAGAAAGTTTGAACCTTTATAAACTAAAGCAGGGGCGGAAGTCACAGAAGCAGGGAGAGGGGCTCAAGGTGCAATACTTTCTCTGCCTCTAGGTGGTGCCCGATGACAAAAAAACTACAACATGTCAGTAAACGGATGCATCTTGTAGGTTTTCATCAGCCCTAAAGCTGATCCTCTGATTTTAGCTAAAGCTTCATTCAGTGGAGGAAAATCTGAGTGTCTCATTTAGAATCCATCAGAGAAAAGCAGGTGCTGCAACATGAAACAGATTCTAACGCACCGCAATGCTAACATGCATTTGCTGCTAAATTAGGCTTCACAGTATAGAATATTTAAGCTTTAAACACTGACTGGTGTCTCCTTTGCTGTGATCCTGACATTATTTCATTAATTAGATGGAAGTAAACAAACCCATATGGTCCAAATAGATCTGTTAGAACAGAGCAGGGAATTTTTGATTTGATGCTCTATTTAATTCCTTAAAACACATAAATAATAATGATAATTAAACAGTATATTTAAGTTATTGACAGATGTTTTCTTTTCCCTTTTGATGAGTCCTCTCCAGATGTGACAGGCAGCTGGCTCTCATCAGCAACCTTAACACTAAATCAACAATAAACGGGAACGTAAAAGCTCGTCCTCTGTGTTGGTGTTAATGAGACGGATACGAGGGGAGTCATTTATGCAATTTAGGCCACCGTAATTACACCTGAACCGTGCTAGCACCCAGGAAGTGACTATCATGTAAAAATAACCGACTTCAGCTAATAGGAACTTCACAATAAAACAAAAATCTGAGATTTGTCAAAGAAATTAATAAAATAAAAGCCTAAAGGTTCAATTGAAAAAGAAACATGAAGAAAATCAAGCATTTGATTTCATTTTAGCATGAAAAAAATATAGTTTCCCCTTTATTATTGGAATAAGATACAAAAAAGTTACATTTTCACATAAATATGTCATTTATTGCTGCCTCAAGACAATAAAAGTCCTTTTTTGGAGAGAATTTCTACCAAGAGACAAAAACAGAAACAAAAGGTGGTGTAATGAGCTACAAAGTACATCATCTACCATGCATGTACAGAAAAAACTTTAACTATATACACTTCTGTCAGTTTGGGTCTGATGCTCATAATTTCATGCTGTTTAAGTCATATAAGTTGTGTTAAATGACAATAGGTTTAATCTTATGTTTATTTAGAATTAGAGAAACGTGTAAAACTGGTAAAGTTGCAGCTCTGAAACACGTCTGTTTTATGTTTTTGCCAGTGGGAACGACTCATTCAGTAGATCTGTGAACGTAGCGGTTAAAGGTGTTAATATGCATCCATGAAGCATTTTCATTAGATTCTAGGAGTGATATTGTGTGTGTGTGTGTGTGTGTGGCGTACAGTGCAGCACCCTATCACGGCTCATTGACAAACATGAGCTGTGCCGCCATAAAAACACCGGCTCCTCGCAGCAGGTAGGAGGTGAAGTATTACGATGTTGCACAAGCCTCCAACGAACAGTTGATAACTGAGCAAGTGTCAGAAAGAGGAGGATGAGGAAGGGAGAGAGAGCAAACAGGAGTTTTCATTTCTACTCGCTGACCGACCGGCTATATTTTATGCAAAACTCACCTTCTGCAACCTTTTGTGCTGCCATGTGGGTCTCTGCTGCATCTATAAATATGCCAAATGTGAAAAACCATCCATCTGTTTTCTGTCAGGGTTTAGTTTTATGTGCCTAAAATGAGCCGTTTCAAAAAGTCCCCATTTGTGATGTCACAAACGGCAAACGTTGAATAGAACCACCTCCCATGTGCAAGAGAGAGTTCCTGCTCTACTCTGACTCCCTCCTTGATATTGAAGCTTCTCAGCTAATAGCAGCCTGAGCAGGGGATGGGTGGGCGTGGCCAGCTCCAGCCTGTTTTCTTAAAGTGACAGAGCCCTGAAACGGCTCATTCTGGAAGGTGCTGAAAAATGTCAAGAATAAAACAGCTGAAACCGCATTAGGTGAGAGGGATTTAGGGCAAAGAACTTAATGAACATGTTTATCGACCGTAGAACTATTATAACGTAAAAAAGTCATATGTCTCCTTTAAAGACCCTCGCTGGTAACACGGGGCTGAATGTTTTTCTCTTTGCACACGTGGAGAAAACAAAGAGGCTCAGAGGTCTGAAGCATAATCAGCTAAATCACACCTGTGAGCTTTTGATGCAACAAGCCAAACATTCTGTAAACATTCCTATTAGGAAAAATCTGCTAATTTATGGGGCTGGTTAATCCAGATGAAGGGACCTGCACGCCTCCCCCCCCCCCCCCCCCCCCCCCCCCCCCCACACACACACACACACAGGTGCTTTAGCATATTGCAGCTAATCGGACCTGTACTTTGCCTGAATGTGCTCAGACAACATTTTCCTCTCACTCTGGTAAATTTGCTGCACCTGTTGGGGCGTCATTTCCATCGCAGCGCTGCCTCAGACACGGTCAGATTGAATTTCATCCTCGCTGCTCTCGCCGTTTAAACTGTATTTAAGTCCTGTTCTGACTGTAAGAGACAAAGTGATGCTTTTCCAAGCTGCATTTTCTGGTTATGTTAGAAAACTCTGGATGAGGAAAGTTCTGCAACAGTGTTTTAAAAACAGAAATTTCCATATTTTTGAGTATTTTGCATTTCAGTGACTGCAGGCCTGAATTAGGCTCTCAGTCTAACAGGCTTCTAATCCTTCTCCAGCACTGTTTTTCTCATCAATCAGGCCGATTTGGAGCCTTGCATTCATACAGAAATTGTTTTTTAGGAGTCTAAAAGATTTATTTGTTTCCAGAGTGAAAACAGCTTGAAATGCCACCCTTGCATTTTCATGTTATGATGTCTCACTTTTACCCCAGTCTACATACTATGGAGTTATCCAACATTTAGCCTTTATTTTATTATACAAGAATGCAAGTTTTCTGTGTCGATGCACCCAAAAATAACAACTATTGATCAGTATTGACTAATCTGGTGTTCCTTTTGGTCAGTGAATGCATCAGTGCCAAGCAGCGAGGCAAAAATCTGACATTTTCCAGGTCTGTGAACTCACCACTGCTAAGTGCTAGTTCTAGCTAGCAATAGCAGATATTCCATAGAGATCCTTTTCTTCCAGAATCAAACTTTTCTAGTTAATCAGATTTCTTTAAAACTGTATTGTGTTATGTACAGTTCTTAGTGATAAACAAGCACCAACAGGTCAGAGAACTGCAAAAAAACTGGTATCAATCCTCTAAACGAGAATCGGTGCATCTCGATTTTATTGTGCAAACGACTCAATCAGGAAGATAGAAAGCGTCAACTCACCAGTTTTTCTTTAAATTTAGCGCGTTATTCAGTTTTCAGTAGTTCTAACACAGTTGGATCTGCTTATTTTAAACATTTAAGGCGCATTGACTGAAAAACAACGCGATTGTGACCACTTTAGCTAAGAGAAGAAGACATTTATCCAACAGCTGACAGATTTCAAAAGATTTTGCACCTACTGGGTAAAACTGGGATTCGCTACTGGGACAGTATTAAAAGTGTAATAATTTAAATATTAGAAATGGCTTTAAGAGCAAGTTACCTCATCTAAAGGAACTTCCTGACTTTATCACGCACGCACACACACACACACACACACACACACACACACACACACACACACACACACACACACACACACACACACACACACACACACACACACACACACACACCTAAGAGAGGGATGCGATAGGCTTGCTGGCTTTTAGGGCCGGATGCTGATGCGGGGATCTGTGCTAATGTGTGTTTTCTGTGTTTGGATGGGGAGAGGGAGGAGTTCAGGAAAGACAAACGAGGAAGAGAAAGATTCTGAGGAAGAAGAACATAAAGAACCAAAGAAGTGGAGGAAAAGGGACTAAACTAAAAGTGGGATGGAGGAACGAACAGAGCTAATGAAATCAAAAGCAGTCTAGGAGAGAACATAAAGAGAGCGGTGGACGACAGACCAACAGAACTACTAAAGCCTCATAACAATTCAATATCTCACTGTATGAATTATACAGGAGGCTGCTCCATAATGCATCTGCAAACAAATACAACAAAACCACAATTATTGCTGCTCAGTGCTTGAAATGCATCACTCTGCATGACAGACAGACGGCGCAGGGAGCAAATGCATTGTGGGAAATCACCTTGGGCTCCCGGGTGACCGTGGAGCGTACGGACGCCATTGTTTTCCCGCTAACAGCATCATCAACAACATCAGGAGCAGAGCCGCTAATCCAGCCACTCCAGCTAAATAACCCGAGTTAGCGGTTCGTGCTCATGAATATTGACGTGTGTGTTATTAAGTTTCAGCGTGTTTGTTTTATATTGGTGCGTGTGTATAGCGTGTTAAGCTAGAGTGGATGGTTGTACATCTGTATGCACCTCTGCTTTCCTATTCCTCCTCGCTGCGTTTCCTCTCCATGCAGCGCCGTCATGATGAAGTCCGTCGCAGGGTCCCCGACCCAATATCCAACGCCTAATATACTAATACATCATTAATGAGAGGGAGGGAGAGGGGGATGCTGGGAAAGAGAGATGAACTGAGTCCACTGGCGGGCTGCAGCGAGCCGCCGCTCCACAGCTCAATAGGCTTTCTAACAAGGCTCTGTCCTTGAGAGGGGCTGCATACTAAAAACTTCTCCATCGGCCGAGCAAGGGGAATTCATAAACAGAGGACAGAGGAAGGGTGGGGGAGGTAAAGATGGGAGGATGAGAGAGACACTCAGAAACAGGAAGGAGGGCGAGGAAGATGAATCATGTTGTGCTTTAATTGTCCTCTTTTCTGACGGGTTGGTTTGGGTCGGCTCTTCCAACCGGCTCGTGCGATCAGCGCCACCTTTATTAGTTTGTTTGCTTATGTCAGAACCGAGTTCCTTCATGTGCCACGGAGGAACCCCGGGGGGGTGGGCGGTAAAACAGAAGACACCACTTTACAGCTTTACTGCACCTCCATAAAAAATAAGCGAGGGAAGCCAGGTAGCGTATACGACGCATAAATCCTCAAACGCAGCACGCACACACACCCACGGACGAGCTGGAACCCGTCAAACGGACGCACGCCAGAGCTAATGCTGCTGCAAGCCTCATCTGAATAGAGATAATTGAAAATCAGACTTGTTTATCAGGATAAATAGAATGACAGACACTCACAAAAGGAGGCAGGGAGAGTGGGCTTAGCGAGCATTAGCATAATGTTCACGGCTGAATGACTTCCAGGTCCGCTAGGCCAGGAGAGAGCATGTGAGAAGTTTATTTATTTTAAATGAAGGTGTTAAATATGGCTTTGTTTTCAGGTCTTTTCTTTAATGATGCACTTCTTCTCTGGAGTGGTTCGGGGAAGAAACTACATGCAGAACAGAGACGACGGTAACAAATACTCGGGAGAGGTTTGGCAGAATGTCCAAGACTTTCATTATCTTTGATGCAAATGATCAGACCTCGTAATTAGGTCTCTCTCTTATTTCCTCTTTTCTTCCCGTCTTCTCGTGATCAATGAAGCACGTTCTGCAGAAGGAGCGTATCAAACCCATCGTGACGTGTTTTTCCTCGGAGCTTTTTGGTGTTGGCTGAAAGCCGAGGTGTTCCTTTCAAAATAAACCTGTTTCTGAATAAAAGCTATAGAAATAATCTCAAAAACGCGTCTAAAAAATAAAAAACGATGTTTATCTGCATCGTAATGTCTTTAAACAGCCTGCTCTGACATGAAACATTTCTGTTTTATTGCTCCAAATAGAAACGAAACAATCAAAATGTTACGATCCAGGCACTAACAGAATAAAATGGACTAATAACCCAACACATTCAATAATCCTAATGGGATTAGGCCACATCCTAATAAAAAAGGGCATCAAAGGCAGTTATTAGCAGAATTAGCCCACTGATCTTATTGTTGCAAAGCAAAATGAACATTTAGAATAAAAAAATCCTCAATCCAGCGCCTGAGGACAGCCCTCAGATGAAACATGGCTGCCCTTGGCCTCGCAAATTAAAACTACACATGAAAATAAGTTAAAATCACACACTGAAGGGAAACGCTGTGAAACGTTTGTTTCGCTGCTGAAAATCAGAAACGTGGAGAAAGAAGAACAAACAGTGACAGACATGAGAGAAAACACCATAAATACTTGATTTTTCCACATTTCTCAGGAAAAGCGGCTCCTAACTCCTCACATGTGAGACGAGCTCATGGAAAAGTTCACAAACTTCTCCTCCCTGCAGAAACACTCCGCACCACTTTCTTGGTTTCAATCTGACGAGCGCTATCTTGCTAATGAACGTTTGCATGTGCAGGTCGTTAGCATAATCAATGCCCCGGCCAGAGGCGCCAAATAAAGAAACACTACATGTTCCACTTCATTTGTGGGCAAGTTTAATTTCATTTAGAGAAGAGGAAAAAAAAGATGCATTTCAAGGTCCAGCGCACACAAAAAACAGACAGATTTCCAAAGGAAGAGGCTCCTGATTTACACCGAGGTCATGAATGTTGTAATTAACTCCTGGGAAGGAACATTTGTGAAGAGCTCACAGCTGAAAATGATTTATTGGTCACGATATGAGGTTATCACGGTAAAAAATAACTCAAAATATGATCTAAATTATGATTTTAGCTTCCAAGTTGCTGAGTTTTAATCTGCTTTCTTGTCATCATTTACATTTGACTGCCCTTTAACCTTTGAGCAAAGCGTGTAGACGTCACCCTGGTGGATCTTTGAGGTTACAGCAGGTTCAGAATAAAAGCTTCCTGGTTTCCTTGAAGTTGTTTTGCTTCTGATCCGATGAGCTTTTTCAATCCAAGCAGGAAAATGAGGAGAAACGAGTTTTGAAAGAGCGGCCAGAGCTTCATGACCGTCAGCTCGACCCTGATCCTCCCTCCTGAGATGTCTCCATCACTCTCCTGAACAAGTAAAGAAAGACTAAATTGATAGTTTTTAGAGATGATCTTCATAATGATGCTAACATTAATAACAACAATTATGATATTGAATATATTTTGCAGATCTCCATGGAAAATGGAGGATTATTGTGCCAGCCAGTCTCGCCATCAGTGATGATGAAGAGGAGGAAGATGACACTGAGGCAGATCCTCAAATATGGAATATTCTAATATTATATATTTTATCTGAAACACAGCAACCAATGGTGGTTTTACACGGGGGCCATCAGGGGGCCAGGGCCCCTGTAGAACCGGCCCTGCCAGCGACCATATATGGTCACTTTCTGTGATTTTCTGCATGAAAATAAATATTTTTGAAAAATGCAACAGAAGAAAACTTTTGTTATGCAGCACAATAACACCCTGCCTAACCCTAGCCTGGTTAGATTAAAAATGGCTGCAAACCTTCACCAGCATTCATCCTGAGGGTTCAGGTCAACGTCAAGATGCTAAAAATAAATCTGTTTAAATGTTTGACAACAAAAATATAAAAGGCGTTTTGTTGGGATTTCCCCTTTTAATCCCTACAGTGACTCATTCATCTGAACCCGTCTGAATGATTTCCTCCTCTCGCTGGTATTTATAGTTTACTGGGTAAAAATATGACTTTAATGAAAACAAAATGTCGAAGGAAGTGCTGTGAATATGACAGATTCACAACACAAAAGTAAGCCAGCTACAATAAACGCTATGGCGGTAAATCAGAAGGAAAGCACATCTATCCGCGTTAACATCCTGGCTCACTGCCCGTGTGTCAGTTACAGCCGGCGAAAGGTAAAAGTCACGCTTCCCGTTCCTCAGGAGAGACGGCGGGGTCGTTAGAGGAGAGGCAGGAGGAAAGGATGGAGAGAAAGTCACTCGAACGGAAATTTAAATATTCAAGATTTAGGCTGAAAATGAACCAAACTAACAGAAAAACAGAGTGTGTTTTATAACAATAGGAAAATAAACCGAAACAATGTGTTCATAAAACAAACATAAGAGAAAAATAACGTAAGAGAAGAGGATGATGGCACTTAAACTTGTTTGGGAATAGGAGGGAGGAGCGGAGGAGGGAAAGACAAGAAGGGAAGGTTGGGAGGAAGATTAGGAGAAGGAGGAGAGGGCAAATTGGTTCCCCCTCTCCTCTAATCTAATATGTGAAACTGTGACTGATTCTCTGTCCTAAACCAAGACCCCAGACGGAGGGAAAGGGCACCAAACTTCCCCGCTAGCCTGAGGGAGACGGAGCAGGGATGAGGAGGAACCGGAGAGCGAGCGAGAGGCAGGAAGGATGAGTGAAAAGGGCAAACTAACAGGTCAGCTCTCGTGAGAAAGAGCAATAGAACCAATTCCAGAAATGGGAGAGAGATATTCCCAGAGCTTTTGTATTATTGCCGGGATGTTGGACAAAGCAAATATCCAACACAGCGCGGTAAATCCTCCGAAGGTGTCGGCGAATGTGTGTGTTGGATCAAAAGAAGAGGACTCCACAGAGAAGCACCAAATCACAAATTCTTCACACCCCCGCGGGAACATGCTGACTGCGATGCAAAAGGAAATCAGTGTGAGAGTCTGAGAGGGTCCCGTTTAGAGCGGAGCTTAGGCTAGCTGTTTGCTCTTTCACAGCTCTGAGTGGAAAAAGACGGGGCAGAAATGGAAAACTTCGGCTATTAAGACGTCCCAAATCCCCCTTTTTTCACCACAGGGCAACATCCAATAAAGACAGTCTGCTTTAAGAGCCTCCAAACGAACACACACACCAACCCAAACACACACCGCCACGAGCGCGGTCCGCGTTCTCCATTAGCTTATTGAATCTGGAAGAAAGAAAAGGTTTAGCGGGAAGACCTCTCTGAGATCTGCCTGAAAAGACAAGGTCAGCGAGGGAAAGTGCTTTTAAAGACGCGAGATGTTCAAAAACAAACAGCAGTGCTTCTTGTAATGTTTCAGAATAGTTTAGATCTCTTTCCCAGGATTTCAGCTGCAGAAAACCACAAATGAGTCATGCAGGAACCTATAGAGCCCAATATCAGCATCCCATCTCTCCACGGCAACGAGCCGTCATCAGCAGCTTCTCTGACAGACGAGTGCTCTTACATCTCACTCATCCTCAAGTGGGCAAAATCCAACACATTCCTAATCCACGGTGGCACATGATGGCCCTATCGCTAATGCAGCCCCCACAAATGTCCCTCACAGGCACTCATACATCCTCACAATGCCTTTGCGGTGTCAAGTCGCAGCGTCATCCAACCATACTCCTTTGAAGAGCACAGAAACTGAAGCGTTTAGGCGTTTGCTGTGGATAATGTGTGTGTGTGTGAGGAATATTCAGTGTTGAGGATAAGTAGCCGTGTGTGGCTCCTCCATAAGGGCTGCGACAGCCCCCAGAGGGACGAGCAGAGGAGAAAGAACATCAGTAAAGTTATGTTCTTCCAGAGGAACCTTTGTTCACGCTGCAGATTCTGATGGTTTTACTTCCTCGAGATCAAGAAAGTCCCAAAATAATCCTGCAGCTGAACTTTCCTTAACAAGTAATGTGTGTGTATCTGGAAAGAATCATAAACGATGTTTAACCCAGTCTCTGGTGAGTTTGAATCAACTTAATAGACTTGTAAGGGTGTAAAAACAGCAATAAACTAAAGAAGGGGAATCACTCACCTACATGATGGAGGTGCAACATAACCAGCAGCGACAAAGACATAGAGGAGAGAAAGACCATAATTATAATGCCATCAGCGCTATGATTCCACTGTAATTACTCTTATATTCCATAGCATTTGCATAAAATTATTCCCGTGTAAAAACATGCAATTCATTAATTTTACATGCCGGCATTACAAGAGGCATTTGGTATTTAATTACATATATTCCCTGGAATGTTTTCCAACTCTGATGACACTTTACTGTGTGATATTGTGTGTGTGTGTGTGTGAGTGCTATTTAAGTGGTTGTTGGATCATTAGCGCTTTTGAGATTCACAGTAGATTTCACAGCCTTATAATGGCTGTTTGCACATGATGTAGCAAAAGAGGGAGAGAAAATTAGTGATATTACCACGGCGATGGAGGGATACATGGAGAGATACACACAAGAAGAAATTGCCACTGAATGCTTAGAAGAAAGAGGGGGGGGGGGGGGGGTTCCTGGCGTGCTGATTGGCTGCTGGGTTGACAGACACTAATTTGGACCAATGGAACGACGGAAGCCGTCCACCATTACCTCAGCCCAGAACGGATGAACGTAAACATGCATTTTCTCGTTCGGCCCCAACAACAGAGACCTCTCCTTCCCTCAATCTTCCTCCACACCTCCTCTTCCTCATCCCTCTCTCACTGCTCTCATTCTAATTACCCAGAATGATGGAGGGGAGCCTTTGCAAGAAATTAAAAAGGCAAATGGAGAGCAGTGAGGCAGGCGAGGGGGGGGGTGAAAGGTAACGAATGGAAGGAGGGAGGAGCTTCAGATGGGATGATAAACAATCCATCCCTTTAAGTGAATTAGAATCAGAGACGAGGAAGGAAGGTGATTTTATCATGAGGGGAAGAAAAAACAAAGAGGTCAACTAGGTTAAAGTTAGAGGATCCATTTAACACACACACACACACGCACGCACGCACGCACGCACGCACGCACGCACGCACGCACACACACACACGCACGCGCACACACACACACACACCTTTTCAGCAGTGGGTCACATGTGTAACGTACCAAAAGGCCATGTATTTCATCAAAGTGAAAGAAGTTAACTTTTAACTTACAGGCCAGGCTCATATGGTCAGAACACGCTGACATCGTGGTGCAGAGATGGCATCTATGATCTTGACCCAATATTCCTAACTCATCCTGTGGTAAATCACAAGACATCAAGATGCTGCAGATGACGCAAGACTTCTTTTCTATCTTCTTTGAATAAAGTTGATCTTTCCTGGCTCATAAAATGACTTTTTAAGTTATATCTAATCATATTTTGTTGAAATAACAATATGTTTAAGGTGTTTTAATAATGTGTCCAGTACTCTATAGTAATGAATGATGGGTTAACATGGATGTTTATTCCTGTAAGGATGTATTTCAGATCTTAAATTACACCAGATTAGTATTTGTTGGAGTTCATGTTAATCTAGCAGTGTATTCACACATTAATAATATTATTATGAATGTTTAACATATTCACTTCACATTAAGGTTTAGTAAGATTCACTCCACACACAGGATGACCTCTCTAAGTGTTAGAGAAAGGAGTGGTGTCTGAGGATTCTGATAAGGCCCACTTTAACGTGTCAAATTCTGATTTGTCCAAACTGATAAACAAGAGTTGGTAAAAGCGAGTTCACCCCCTGAACAAAAGAGTTCTAAAAAGAAACTCGAGAAGCTCTAAGAGTTCTAGCTAGCTACCTGGTTCGGCCGACTGGGTCAGCAAAGCGAAAGGAACCATCCTCCTTTTGACCTCAAGGTCAAACCTTCTTTGCAGGCTGCATCAGATGCAAAATAGATCTGCCAGCTTCCTGCAGTCACCTGGGAGGTACCCCAGGTACCTGATGAGGCGAGCCCCCCCACGCGCAATGAGGAGAGAGAGCGAGAGAGAAGCCTAGTTGATTGTAACGCAAGAAACGAATGTTGGTTTCTCTTTGTAACAAGTAATATATTACAGAAATTTCATAAGTACCGGTAATGCATTACATTACTGCGTTACGATAAATGTAATGTAATTACTGTAACGCATTACAACGTAATGAATTACACCCAACACTGCTGCTCACGCGTTACGACACGCTGGTGACGCTTTAGCTCTGCTGGAGAACCACAGCTCCTGTCACACTGGTCTCAGAAGTGCAGCTTCTTCCTCTTCTTCTCGCCAGGTTGATCCATCGGTAACCAGTGGCGGCATCAGCTGAAAACTTCTAGAATCTAGAATGAAACTAATCAGTAATGCTGTTAGAACGTTCCTGTTTTGGCCTCGTTTAAATTTAAAAACAACAACATGGTGGAAGTTGTTGTGTGTTTGTGTACACTCTTGGTTAGATGTGAACAAGCACCAAATCATTTCTGTAAAGTCAAAGTTTAACCGTGAACAAAGTTTTGAAGAAGGATTTTGTGTAACCAATTATTCCTCAGAGCTGGAGATGACTCTGAACTACTGTCATTCTAGGAGAGGAAGCCATTTTTTAGAGCTTGATCAGCTCTGGCGGCCATCTTGGACTGAGCTGACTCCAAGGTTAGAGTCATGGGACGTTTCCCAATACTCAAGTATGCTAGTACCTTCTTGTGTACTCATCAAGTATGTTCTTGGCTGTAGGACAGCAGACTCCTTCTATCGAGTACGGGGAACGAGGACGGCGTTTGGAACAAGCGGTGCTTTATGCTACGGTTAAAAAGACCACCTGAAATAAAAATAAAAGTCTACTTTGTGCCTTAAATAACAAAATAACAATTAATGCATAATATTTATATAATATTTGGTCCACTTTTGAAAGCATTTCCTGCTGTTAAATGAAGAAAAAAGTTTCTTTTCATTAAAACAGAGCTACTTAAGGCAACGCTGCTTTTATTTTGATAGTGGGTTAGCTAATTAGCATTTTGAAGGATTGTGAAGCATCAGGAAAAAAACAGCTAATTTTACAGGATACACACATTTAAATACAACAACAAACAACTTTATATTTGTTTGTTTGGCCTTTAATATTTGTATTTTTGATATAAAAACACTACAGTTATGAGCTTTATCTTTTGCAATTTACACACAATAAACACAAATGCACACACACACACACACACTCACATACACATGCATGCACATAAACACACACAGAAAAACACACGCAATTAAACACAGACACATTTGAACATAAAACACGCACACACAATCCCACCAACACACACTGTGTGATAATGTACGTGTGAGTGTGTGTTTATGTGCAAATGTGTATGCGTGTGCATGTATGTGTGCATGTATGTTTGTGTGTGTGTGTGTGTGTCTTGCAGGGATTCAATAACTTGTCCTTCAGTGGATGAATGTGTCCCCGTTGCCACGCTGAGTGTATTTGTGAGTGTGTGTCCCTTCGAGCTGCTAGCCTCTGGATTTCTATCAGCACATCTGTGTTGCTGCCACTGTTAGCCAGGCGTGTAACACACACACACACACACACACACACACACACACACACACACACACACACACACACACACACACACACACACACACACACACACACACAGCAGCAGCAGCAGGAAGGAAGCAAAGCAGAAAGGGGAACGGGGACACGATTTCAAAAGCGCTGAAACGAATCCTCCAGAGTTGAGATCACAGACACACTAAAAAAGGAAGAGATGAAAGCACGTTCCCTCTCTTTTTGAGCTTTTCTAACACACAAAACATCACTTTTTTTTTGGAAGGTAAAAACTCCACCATCAGCTATGCGTTTGAAAGCTCTCTTCAACTAATGCTCTTTTTTAGCTGGTCGTCTTATTCTTGTGTTGGAAAAAGCTTCGCCACTCTCATCTCCTTAGGACATTTTAATAATTCTCTCGCTCCTCAGTCTCCCTTTTCTTGTCATCTCTTCCACCCGCTGCCTGCTTCCCTCCTTCACCGCTCTGCACTTTAAATATTTTGCCTTTTTAAGTGCAAGGACAAATTATTACAACAACATATCCTGCTGCCTCTCATTTCCCTCTAAACCTGCCTTTCTCCACGACGTCTGAAAAGTAAGTGACACAAGAGAGAAAATAAGTTTTAAACGGAGAGAGAGGACAAACCTGAGTTATATTATAAATGTCCGGACAGTGAGATCAATCTCAGAGAGGGAGAAACCTGATGTCAGGCCTGCAAACAGCTGCCAACATCTGTTTGAGTAATTTAAATCAATGTGTGACGGCTGTTAACCCGGTGGGATTAAAAGGAGCTCGTTTTGAAGGAATTAAGAAAGAAAAACATGTCAGATGTCTTGTGATAAAGTCGAAACCAGCCAATCTTCTCAAACATATTATTACCCTGATCTAAAGCGGTTTATTAGATGTCAAATTCACACCCTGGAGGATCACACGTCGACATGCAACTAAAGGGAAATGAACTTAAATCTTGGTTTTGGGAGTAGTTGGTGCATCTCAATCAAGGCCTTCAGTTGGACGTTCGTTTCAGAAATGAAGCTCTAAAGTTTCATGTAGTTTTTTCCTTCAAGTTCTGTGAAAAAGGACCGAGAGGAGCAAAAGGAAAACTGTTCATCCAAATCCAGAACCCAGAAAATCAACTCCTCACAAAGATTGTCGTGTTTTCACTCATTATTTCACTCCTTTAATAACAAGAGTTGGTGTAGATGACATCACTGAAAGGTTGATTAGCCATCTTCACTAAGAGGTGAAACTTTTAAGAAACGTTCATCTAAACCTCCTAAATCTGTAGGGAACACTTAAAGGAGAAGTGCCGAATTCTCCTGTAGCATTAGCATGTTGGTTTTCAATAAAGTTTGGGATGTATAAAAATTTTCTGAGCAATATTCGTCAGTTCAACAAACGACGATGCGCCAAATATTTGTTTAGAATTTTTGTGGGCCCAACACGCATCCACCAATCACAACTGTTAATTCGTTTATGACCGTAGAAGACGGTGGGCGCTCCTGTGAGGTTGTTTTCAGAATCTCGCTGGTTTTTTGACGCATCAGTCAACATAAACAACGTCTGGATTGGTTTGAGCTACACGCTAGCAGGGGGCGGGTTTGCCTCAGCAGAGGGGAGAGCTGCCCAATCACAATGCCACCTGATATTATTACACTGCAAAATATTATTTCTAAAAAAGTAAAAAAAATTAAAAATCCTCATTTTTAGACATTTTATCTTATTTTTAGTCTAAGAAGAAAATAAATTCTTATTTAGAAAAATAAAATGACCTAAAATAAGGTAAATAGTCTTAAATTTGTTTTGAGTAAAAAAAAAAAAAAATCTGCCAATGGGGCGAGCAAAAGATGCTGGATCAAATATTTAGGAATATTTACATTATTTTAAGAATTTTTTTAGAGGAATATTTATAAATTTTTTAGACTAAAATAAGACGAAATATCTAAAAATTAGGCTTTTTTAAACTTTCTTGGAAATAATTTTTTGCAGTTTCTTAAAGAGAAAAAGACTTATATCCTTCTTCAAAAGGTAAAATTGAAATAAAGCCGTTTGGTTGATTCTTTTTGCTCTTCCTGGTGCTTTAATGGGTTCTTTCTGTACGTCTGAACGAATGACACGGTGGATTTTACTGCTGGGTGTTTTAAGTTGACCTAAAACAACATAAAGTCACGTCTCTTAACTTTAAAGCATCAAACCACCACCTGGTTTTGCACTGATGTATAATGAGAACAATGGAACTAATGAGTCAAACCAAACGGATTACAGATGAAAAAAGAACACACGACCTCCATGAATTATTGTTTCTCTCTCCCAAAGCATTCAAATCTACATTTTTGACTATGACCGAGCTCATAAAGGAGTGAAACAAAATGGGAATTCAGTTCGATTATCAGTCTGAAGACACAGAGAGAAGTTTCAATTATTTCATTTAGAGCATCAATGGGGATTAAGAGGCGAAAAATTGCAAAGAATCAAAGGCTGAGAGGAATAAACAAACAGGAAAAGACAAAGAGGAGCAGGAATGTGATAATCGGGGGAGTATAAAAGACACAATGAGACAGTAGGAAGGAATTAAGGTTGGGAATCTTTGTGCAGACGGCAGCGTGTTGGGTGCTCCGTCTGAACACAGCTGGAAACTCAGCGGATCGGCGTCCTTCATTATGCAGCCGAGGCACGGCGGCCTGTTTACACAGCTACACCCAAACGCAGCGTCGCCTCGAGTCCCCCCACCACCACCTGACGCGCATGCAGCCACAAAGATTAAAGCACTTAACTCGTGAGCTTTCATTTACAAATGAACCTCTGCAACACTCGCACAGGAAGTCACACGTCCAACTAAACCACTGTCACATAAACAGGTTAACTGTTTCCCCGAGGTTAATGGAGGCAGCAACACTTGCAGCATGTTTACGTCTGAGCGAGCACACTCTTTCACAGTATGTGCAAATACACACACACACACACACACGCCCACGCAGAGGCATGAAGAATCCATCCTGACAGTAAAGACAGCTGGAACATCTCTGATGCATTTCTTTCATTCTTTGTTCTTTAATTAAAAGAGAAAAGGACCGAACAAGAAGGGAGATGCAAGAAAAAAGACTGCAGATGTAAAATCTGACTCTAAAGTAAAGGTGAGGCATCATTAAGAAGGATAAACCAACATACTGCAGGCTCGGCGTCACCGTTTCTTCTGGTAGAGCTGATTATAGTAAATATGTGTACGTCTGAGGCCCACGCTGCCTCGTCTGTGACAGTGACAGATCTTTTTGTCTTAAAATTCACGGATCATTTCCCGTGGAGCTTATAGCGAGGTGAGGAGCAAACGGATGCTTACACGCTCGCGCTAACTTGTCCTAACACGCACACGCGTATGCACGCATGCATGCACACGGCTGAGAAGGAAATCGGATTCAATTTACCTGTCCTTCCAGCCTTATTGAGACATTAAGTCTGTTTTGATTATTTCACTGTAAAGTTATTACTTATTGTACCTTTAAAAACGAGTTTACTCTTTTTTCAACACATCTGCAGTGGTCTCTAGTATAAATGAATGTCTTGCGAGTTGATTTATGTGGGAGTGGCTCTCGCGCTCCTGTTTCAGGAAGTAGAAGTGAGAAAGAGAAGAAGGGAGCACAACACAGCAGTCAATTTTCCTGATATTCGGATATCTCTCCTCTGATTGGCTAACAGCAACACAACTCTACCACTGACTGTTCGCTCTGCAACGTTGATGTTTTATCTCCACAAATAACACAAGCCTGGAGGAGTTCTGCTGTGTGGTGGAGCTGCTAATGCTAACAGTTAGCTTCTACTAGCCAAGGCGTGCTCTGCTGTTTCCTGGAGGCTAAACCAACAACAGCCTTCCCCGTCGGTAGCCAAAATGGGTGACTCCATGATGTTATCTGACCTGATGAAGTCACTGGCTTTTCTAATCCGAGCGTTCCCTCGTCTATTTTCCATCGGTGGCTAATGCAGGAAATAGGGGTAGAAGACTATTTTCATGTTGAGCCTGCATGTTGCTCAGAGTGGTCGATCATATTTTATAAAAGAACAAATTTAACTTGGCCTTTAAACACAGTTTTGTGTAAATTTGTACAAATTTCACTAAAAGCATCAGAGTTTATAAGAACGCGTTCCTATTGGAGCAGAACTAGGAAAGACCTTTAGCTCTCGCTGCATCCCGTATTGTTGCTGCGTGGAAACGCTGATGAGAAAAGTCTGGGAGGGCTTTCACGTTTGAAGAAATCTAATTTATTAAGACCAAAAATATCAGCAAGTGTTTCTTCTTTATTTTCTTATGAGGCTTTTCCAAAATAACTTTCCGCCTTGTTTACATATCCTAATCCCTCAGATATAGCAGGCGGTGTGGTTGTGGTTTAGTGCGTCGGTGCTGGCGGATGCATCTAATGAGCGATCCTTCCCTTCCAGCGCTCCCAGTATCAAACGTCTCCTTCCACTCCAGTCGTTTACCCGGGGACTGATTCTCTATGAAGTCAAAGCTGCTGCTTGTTCCAGCGCTTCGGCTTCAAACACCGACGTGCCTTTTGGGGCTGCTCACATATCTGCTCTCTTCCTTTTCCTCTCTCCCCCTCTTCTTCTTCTCTACTTTTTGTTCCCCTTTTCAAGTCTTCCCAGGCGTCTTTGTCTTCTCCTGCTTTCTCCTTTCAAGTCAAGACAGGTGGGAGCAAACAGCCTGGCAGTTTTCCTTCTCCTTTTTATCTCCTTTCTTGTTTTCTCTCCCCTTCCATCGCTCTGTTTCACCAAATTGAGCCGAGAGAAGGCCTTGATCTACAATTTTGAAGGAGGGAAGTCGACGTTGGTTTATTTTTACAGACATGTGCATAAAAACAAAGCTTCGTGTTTGGTCTGGTATGTTCAAGCACATCAGACTTAGATTTACACGCCAACACCCTAAATATGACCTCCTATGTCATCATTCAATAAGAATAAAAACCTGCTTCCATGTTTCTCACAGGTTGTTATTTCATGACAACTCAGAGAACCTCTTTAGGGGAAAACATGATATTAATTCAACTCTCTGCTTTATGAGTCTTTTGGAAAATTATTGGCGCTAGAAAGGTTTGTCATCAAAAGACATAAAGCACCGTTTTGTAACGAAGGTGATCCAGATTACATTAAGATTCAGAAAAGTTACCACTATAGCAACCTGGCTTTAATTTGAAGGGACTTGGGGTTAACTCGTGCTGATTGGTTGTAACTCAGCAGGAAATGACATCAGCAGATGTTGCCAATCAGTATTTATTAAACTGGAAGAGCTGCTGGTGAAGCAGAATGGAAGAAAATAAGTAGGGATGCTTGATATTGGCTTTTTTACCGATATCCGATATATCGATATTGTCTAACTCTTCATTTCCGATATCGATATATGCGGTGTCCCCCTCTCAACTTAAAAAATGAAATTTCAATGCTGATATCATTGCATTTGATTGCATTCAATCAAAATACCCATTCTAACACAATAGGACCTAACGACATCGACGACTCTTCAGGAGGTGGGGTATTCATAGGTAGTTTCAGCTCATTGAGTTACTGTTTATAAGCTTGACCCTCCCATATTCCAGTCATAATTGACAAAGTTCTTCGGATGAGAAACGAAACGTCTTCATTCATTTGAACCCCTTTGGATTACATGTTCTAAACTTCCAACACCAAAAAATGCAGCGGAAATCAACCCCCAACGCCATATTTTGTTCACTTTGTGGTTTCCTACAGAACACAAAATCTATGCTTCTTCTGGTCACTGAACGTTGCTTTTTACGTTGCACAGCTGCTTTCCTCGTTCCCTGAATGAGGTAAATTATGGCGTACTTTAACAGAATAAAACGTTTAATGTTATTAATGTCCATGGACACCTTTTGGCGCTGATCAGTGACATCACTCACTGCTGAAACGGTTGCGATATGCTAATATCTTAAAATCCCGAAAGGGTTGATTTTCTACGGCGCTATGACGGCCATCATACCTCCCGCTCACTTTTCCCAGAACGTTCCACGGCTAATGATTCACCCTACTTTGCTACGCTAACAACGCTCGCGCTGCTGATGCATCGTAAACATACTCTGCAGCTCTAGCGGTCGCTCTCATAAAAAGTCAAATGAAGTCAAATTAGGAGCTAATTCAGTCCCATTTAGGATATTTTATGAAAAGATTCATGACAGTTTTAAACATTTCTGTGATCCATCCCACACGACCCTCTTTGCATAAATCTGCTCGCCCTGTTTTAATGGAGCCATGTAGAAAAAACTAATCTTTACAGTTGTGACCTCAGAGTTTCTATGATGTTTCTGCTCGACAGCAACGACACTAAACTTCTCACACTTCTCAACTCTTGTCACAGCTCAGTGAGACGCCGCCTTAAATGCCAAACGTATTTATTTTTACTTTTAAATGTATCCTGTAATAAATTCATCTTGTTTTATGAGATACGGTCAGAGTGCCTCACTAACGACGCTGCAGCATTTCAGCCCCGGCTACTCTTGATTCCTGGTTTCAGTGACCAAACGCCCTGCATTCACCACATTACACACGTGTTGCTTCGCTCTGACTGATCTGCATTAAATCCCACCCCACCCCCCAACAGCAAATTGAAAAGCGAAGCATATTTCAGAAAGAGTTGCTGCATGACTCGTCTTGAGCCTTTGTAGGACTACACTTTTAAATTTGACTGTTTAAAAATAAAAATGGGACAGACAGACAAATAAATAAGCAAATAAACAAAAGTGTATTTTCTAACTGCTTATTATTTTTCTCTCAGGAGAAGCTAGGAAGAAAAAAAATGAAATCATATTTCAGCCATGAAGAGAAACACTGAATTGGGCTGCATTTAATAATAAAACAATCTGAAAAAGTATAATTGAACAGTGAGTGGTCAAAGAGCAGAATGGGTCCTCCAGGAGGGCCGAGTTAATTTATGAGTAAAAATCCTATTACTACGTATCTGGTGGCACCAAGCCATTAGAAATAAACAGAGAAGAAAGCTCCATTTAAAAGGAAAAGCTGTATAGGTGTGTGTGTGTGTGTGTGGTTGGTTGGGTTCACTTCCTTTTTCATCGTTTCCTTTATTACTCCCTCCTAAAAAAAAGTCCTCCCAATTACAAAGCTAATTTTAGCCTCCAGTTGGTGTTTTTACCTTTCCAATAGATGAGACTCAACACAAAGAGGCTTAATATAGCAGGCAGAGGTCTGACTGACTAACCTTCGTAGGATTCACACTTCCTCACAAGTCAGATACCAGTCGTGTGTGTGTGTGTGTGTGTGTGTGTGTGTGCGTGTGTGTGTGTGTGTGTGTGAAACGTAGAGAAAAAGAGCAAGAGATCTAGCGGCACACTCTCCCCAGAAAACGTGTGAGAGACGTGAAGACGACAGCTTGCATGAAAATCCTTCCATTTGTGGCTGTGTGTGTGTGTGTGTGTGTGTGTGTGTGTGTGAGCCTGGTGCATTATGTTGTGGCATGTTTCTGAGTGTACACAACTGCCAAAATGTCATTCCAGCAACACAACGATCATCAAAGCCTGAGCTATCTATCCTAAAGACCATCTAGTGATATTCATAAAGAGCATAGCAGATAACAGCCTTGTCATGTTAGCTTCTCTATAATCCAGACGCTTCGCCTTTCATCTCCACCACTCTGTGTGTGTGTGTGTGTGTGTGTGTGTGTGTGTGTGTGTGTGTGTGTGTGTGTGTGTGTGACAGAGAGCTACAGAGAGAAGATGATCATATATGCTCCTGTTGTTCAAGCTTATCTCTGAGATCAGAGTAATGTCAAAATAACCGGGTAGTGGCAGGTGACAACCCAGCACACGCTCCAAAATTTCATTACCAAAACGGATCCACGTGTTTACACATTGTAGCAGTGCACACACACACACACACACACACACACACACACACACACACACACACACACACACACACACACACACACACACACACACACACACACACACACACACACACACACACAGCTTCCCTGCAGACAGGTGTAGGAAAGTCAGTGGAGGTATTTGAGCTGTTGTAGCACAGCCAGCAACAGCCTCAGTCTAATTACCTCTGGGACGCCAACATCATGCCAGCAGCAAGACCAGGTGTGTGTGTGCGTGTGTGTGTGTGTGTGTGTGTGTGTACTCGTAGGAAAAACTCAGGCTCTTCAAACTGTATTTGTCTCTGCAGACACTCAGAATTGAAACGTTCATAAAACTCTTGATCGATGTCTCTTAAATGAAGAACAGAAAAGCATTTAGGTTCGCTACCAAAGGCATGACGGAGCAAGAGGATTAAAAACGTACCTGCCGGTTTAGGAGAGTAAAAGTTCTGGACTTAAATGACATCAAATCAAACCTTTTCTTTGTTGTTGAGGGCCACATAGCTGCAGGTTTAAGTGTTTTTCTGCTCTAACACACCTGATCTGAACCAGAGGATGATTAACGTGGTAGTTCTCAGAGATTATTCTACTATTGGGTGAATTAGAGCAGATTAACAACACGAATATAACAAATCTGGAGGGCCAGGATTGGACATCTCTGCTTAAAACAACCAGTTTTCTGTTAAAGACCAAGTTCACTCAAGTTTTCAACACATTTTCAGTTTATATTCAGATTTATTATAAATGAATGTGTTGCAATTTCTGAGGGGAAAAAAGCTCTGGCGCTCCTGTTTCAGGAAGTAGAAGTTGGCAGAACACGGCAGGATTTGGAGTCTTATTTCCTGATATTTGGACATCTCTCCTCTGATTGGCTAACAGCAACATGACTCTACCACTGACTCTGCTCTGCAACGTTGATGTTTTATCTCCACAAATAACACAAGCCTGGAGGAGTTCTGCTGTGTGGTGGAGTTGCTAATGCTAACGGTTAGCTTCTACTAGCCAGACGTTCTCTGCTGTTTCCTGGACGCTAAACCAACAACAGCCTTCCCTGTGGCGAGTCAAGATGGGTGACAGATTTTGATTTTAAGGCCAAACACAAAAAACTCAGTTGTGTGACATTTTATTAATTAAATTAGCTCACATGGTGACGCTTTTATGTTTCCTAGAGTACACAGATATCTGAAAAGCTGAGAATATCCAGGAATAATAAAGTCTGTCCTTTTTGTTTCATTATTTTTAATCTAAAGTATAGATACTAGAATCTTCCCACGGCAAAAAAGGTTCTTTTGTCACAAGTCCCTTCACAAGCTTTCACTTTACTTGTGCAGCACCTTTTATACGAGAGATGCTTTAAAAAATGTTCTCTGCAACAAGATAGAGGAGCTTTAGAAGAGGAGACGCGATACGACGGCTGCAAGAGAGGAAAAGAGGAACTTATCAATAAAAAATACCAGGACAAGAAGCATCACCAGAACGACAGCTCGATTTCCCAGGAGCTCCAGAGGAAGCGTTGAAATCCAAGACAGGTGTCCAGGAAATAATAAAATAAAGCCACAAGGTTATTTTTCTGGATTATTTTCATCTTATTACTGTAGTTTCTACACGCTGCTGCATGTCTGCATCTGTTTCAATGAGGATTCAGCAGGTTCAATCAATAGCTTGTTACTGTGGCCTAATGTCTTTCACTGGGAGTGTACACACACATACACGCACACACACGCGCGCACACACACACACACACACACACATGCACGCACGCACACACGAAGGCAGAGCTTCATGTTTACACAAAACCAACAGGAATCAGCACTTATTCAAACATTTATAGCATCAAAAGGTGAAATTCCTGTAATAAACAAAAAGCTTCTGGGGGGATTTGAGCTTAAAATTCTCAGTGCAGAAAAGGTTGAAGGAAAAAAAATTAAAAAGCAGAGATGAGGAGAAAAGAATTCATGTATGGAGAAAACATGCAGGAAATGAAGGTTTGAGACGATCCTTGGGGCTAAAACCGATTTCGTATTTAGAATTTTTATAATAATGTGCAAGAAAATGGTGCTAAATAGAGATTTTCCTTCATATTTTATCACTGAATGCTTATTTTTTTACATAAAACACAACAAATAGTGTCGATACTGTATTTCAGCGACTTGCAATAAAAAGGTCAAAGGGCAAGTCGTCCATTCTTCCAGCTGTCTGGTGATCAATGGGTAATCAGATAGGAGAGCAGGAGGCGGCCACGTTCAGACCGGGAAGGTAAAGTTATTGTTGAGCCCAGAGCAGCAGATGGAGAGCGCCGCCGCTGCTCCGACCGGACTTTTAAGTCTATTTATTCAAAAGCAGCAGAGCCAGAGCAGATCTCCTGCAGCTGTCGCTGAGATGAGGAGTCGCTTTAGGAGGAAGGACACGCCGAAGAGCCCCCCAAGTGCTGCAGGGAAGTGTGATGTCACATATTCAATGTGATCAGAAAAATCACATTTAATCAAAAATTTGAGAGATTCTGTTTCTTTTCACCAGATGAATGTTTGCTGACCTTCCCATCCAGCCTCGCAGTTACAGATGCACAAGTGGGTTTGGGATGAAACAAGGCCCACTCCAAACCGTCGCATTTAGATTTCCACTTCTGCACACACACACACACACACACACACACACATGCACACACACACGCTCGCGCACACACACACCAACAGCAGCACAGCATCCTTTTGTTTAGGCCTTTGTTTTTGCCGTTGCTGTGTTGTTTTTTTCCTCCCCGGCTGAAGGTTTGAAAAGTGATTACCGATGCAGTCCACTTCATTAGCATGAGAACAAAAACAGCGCGGAGAACACATTATCACTTCACAGGGAGAGACCAAGAGCTGTCTCCCCGTTTATTTACACAGTTGTGTTCGGACATTTTCTACCAGCGCCGCCACCGCCGTCTCACGGGGACGGAGTTTTCCGCAGGAGGTGCGGGGGGGGGCACCAACGGGTAAACAGCAGAGGATGGATAATACACTCATTTGTGTGCAAAAGCAACAGCATGAATCAGCTGCAGTGATTATTCAGATTATGAATCTAAAACAGGTTTTTAAGTCGTGCGGGAGCACAGCTAGAAGAGTTTGTCAAGAACTAATGAGCCAGAACATTAGAACCACCTGTTTGACCCATACGGGTTTTTCTATCGTCGATGTGTAGAGGTCACAGTCAGCCATGGCCGATATGTGCTGCCGATTATTTGAGCCGATTTTCATGGCCCATATTTAGAAGTTTTCCATCTTATTTACATGCCAAAAAGTCACTAAATGGTAAACATATTTGATACAGCGCCTTCTAGAGTCCTAGAACCCCCCAAGGCGCTTTACAACACAATCACATTCACACTGGTGGTGAAAGCTGCCCTGGGGCGCACTGACAGAGTCCAGGCTGCCAAGCGAAGCGCCACCAGTTCCTCCGACCACCAGCAGCAGGCAAGGTGGGGTAAGAGTCTTGCCCAAGGACACAGTGACAAACTGAGCGGGGCTCAAACCTGCAACCTTCCAATTACGGGACAGTTACTTAACTTCTCTGCCACTAATAACAACAATGGATGCACAACATTTCTGAACCTGAATCAGTTTCTGAACTCTGAAGTTAACCAACTGTTCAATCTTAAACCTAAGCACTGAAACGTAATAAAGGTGCATTATGTTAAAATGTGGTAATAATGACATCCTGTGGTCCAATCTGGGTACTGCAGCCCATTTGTAAAACACGAGTGACTTTCTCACTCCTGTTTTGTGGGTTTCGTGGCTGTTGTCAACTACGGATCAGCGCCAGAAGATTCTAGAAGACGAGTCAAACACGGTAAGTTGATGAGTAGATAAATACATTTCACTGTAACATCTTGGTCATTGAAAAAGTAGCTTGAGATTTTTTTAGAGCTTGCCATCTGCTTCTAATTCATGGTTAGCATTATTAGCTCAATGTTAGCCTGTAGCCTTCTTTACCTGATATTCTCAGGGGTACAAGGAATAACTTCTGGGTCGCTCCTGTTACTGGATTAGGATCTTAACAAAATTCTGTCACGTTTTGCGGGTCAGTGTTGAATTACAAATGTCGGCGCTGCAGCGTTAGCTAGCGCAGACTTGACAACCAGGCGGGCTCATGGATAAAAGGAGAAAAACTGACAACCCCCCAGCCGGCTGAGAAGGAAATCCGTTTCAGTTCAACGTTCCTTCCAACGTGATTGAGACAGACTGTTTTGTGATTGTAGAATGAAAGTGAGAGTGGCCCATAAAACGCCATTTCAGATCCCCACTAGCCCCAGAGCTAGCAGGATTTATTCTAAACAGCATGGAGAATGTTTTAGATTTATTGACAATGAGTTTATTTTGGAGCTAACCAATGCTGAACTTTATTCACATTAAATTGAAGGATCTCCTGCAATTCCAATTTACTTGGCTTAATGCAATATAATACTGTATCATCAGCATGCAAATGAATAAAACAGGAAGATCAACATAGAGGAAAATCATTGCTAAAAATAGAAAATAATAAAGGCTCCAAAGGGGAGCCTTGAGGAACACCTCGTGTGTTAGATTCATGCCTATTAAACAAGACATATTGCTAATCATGATGAAATGAGTAAAACCATAGTAATGACAACCTCAAAAGGCCAATGGCATACAATTTATCTTGAAGTAAATAATGTTTATCGATGCTGATTAATAAAAACGGGTAAATACTGGCCTGATACATCAGTCTATGCCTACAAAGGCTCAATTAAAGCCTTCGACTTTGTATGACGGGGTCACGTTTTACTGCTGGGGTTGGATATGTCAGAATGGAGTCATCTCTCATTTCTTAATATTTCATTTCCAAGAAACCTGACTCTATCACGATCTTTCAAAGAAATCTTAGGCAGTATTTTTCTTTTTAGCAAGAAGGTTTTTTGTTGTTAAGCCACTTAACTCTGATATATGAATCACTCAGACACAGAAAGGCTCCTAAACTCAAAAGAAGCATGTTTGTGCTCGGAAATAAAGAACTTGGCAAAGAACCTTATGAATTGAATCTTTGCACAATTTGCTCCAATTTCTTTAGATGAATAAGAAAATACAAACGATAACAGTTTAGTATTTTAGCACCAACAAGATTCTCCTTAAAGAGATGTCGGCTGAAAACTTGTAAAAGTATGATTCATCTTTTACGTCTCGTTTAGCTCGTTGATGAGATTTTTCTTGATTTCTTAAAAACGGGACATTTAGATTTTGATCACTTTCTGTAGGTGGTTCTTTATAGACTGGCCACTTCCTCCTCGGGTCCATTTTAAAAGCAAAAGCTGCAAAGGAAACTTGTTGATTTGACTGAAAATGAGTGGGAAAAGCTGCTAAAGTCCAAAAAAGTAAAGGAAAATCTTCAGAAACCTGAAAAACTGTTGTTCTGGCTCAATAGGAGACATAATATGACTTTTTGAAAGTTACAATAGTTCTACGCTGGTGAAGGTTCTCAGTCATCCAGGTCACGGTAATCCAAAGGGTTTATGGCAACTGGACTTCTTTGGTTTCTTGAAGATGTTTTGCTTCTCATCTGAGGAGCTTTGTTATTCTAACTAGCTGTAGATGTCTATTATTGGTTAATGAGCTGAAACTACCTATGAATACCTCTCCTCCCTACCCCCCGAGAGGTTGTTTATGTCGTTAGGTTCTATTGTGTTAGAATGGTTGCTTTGATTAATATTAGTTATATGATCAATATAAAACATGCTTCAAAAGGTTTTTGCACTAAATCCCTCTCACATAAAGTGATTTCAGCAGTTTTATTCTTGACATTTTTAGTACCCTCCAAAATGAGCCGTTTCAGGGTGCTGTGTCTTTAAGAAAACAAGCTGGAGTTGGCCACGCCCACCCATACCATACTCAGGCTGCTATAAGCTGAGAAGCTCTGATATCCAGGAGGGGTTTGGAGCAGAACCTCTGCTCCTCCAGCAGCAGCTCTATCTTGTGATTCCATTTTAATTTACCCATTTGTGACATCACAAACGGGGACTCTATGAAACAGCTCATTTGTGTCCATAATTCCTAAAATCAAACAGGTTTTTCTCACGTCTGGAGTGTTTATAGAAGCAGTAGAGACCCACATGGCAGCAGAAAAGGATGCAAACGTTGAGTTTTGCATAATATGCGGAAGTTAGGCGTGGTTTCAGAATTTGCACCATTTTGCCAGAATTCCACTGATATGAGAAAGATATTTACAGTATAATAAAATAATAGTTACCAGCGGAATTCTACATATTGTCACTGATTATTTGCCATTAATGCCAGAACATATTTTGTAAAACAGAAGAACGCATATTTATTTCCATAAAATCTTTCCTTATTTTGGTTCTAATAACCAAGAGTTCAAGAAGCACAGCTTTCCAAACCATTTTAGGACTTCTCTCTCTCTCTCTCTCTCTCTCTCTCTCTCTCTCTCTCTCTCTCCCTCTCCCTCTCTCTCTCTCTCTCTCTCTCTCTCTCTCTCTCTCTCTCTCTCTCTCTCCCTCGTTCTGCAGCCTGCAGGGAGGTGTGCCGGCAGAGGGAGAAGAAATGTAGAGCAAAGACAAATGTAGCACTCCAGAAAAAGCTATTTGGAGCTGGTTGACCTCGGGGTCATCTGGTTGGCTGGCTTCCTGGTTAAAGGGGATTGGTGGGAAATGGAAGCAGCACCTGTTAGCCAATCACGGAGCGGCGAACAGAAATCAATGAAGTTCCACAGAAAATGTCAGCCCAGACTGACCTTTTGGAGACTGTAGCCTCCTGAGTCAGAGAGGAGAAGAAAGGGAGAGGTGGGGGAGGGGGAGGAGAGGAAATAAGAGTGGAAGAGGTCAAAAGGAAAGAACAGGATGGAGAAGATGATGAGAAAGAAACGAGAGATGGGAAGGAAGAGAAGAAATTAGAAAAGGAAGAGCAAGAATCAGATAGGGGGGAGATGGAAACTTTTATTTAGACATCATATAAAGGGTCGTTTTTACAACAATTTAAATGCATCCATCTTTATTTTATGAAACCAGACAAAAATGATAATTGTGATGTTTAAAAGTTATTAAAACTGAATATTTCTGAACACCTCCAGAGAAAACACTCTGAACTTTCTTCATTTTGACCTGAAGCTCCAGGATTTCATAAAAAATACAGGCAGAACTGAATTTGTCAAGAAATCTGAGTGAAAATCATTGCAGAGATAGAAAAAAAGGAGGAACAGAAAGAGAGAAAGCAAGAAAAAGACAGGTTGACCTTTTTTGTCTCCATTCCTGCTGCTTCCTCCTCTCCGTGGACCCAGGAGGAGTGAGTCAGAAGGAGAACACATGCTCACTTCCTGGCCTGGAGATGATGATGATGATGATGTGAATATTTTCTCTTTTGCAGTCCAAGTATCACTTCTGTTTTTCATCTTTTTCTTTCTCTCTCTCGATTTTTTAAAACGTCTCATGCATTCGGTTTTCTTTGATGTCCTTTTTATTTTCTCCTGCTTTTGATCCATTTTACGGGTTTGGCTGTAAACCGACTCTGAACGAGGATCTCAGACGTCAATCACGTCTGATTCTGTGCAGAAGTCGGCTGTCATTATCACCCTGAGCTAATCTGAACGTGTCATTGCTACCAGTCCCTGACCTTCACATCTAAACTCTGCACACTTTGCAGACCCGTCTGCACAAATGTAAGCACCTAAAATTCACACTTAAACAAAACAGAATCTGTGCACTGACTCACGGAGCCCTCCACAAGATTAGCCTTGAAGGTCATCAAGTGTTCAGAGATTACATTTTCCACATGGAGAATAGATCACTTCTAAGTTTGTGACCTTTGCTGTTCTCCTGCCCGGCTGCTCGTTCTGTCCTGAGCAGGAACAGGAAGGTCAGAGGTCACCGAGGCACAAACACAACCCGTTCTCCACCTTCTCTCTCTGACATCATCGTGAGTCAGTTCATCTCTGTCACTCTTTTTCACCGCCGACCTTCATCCCTTCCCTCCCGTCTCCTTCTCTTCTGTCCCAGGTTGGTTTTAATTGGGAAGCGGGTTGATGGGAGAAGGACGAGCGCTCCTCTAAGCCTGGCTGCTCTTTGATGAGAGAAGGAGGGTGCAGCAGTGGGCCTCTCTCTCTCCATCTCAAACCCTGCTGCCATTCCCAACACACACTTGCAGCCAGGAGCACACACACTCTCCTCCTCTTTCTCTCTCTCTCTCTCACACACACACACACACACACACACACACACACACACACACACACACACACACACACACACACACACACACACACACACACACAAGAAGGCGTTTCTCTTTGAACTGAGTGCTGCAGTGTGTTCAAAGCAAAGACGAAGGCAAAAATACGGGGGTGGCGAGGGGAGAGAGAAGGACACTTCAAGGTGAATTTGATTTCCACTTTGTTTTAACCCACACACACAAATACACACGCTACCCCAGCCAAGCCAGCAAGTACGCACATGCTGCTGAGTTACCTCCGAGACGCCGCCGAAGCGCCATCTCACACACACACACACACACACAGTTCTGTGTGTGCTATTCTTTGTCTCATACATATTTATACATTTTGCTCATAACAGAAGATCACCTTTAAACTTCTCTCTACTCTAAACAGTCTGTTTGCATGTGTGTGTGTGTGTGTGTGTGTGTGTGTTTACAGAGTTTGCATATCGAGTGTGTAGGAGCAGAATGACTCATACAAAGTTGAATTAAACAGCGCAGAAGCCCACATTGCTGGGCAAAATAACACAACGACACAATGCAATTACACCACGGCTTTAACCGTGGAGTGTGTGTGTGTGTGCGTGTGTGTGTGCGTGTGTGTGTGTGTGCTGCAACCATGTCCGGTCAATTAAAGCAATCACGTTGAGTGCAATTCGCCCACCGTGTTGCATATTGATAAAACTGGGACCACACCGTGGCAATCAAGGCCACAGTGCCAAACTACTCTGATCCTGGCGTTCGCTTCAGCCGCCAACGTCGACCAAAACCGAGGCGTAAACACTTTACACCCCTCAGCTCCACCGGCGTCCGCTCAAGCGTCCACACGCAGAAGCAAAAACAAAAACGAACTGACAGAATGACAAACATGTCCTTCTATCCCAGACGAACGAGGCAATGACAAGAAGAGAGAACTAAACAAAATCAACGGCTCATTAGAAAGATAAAAACCTCCTAAAGCCCTGAGGGTGACAGAAAAGGGGAGGGGACAAGAAATGAAGAAGAAGATGGAGAAAAAGACTTGAAAGACGACAAATCATAACAGCTGTAACTCAATTCAGAGGCCCTATGGAGACGGCTTTCTTCATCTCTTTTGTTTTCTCTTCATCTCTTTTGCCGTCTCTCACTCCCTCTCTCCTCATCGCGGCTTCTTGGTAATTTTTTCCTGCCAACCAATAAGCTATTATGTGGCGGTAATATGATTGCTAATGGATGCACCGACCTGGGAGGAAGCACGCAGCACGCCATTAGCCCAAATGCTATGCAGAGCTATCAGAGGGCTTCCAGACTGAGAGTGTGTGTGTGAGGGGGGTGGGGTTTAAATGTGTTCTTGACCATAATAATAATAATAATAATAATAATAATAATAATAATAATAATAAAGTGTAAAAGCAGTAACAGGTTGGTCTGGACAGAGCTAATCCAAACAAACTCTAAAATATTTATTCTACATGAAGAACTCTAAAAACAATATCATTAATAGAAAGAATAAGGAATGAAGTCAAAATGAATAAACTAGTAAATTATAACAGCATCTGAAAATAATTTAAGTGATATCATAGAGTTCATAGAATAGAATAGAATAGACTTTTTTGATCCCACAGTGGGGAAATTCACTTGTCACAGCAGCACCATCACTCATAAGGGTAATTAGAAGAAAGATAAAAACGAGGATACATGTATATACATAGGCAGTAATCTAGTATTGTAATCTTAGATCACTAAAAAAAACACAAATAAAAGATGAAAACAAACTTGGTACCAGCACTATGCAGCATACTGTAAGAGACACAGACAACAATCTGAATCTGGTATGGCACAAGTATAGAACACATGAATATTGCAGAATATATGTCATAAAAACCAAAGTGAAATTGACGTGTGAAGCTCAGACGTAGATCTCAGCTCTGAGAGCAGCTGTGTGAACCCCGAAGAGACTTTTGGGATGATGTTGAGCCTAAAATCAAAGGTTCTGCAGACGTCTCAGATTGTGATGTTCTAAAAGGTAGCAGAGACTTCCATCCATCCATCCATCCATCCATCCATCCATCCATCCATCCATCCATCCATCCATCCACCCATCCATCCATCCATCCACCCATCCACCCATCCATCCATCCATCCACCCATCCACCCACCCATCCACCCATCCATCCATCCATGCACCATCCATCCATCCATCCATCCATCCATCCATCCATCCATCCATCCATCCATCCATCCATCCATCCATCCATCCATGCACCATCCATCCATCCATCCATCCATCCATCCATGCACCATCCATCCATCCATCCATCCATCCATCCATCCATCCATCCATCCATCCATCCATCCATCCATCCATCCATCCATCCATCCATCCATCCATCCACCCACCCATCCCTCCATCCACCATCCATCCATCCATCCATCCATCCATCCATCCACCCATCCAC
>SSNS01000092.1:1613492-1624198 GCA_006937985.1 Aphyosemion australe
CAAACGTGTCCAAGACGTTTCGCTTCCCTCTGAGAAATACTTCAGAATGAAACTCTCACGACAGAAACACAAAATAGGTGCAGGATTGGGGGGGGGGGGGGGGGGGGGGGGGGGGGGTGTAAAGCCTGTTCTGCATCAGTGAAACCAGTAAATATGGCTGCTTTTCCTGCTGTGTGCTCCAGTATAAACAGGTAAACATTAATAATGCATTCATATTCACACATATTGACTCACACTTACCCTCACCCATATTCATTTACATCAGCTACACTTTACGAGCCACTGTGTTCACGGAGAATCCTGCTCGCCTCTGCATTACATATTAGGTGTGTGTGTGTGTGTGTGTGTGTGTGTGTGTGTGTGTCCTTTTTGACCCGTGTTCCAGATTTGTTGGGAAAGAAACAAAGAGTTGACCAAAGACATGAGCCACGGGAGGAGAACTGATGGGTAGTTTTTTTTTTAGAACAAGGGGAAAGTTTCTCTCCTTGTAGGGTCAGTCTCCGCTTGCCTTCCTCCTCCTCCCTACTTATCTCCCCCAGTGCTTCTCCTCCTCTGTAGGAGAGCCCGGTGGAGAGGCGCCAGTGGAGCCAGATTGGTGTTTTCTTAACCAAGTTCATCCCTCTCCATTTCCTTCTCGCTCTCAAATCACACAGCCCGACACGCTGGGATCGTACGCACGTGTGAGCAGGAGGGCATGTAGGAGGGATATGTGGACAGAGCGCACGCACAAACACACACAGGTTTACTCTTTTACCCTTTGCTCTGTGCAAGGCTTTAGCCGAGCCTGTCAAGGGTGGTTGGTTATTAACAGAGCCTCCTCTGCAGCTTCTCCTCACTATCTGCTGACCAGCCGTGTGTTACCAGTTTGCTCTAACAACCTACACTGGTCTGCATGGTTCCCAAGCAGCCTGCAGTCATCACATGTTACCAAAACTGCTACTAAAATAAAACAGTTCCCATACATGAGCTTATTTTGGTTTATTTTTCCTCCACAGGGGAGGAGAGTTCTGCACCAGCGCTAAAATACATTCAGAGAAGTTGAAAATCACAGACTTGGGTACGGATCACACAACAGCTGAGTTGGTCTAAAATCAGATTTTCACTCAGATATTCTTGAATTCTCCAGGTTTGAAAAAAAAAAAACATTTTGATGATGCAGATGAAGGAATTTCCCCCACGGATCAATTCTCAGGCTGTAGTGGAACAAATGCTCTAGCAGCCTCATGAGGATAAAACTATGTATGTACATGAAAGTGTGTGTGTGTGTGCGTGTGTGTGTGTGTGTGTGTGTGTGTGTCCGTTCTAAATGATTGATGAGGGGCAAACGAAAGCAGGTCAGCATACAAGTGGTAAAATATCCCATCTGCATTTTACATGAAGTCCCTCTGACTCGCTGTGTCGTGATGTTTGAAGTGAAGGGGTCAAAGGTGAAAACATAACAAGTCTAAACAGTCCTTCATTATCCTTCAGCTCTGTTTGTTTATTTTGAATTGATTTCATGACAGCAGCGTCATTTTTTAAATTTTCACCACTGATGGTTTTCTGAGCCTCCCTGGTGAGGTCTAATCAGGGTGAGGTCTAATCAGGGTGAGGTCTAATCAGGGATTCTGGAGAGGAGGGTCTGCCGGATCCTCGGATTCAGGAGGAGTGATGTGGTTTTCGTCACGGCCGTGGAACACTGGACCAGCTCTACACCCTTAGGGGGTCCTGGAGGGTGCCTGGGAGTTTGCCTAACCAATCTACATGTGTAGCTGGAAGGCAAAGCTCTTGTTTTACCGGTCGATCTACGTTCCTACCCTCATCTAAGGTCACGAGCTTTAGTGACCGAAAGAACGAGATCGCGGATACAAGCGGCTGAAATGAGTTTTCTCCTCAGGGTGTCTGGGCTCTCCCTTAGAGATAGGGTGAGAAGCTCGGTCATCCGGGAGGGGCTCAGAGTAGACGTGCTGCTCCTCCACATCGAGAGGAGCCAGTTGAGGTGGCTCGGGCATCTGGTTAGGATGCCTCCTGGACGTCTCCCTGGTGAGGTTTTCCAGACACGTCCAACTGGGAGGAGACCTGAAGGAAGACCCAGGACACGTGCATCTTCTCAGCTGGCCTGGGAACGCCTTAGGATTCTCCCGGAGGAGCTGGCCCAAGTGGCTGGGGAGAGGGAAGTAGCTACTGCCCCCGTGACCCCTGATAAGCGGAGGAATGGAGGAAAAGAAGAACCAGAACTCAAAGGATGAAGTTGTATGTAACATACATGGATGGAGCACCGCTTACAGATTTTCCTTACCTATACATTACTTATACCTCTCCTACTTTAGCCCTTGACTTGAAGAAAACACTCCTATCTTGCATCGAAAGGCCACATTTTCAGCAAATAGCTAATATCTGTAGCATTTCTATTGTTGGCATCTTTGGTTTGATGCAACAACAACAAACTTCTTCCCTGTGGATCACCTCGTCTAAAACCAACCAGCTCACAGTCAGCCTGAACCCGACCCCCCTGCTCACATCAGGTCCTCGGGTTTATGCCTAGCGTGACCATGACCGTCCCGTGTAACCGGGAGTATGAAGCTGGCTTCGGATTAGTCGTCCTATTCTCAGAGCCGCTATGGCAGCAATGGCAGCGAGCTGCTGTGGCCTTTAACGCTGCTCTCCGTTCTAAGAATAGGACCCTCCTCTCTGGGCCTTCCTACCTTTCCCTCTCTCGTTCCATGCGTCTAACGTATAGTTTAAGTATCGAGAAAATAAACGCACGGGGAATTATTAGCAAGAGAATCAGGTAAAGGGACATTAATGTGAACTCTCATCAGTTCTCCATCACATTTCTCCTGACTCCCTTCCTCCTCCCCTCCTTCGCTCTAATGTGGAGGTTGAAGCTAACCCTGCTGGATGACATGACTCTGTGCTGCCTGCTGGCCCTGTCTGCCTGCCTGGGGACTCTAAAATAAAACGCAGCAGTGGGAAGAAGAAGCAGAGTGAGAGCACATACTGTATAGGCAGGCTGACTGACATGCTTTGACAGAACACACACACATGCATGCATGTGCGTGCATGCATGTGTGTGTGGCTGCAGGCCTCCCCAGCTGGGCCCTGTCAATCATTCATGACCTCACACTCAGAGAAACAGAGGAGGCTAAGGTGGACAGGCGTGAAGGAGGAGCAGGAGATTATGTTTCTGGATTTTTCTTTTTGTCTGATGGAAAATAAGTCAAGGAGGGGCAAACGAGCACCGAGCGCCACACAAGAAGGTTCTGTCAGAGTGCGAGTGCAGATGTAGCAGTGTGAATAACACACCGCTGCAGCCTGAATTCAACATCCTTCACCCTGAACAAGTGACAAAAAGATAACCACGTTTCACTTCAGCGCTTCACGCCCCCTTCTCTCCCTGCTTCCTCACCTCGTCCTCCCCCTCCACACGCTCGCTCTGAATTTCCACATGGCTGGCCATCCTCTCCCGTGTCCCAGAGGATGGGAGGCTGTGCAGCAGCTTGGCAGGCTGTCAGGGGAACGTGTAGTGACTGGAACAGGGGTGGCGATGGGTTGGGTTGGGTAGACCTGTAGGAGCCACCCCGACCTTTGCAACTCCAGGAGAAAGATCCTTCACTCGTCTTTATTCTCCCACATGAAAGTAATTGCTGCCGCACACCAGCTGAAAATAACAAGGCAGTGGCCGGCGCGGCAGCCGGTGCCAATCACACGTTCTCGCCGAAAACGCGACGCCAGCAAACCGACCTGTTACCTTTATTGACCTGCAGCTGCACACATCCGGGGGAAATCAGAGCAATTTTGGAAATGGCACCACTCAACCGAGAAAAGCATGACTCCATCAAGTCCCTGTGCAAGCTAAGCAGTGATTTCTGATGTATAACATGGAGGGGGGGTCAAATACTATTCTGTCTAAAGTTATGACCTTCAACGGGTAGATTGCTTCTCTAATCATTTCAATGCAAAATCTACGGCTTAAGGGACAAAAAATGTTTTTTTTCAGCTGGCCTTTTGCAGAAAGTGACTTCGCCATCAATCTGTCATTTTTCTCTCAAAGGTCGATCCTTTCTCTGGAACAGGAACCTGATTTAGAGTTTGTTTGGAATTGGAGCAGCAAATTCTTCAAGATCACAACAAATATGAAGAGACGGACACACTGAAAGAGATGGACAGTTCTTGCTGGCAAGTGTTAAAGGGACACTTGGCAGTTTTGGCTTGCTTTTAGCACCCCCTAGTGTTCGTTAGTGAAAGCAAAAGTCTTTTTAACACCTTAATCTAACAGCTGAAACGTCTCCTCAGCCTTCATTAGTGTCTACAGGAGCGGTTCATCACTAAATAAAACTAATCAGCTGTGTTCATGATCTAAAACATGCAGGAAACATGCTGGAAGCAGACTGCAGCACCAGGCATGTCAGCTCCACTTTACTAAGTCCAACAGGGACCAGACCGCCACTCTGAAGTTGCAAGTGTGGTATTCTGGCCACAGAGGGCGGTGGGGGTCTGAGTGACGTTTCATTAACCCTGTAAAGGGTCATTTTAGCACAAACTGTCTCAAGAACATGATTTAAAAAGATGAAAAAGTTGCATAGTGTGGCTTTAAATGAGAACTATTGTGACTTTTCTTAAGTTACAATAGTTCTATGGTCTATAAAACATGTTCATGATGTTCTTTACACTAAACTCCGCTCACATTAAGTGATTACAGCGGTTTTATTCTTGACAGTTTCAGTACCTTCCAGAATGAGCCGTTTCAGGCCACGCCCACCCATCCCATGATTGGTTGCTATAAGCTGGGAGGCTCTAATATCTGGGAGGGGCTTGGAGTAGAGCAGCTGCTCTTCTCCAGGTGAGAGGTGGTTCTATGCTAATCTTCCCATTTGTGACATCACAAACGGGGACTTTTTAAAACAGCTTGTTTAAGGCAAATCATTTCTAAAATGACAGATGCACGTTTTTTCATGTACGGTGTGTTTATAGGCAGATGTAGTAGAGACCCATATAAGGATGCAAAAGGTGATTTTTTATAACATTTCCCCTTTAACATAAATGTTTTAATAGACTTTGTTTTGTATTTATTTTACACATGGTTTTGTTTCTCCGAGACATTACGTTTTAAAAGATCGAAGGGACACTGGAACTCTCGGTTACTAAAGCAGATTCTCCCTTTGGTCTGTCTTCAAAAACTCCCGCCACATCACACAGCAGACTCATCCCAAAACAAAAACATGACACCCTGCCGACCCGCTCTCCCTCGCTCCTGACAGAAAGAGAAGGGAGAAAAGATGACAGCAGCTTCAGATCTGACATCAAACGCCAGCGAGAGAGGGAGTGAGGAAAAGAAAGGAGGAGGGGGAAAGAAAAAATCGGTTACATCTCCACCGTGACAGCTTGCTGGAAGAGCTTTGGCAAATGCCGAGCAATTTCTCTCTCCTTCCCCTTCTATCTATCCATCTCCATCGCTCTGTGTCTCTCTCATCAAAACTTGCTGCCGATTAGGATCTCGGCGAGCCTTTGGATGGGATGTGAAAACACACAGAGAACCCAAGGGGTAAAAAAGCAAAAAATGCCAGGATGAAAGTGGTGAGGGAGTGTGGGGTGATAGTGGTGCTGGTTCAAATAGATCGGCCCCCACGCGACTGCAGTGGCTCCTCGCCTTGTCTTGTTCTCTCGCCACGGATTCACACGTTGATACATCAAGGCCATTTCTCATTATAGCATCAGGAGAGGAAAGAGCTTTCATGATGCTACTTTAGAGGGAGAGCAGGGTGGGAGAGGGACGAGGGGGTAAAGAGTGTGGGAGAATGAAAATGAAAGAAAAAAGGAGCTAAAGCAGATGACATACTATTAGCGTGTTAGGAAGGAAAGATAAAAGTGCGTGCGCGAGAAGAAGGACTAACAGGAATCCCTTGACAAATGACGGAAAAGTCAGCGCTGATTCCAAACAAAGATAAATCAACCATCGGACTTTGAACGCACCATCAACACATTAAGACTTAGCTGGAGTTTGCACACTTAATTTAGCTCCTTGTGCAGCTTGTTCCTCCACTCCTGGGGCCCGTCCAAAGGATCTGGTAAATTAAACTGCACGCACCTCAAGCACAGCCAATATTTGTGACCATTTGCAAATGTCTATTTATTCTATTTTTGAAAGTGCTGAGAAGCTGTCGGGAGAGAAAATGATGATTAGTGCAGCCAAAAAACAACCCAGAGCAACCCTCACACTGTAGATCAGCCCGGTCACACCAACTCCTCTCAATTACTCCTCCAGTCAAGCTGCTCGGCGCTTTGCAGCTCGGCCCAACGCTACGAGGCTGCGCTTGTGGGTTTGTACGGGCGGAGCGAGAATGTCTGTCCGGATGCATATGCTGCTGCGTTTACGTGGGTGTATGTGCGAGTGGATGTATGGCGTTTCCACCGCGGGACGACGCGTGTGGCCTCTCGGCGTGAGGACCAGTCAATACTGGGCTGTACGCTCTAACATGAGCAGGAACATCCCTGTCAGGACACAGAAGCAGGTCACAGGGTGAGCGGAGGATTCTGATTGGACAAAAGAGCTTAAAGTTGCAGTCAGACTGAAACACATTACGTATCGCGTTCGCTGTGGTTTCACGACACGCGTAATAAAAAGCAACACTTAATAAGTTTCCTGCTTCTCCTCCTACTGGTTGAAAGCAGAATTACAAGCTCCAAAGACATTACTCTCTTACTTCCAGACGGTCGTTGAACTGAAAAAGCTAACTGCTAGCCTTTATGAGCTAGCAACACAGTAACGCTGTAAAGCAGGGGGAGATCTCACACCTGTGCCTACCACAACCAGCAATGTTGTTGCTCACGTTCTGGCTCAAGAACCACTAAAACCAGTTTGAAAGCAGCAGCTTAAAGTCTTAAAAGCTCTTTAGTGTTGCTTCCACGTCATCAAGGCTTCACACGGTGGACGCAACAAATAATCACTCACCGGCAGACTGGAGGGGCGATCGTGTGGGACGCCATCTTCATTGGGCTTCCCAGAATTCCCTGGACCCGGACCTCTGATGCTGAAGGTTTCCTGCTGGGCCTCCTAACAATATCAACAACATGAGAGGGACATTAGGGCATCATTTCTGTGCAGAAACACTTTCCAGCCACCGACTCCTGTTCAGCTGGTTGTTTACATGAAAATCTAATCAGCCAATCACGTGGCTCAACGCATTCAGGCATCTAGACGTGGAGGAGAGGACTTTCTGAGGCTCAAACGCATCATCAGAAGACCTTAGTGACTTTGAACATGGCGTGGTTGTTCTTTCACAAACTGTTGATCTACTGGGATTTTCACCCACAACCTCTCAAGGGTTTTAGGTGATAGGTAGACCAGGTCTGCAGAATCTGTGAATGCACATCGATGGACTGAAGACCACAGCAGGTGTCAGCTAGGAACAGAAAACCGAGGCTACGATTCACACAGGATCACCAGAACTGGACCAACAGACGGGGAAACATTTCCTGGTTGGGTCAAGATCTGGTGTCACCAACATGAAGGCATGGATCCATCCTGCTGGTGTGATGGGGCAGGGGAGATGTTCCCTTAGTACCACCTGAGTCTGGGTTAAACACCACAGCATACCTGAGTGTTGTCCATCCCTTTATGAGCACATCTACTGACGCTACCTCCAGCAGGATAATGCACCATGTCCCAACGCTCAGATCATCTCTGACTGGTTTCTTGAGCATGATGATGAGTTCACTGGTCTCCAGATCTCAACCCTGGATCAGGATGTGTTGGAACCAGAGATTCACATCATCTAACTGTGTGATGTCATCATGTCAACATGGACCAGAACCTCTGAGGAACCTTCATAACACCAACACACTGTCAGTTAGCTTTAATCAAAGTCAATCTAAATGAAAAAGGCCAAACAGGCTTTTTCTGCACACCCAACTCAGCTAATATTCCATCGAGTTTACTAATTGCTTTAATGCTATAAAAAGAACAGGAAATTGTGCAGGAAAACCTGCTTTGAAGCAGTCGTGTTACAACAAGCTGCACGTATGAGCAGGTGGAGAACGATCATTTTAAAGCAACATGCCTCCAGGACATGTGTGTCGGGCCTCTGATGTAAAAATTAGATTCTAGCTGTCTAGGAATAAACGTATTTCCAAAACAAACAAACAGCATGTTTAGTTTTATATATGTTCTCTAAGCGCTTTAGCAGGTTTGTGCCTCTTCTTCTAATAACTTCAGATTAAACCTTTGCAGCCACGCGTTGCAGGGCGGAGGAGGCAGATCGGACTGATAGGTGTGTTTAGGGGTTGCAGGCTTGTAATAGACTCAGATATTTCCAGTCAGATTGAGTCACAACTCAAAAAGGCACGCTGCACGAGGAAACACACACACACACACACACACACACACACGCACACACGCACACACACACGCTGTTACAGTTCATGCAGACTGAAAAGCCATCCAAACTATCAGCACACCACCAATTCATTTCCACTAAATCCCACCCACTAATCCCCCAAACATACACACTCACGTATAAACCCACATCAGTCCCATTGTTCAATCCAAGTCATTTTCTTTCCCTCTGTAATCACAAGCCTATCTAGTGTAAACCAATTTTCTCTCCATTGTCGGAGGTGTTGCCCTCTCCCTCTCCCTCCCTCTGTATCTCTCCCTCCTTCCCTCTGCCTCTTCTTTTCATTCACCATGAAGGTCGTTCCTCCATCATGTAAAGCGTCGGCAGCACAATGGCAACTTGTTAAAGAGCTCTGAGTGGAGGGATTAGTGATAACTGATCAGCGAGTCGCAGCGAAGAGATCACACGCGAGTGCTCAAACACACACACACACACACACACACACACACACACACACACACACACACACACACACACACACGTACACAAAGTGTGTTCAGGTTTTGTTTTTTTCACTCTCAAATCCATCTCTCCTCACAGTTTGATTTCTTATCCATTGTGTGATTAGACTGTAGCAGGTGGGCAATATTCCCGTCAGCAAGGTGATATCATTTTATAGCGGGAGATAATCCTTCACAGCAGGAGGTGTATTATGTGAAAACTGATCTGTTATTAACTGCAGAACCGTTTGTGGGTTGGGGCTCTGAATGATGTGGAAATGATCGGTGCCTTAGCCGAGTGCAGTTCTCCAGCGCGTGGACACCTTTAGCTAACTCCTTCATTAGCTGCAAGCCAATATTTCCAGTAATTCTGAATTTGTGAGCTTATAATGAAACGGCATCAACATTTTTATCAAGTTTTCTTGAAGAAATGCAATAATGTGCAAAAAAACCCTGCAATTATAAAACAGCCATTAAAACCAGCAACATTACAAGCTTTGGCTCTTATTGTGAAAGGTTTTTAAAGGAAGTTATGATCCACTTTGGTGCATTGATGCTGTCGGGGTAATAAAGTGGACGTTCAGACTTGTTAAACCAAACAGACTCCTATTTTAGCTGTTTCATTGACTACTTCTGGCTACAGCAGCACAAAGAATTTAACAAGCAAACAGCAAGTAAAACTTTTAAACAGCGCCTCATTTCAGCGACTAAAACGTTCACCCTTTTTGCATTAGATGATGCATTACGGTAAATATGCATTATTAAAATATGGGGGCAAGCTTTCTAGCTTCTGCTTTGATTTTTAATATAGAATAAAACTGAGTGATGGAAACTTAAAATGTATTAATGACTTAAATATATTCAGAATAATTAAATGTACAATTATCTGAATTAATTTTGTCTATATGATGGTCTGCAGCTGCCATATTTGCAGGAAAATTACACTTTGCTTTAAAAAAATGCTTCAAAAATAACATAAACACAGCAAAAACTGATTTTTAAGAAAGAAAATAAAACCTGTTTTTATGCAATTTATCTTATTTTTAGTCTAAACAGAAAAAAAATCATCTGCAAAAACAGGACTAGTTGAAATGAGGTAAATATTCAAATAAATGTAACTTTAGATTCTTTAGCTAGTTTTAAGAATTCTAACTGAGCAACGTTTACTCATGCCATTTGCTGATTTATTTACTCAAAACAAGAAAATATGGACCAAATTTAGGAATATTTACCTTATTTTAAGAAATGCAAGATGAATTTTTTTCTCTTTTTAGACTAAAAATAAGATTTTTTGTCTTTCTTAGAAATCATTTTTTGCAGTGTATTTGCAAAGATAAAGGAACAAAATGTGTTTATTTTGCTATAACATCTCACTACCCATGACACCCACACCTGGTTTGGATGACAGAAACAGAAACTATTGTAAGTGTTATAATGAATAATGTCTATTTAATGTTGTGCACCCCTATTATTCACTAAAACAAAAGAAATCAGGCTAGTTAAAATCATAATGTAAACCTATGTGAGGCTGATGCTAATTTTGATGAGAGTAAACGTGAAATAACTGCTGCTTACAGTAATTAGTTCTCTGGTCTGTCTTGTTAAGGAGATCCTAATCTTATTTAGACATCAGGAAAAACACAAACACAACGAGGACAATGAAAACGTTCACCCCCACCCAGAGGAAAGAAAAATAAATCCAACATGGAGAATTAATCGTGCCTCGACCGCTTTTATTCCAATAAACACTTTAAAATATGATCAAACACCGTCCTAAACGCACGGGAAAGCCAGGGGGACCCTAAAACAACCGGATGTGAACGTCACACACCATCCTAGAGGTGGGCGGGAGCAGAACCAGGAGCTCTATTATAAAGAAGCCATGTTGGGG
>SSNS01000092.1:1624234-1629234 GCA_006937985.1 Aphyosemion australe
GGTTGGATAGGCTCCAAGTCTTTTCTTATGATGAGCTCAGACACAAACACACCTCCACAGGTAAATACAAGGAAAGGGGAGGAGCTATGTGAGGTGGAGAGGAGGAAAATGTGCTGGCGCCATGAATGGACACTCATGAGGACACAGAGCGCTGACTCAGGTCCGCCAACAGGAAATGGTTAAAGGTGGAAACGCTCGGTGACCATCTGAAGACACGACCTCCTGGTTAAAAGCTCCAATCATCACAAGATGGCTGAAAGAGCAGCATCCGGGGATGTAGCCATCGCCCGTAGCAGCAACGCCTAACCGCAGAGACCAGGAGAGACGTGGAAAAATGCAAACCAGAGAAGAAAGACTTAAAAAAGAGAAGAAAACTAATAAAAAACAGAGAGAAGAACATCAGAGGCGAACGGAGGAGTGCCTCCTTTCATTTGAGTTTTTTACAGTCCATTGTCTCAAAATCCCATTTCCCAGCTAATTTAGAAGCCTCTAAAATACACTCCACTCCATACCTTAAGCCTAAGGCCACAGCTAATCCTGTCTTCACACACACCCACACCCACACACACACACACACACACACTCATTCATCCTCTACGCTTTTGAAAAGACTTCATCTTGGCATAGTAGCAGCCAACGAAGGATATTGAAGGGAAACGTTTGAAGTACATGAGGGAATGCAGGAATCAAACTGTGAGTTAAATGCTATTAGACAGCTGCGTGGAAAGGCAGTGTAATATTAGATTTGATTGAATAGGTGGCTGCTGAATGTGCTGTAATATATAGAGCCGGAGAGGTTTTATGTAGAAGTAAATCAATATTGCACCACCACCTTAATCCAGCCACTCAGGAGTGAAAGTCAGTCAATGAGCGCCCGGCGTCGGCGGATGCACGCCGGAGACTCCAGCATACCTGCTTTGGAAAGTAGCTTTTAGGTTAATTGTTGCAGCAGCGGGAACATTTTGTTTTCACGAAAAGCAAATGAAAAAGTGCAGCCAATCAGGAGGCCAGGCCACGGTAATGACCGTCAAATTAATATTACACTTTCAGGGCTCGCACCTGGTCTGACTGCAGATTCAGACAGGAAGCCAGGTGAAGCTCCGCCTGCTCGTCGGTTTTTATGTCTTCAAAGAAAAAATCACAATAACACGACAAACGGAGAGCAACCAGAGCAAGATTCCCAGATGTTGAGTTAAGCTGATTTTGACTGACGTGAGTCTTGATCTTTCTTTCTTTAACAGATGCGCTTCAGTCCAACCCAACAGCTCAGCTTTCCCTCAGCATCTTCTCTTTTTCATCATCTCTTTACCTCCTTCTCCTCCCACCCATTCCCTCCATCCTTTCCTGATTCAGCTGCACACCCATCTCCCCATCCTTCCTCGTCTCCACCACTCATGATTACCAAATGAATTAGTCACCCCCCCTTTCTCCCCTGCACCTTAGCAGATGCACATCTCTGCAAAATCTGATGCTAATGCCATTAATATTCATTAAAAATTAAGCTTAATTGCACATCTTGAGGAGAGAACCCCACATCCCTGCACCACACACACTGTTCACCGTGTTCCACCTCACATTAAAGACAGGAGACATCTATGGCCTACTTGTAAAAATACACACAAAGAATTAAAGGTGCAAGGTTAAGGCTGGGACTTTCTTCCAGTAATCACAATGTTTTCTTCTTCAGTTTGGTAAAGAAAATGTGTTGCAAAGAAGAAAACAATAAAAGCGATGCACAACAAGCAGGACGGAGGGGGCGGGGAGCAGGGCATCCATATGCAACACCCTGCCTTCACATGCACGCTGATGAAGACGTGCAGGAAAGCACGCTCACACAAATCAGGCCCACTGGAACATAATTGAAACAACAATCAGGATGTGAGAAGAACTGATTTTAACCGTTTTTGTGCTCGGAGAGAAAAAGATGCAATCAGTGTTTTTTTTTATTAATACAATCTTTATATTCTACATGTATTTATAGCACAAGCATGTTTTTGTTAGTGCTGCTCAATGTGGCTGAGAGAACAGAGAGGACGCCTGCATGAATATAAGCTGTGTGTGTGTGTGTGTGTGTGTGTGTGTGTGTGTGTGTGTGTGTGTGTGTGCTTTCAGCCTATCTTAATGGGTCCATTTGTAGCAGGACCTGTTCTAGTGCAGTGTCCTTCAGATTGGATTCTATCTCAGCAATCCCCCTGACCTTTAGCACAAAGAGACTACAAGAAAGGACCAGAGCTCTGACACACGATACACACACACACACACACACACACACACACACACACACACACACACACACACACACACACACAAAACATTTGTGTGTGCACAAGTAAGAATTCATGGTGGCTAATACAAAAACCACACAGATTTGTGTCACCGGCCTTCCCTTAGGGATGATGTAGCTCGTAGCGTTAGCTGCAGATGCTACTGCCAGCCCTTTTATTCCTAGCTAATCAAATGAAAGCCAGCCTTAGAGCCGTCATCGCTTCACACACTCTTTGAAAGTCCCCGTCACCAACAACCTGTCCGCCCATTCTCTCTCACTGCTTTGGCACGCCGTTAAACGGGACATCCACCAAATCTGCTGAACACCCACATGACTCGCGTGACTTTTGTATGGAGGAGCGTTCGCAGAGTGTTGGCACGCTCCAGTTTGACATTTTTTGGGGCACTTTGTCTTTCAGTCTGTGAAGTCTGAATCCAGGAACAAATGTAGCGGCATTTCCAAACAAATGGCAGCTAAATGAGGCCCCCAGGGTGCTGCGCCGCTAACTATCGGGCCCCTTTTTCCCTCTCTCTCTCTCTGAGCTATTATGATTGTCCTAACGGTTCCAAAAACACCTCTCCCGCTCTCGTTCATTTGCATTTGAATTGCTACTCCGCCGCACAAAAACAAACATAAATCAAAAAAGGGAAAAAAGGGAGGAGAAGAAACTGTGGCGGATTCTGTCCGAGCAATTAGCGAGTGTCAGTCAACGTAAAGGTAAAAAACACGCCAAATTAAAAACACACACACACACACACGCACACACACACACACACACACACACACACACACACACACACACACACACACACACACACACACACACACACACACACACACACACACACACACACACACACACACACACCTAACAGACATACTGTACACAGTTTTTATTCCTTCTTTAAATTCATCATTTAGTTTTTGCTCAAAAACTCATCAAGCTTAAGTGCTCGTCTGCGGCGGCCAATCAGAGAGGAGCAGGCCTAGGGTTGCCGTGGCGATACGCGGGGACATTTAGAGGACTCCGATAAACTCTGCCATTTAAAAGGTTATGACAATTAACGCGGCTCTCCACAAATTACCACTGCCAGACCTTTACCCACGGACGTCTCTCTCCCTCTTATCACCTCGCGCCCAGCCTCGCTCCCTCGCTCTGCCTCCTCCTCGCTATCTCGCCACATGCCCTCCATTTCCACCGACTCTTCTTCTCACCCCCCCCCCCTCCGAGGCAGCAGCAGTTTTATTATCCCGTTAATTAACAGACTTCCTCGCTTAATATTCAAATGCTGACCAATTAATGACATTGAACTTTGGGTGTCCCACCCACACACCCACCTACTATACATGTCCACCTCTCCACACACACACGCACACACGCACACACACACGCACACACACACGCTCCTTCCTGTCTCTCATTTCCTCTGTTTCGTCCCTTCAACCTCCCCACCAAGGTGAGCTCCCATTTCCGTGTGATTGAAAGTGTCGTGCGTGGGGGGGGGGGGGGGGGGGGGGGGGGGGGGGGGGGGGGTGGCTGAGGCAGCAGAGCAAGTATACGGCGAGGGGGTAATAAAGCCAGCGGGGTGGGCCGCAGAAAGGCACGATGGCCTTTTAATTAACCTGGTGTGATTAAAAGCGGGGGAGGTGGAGGGCGAGGAAAAGGGCCTGCTGCTGCAGCCGGTCGGGGGCTGAAAGGTGACAGACAGGAAATAGGAATGAGCGCTACAGAAACTGGGAGTGGGAAACCTTCAGCGTTTAGAGATAAGACGCTGAACTGAAGTTGAGTAAAATCTGAAAAACAAGAAAATGATATCAAAACAGAATTTCTGAGTCAAATAGATAAAAAAGTAAATTTTACATTTTTATAGTGGAAGACGCCTAATTAGTGTGAAAACCACGTGTTATAGATGTTGTTTCTCTGATGGAGTTCAGAGATATTTTGGTTGAATCTTTGAATTGATGCAAATTCTCCTGCAGTACCGCCGTGGTCCACAAAGCTGGGTCATCCTTAGATGATGTCAATGCAAACACGATTTCAACCATAACGAGCTCTGCTCATTTAGCCTGGCAAGCCATCCTATATATGTGAATATATAAACTCTGCAAAGCAAGAATTGGTCTAGTTCACTAGGCTACTGCTCATTTAGAACGTGAGCAGAAAATGGGAGAATAATAAAATATCAGATGATGAGACTCTTTATCCACCATGTTCTTATTTCCCCGTCTTATTAGCGACGGCTTTGGGGCTTTTTGAGTCAGAAGACAAGAAGGTTGGGGAACCACCGCTAGGTCTAACGCGCTCTTGAAGAACTTGTTGAGTGTTGAGAATGACTTTCAGCTCATTGAACATCTGATTAAAACAGCCATATCTGCTCTTGTTGTGGCAGCCATATTGAAATAGGTTGAATGCATTGCACCACACTAGTGCAAGTTAAACCACTCTTTTGACTCACAAGCGTGCACTTGCACTATGTAATTATGTGTTTGCATTAAAACTTATTATTAATTTACTAAAAATCAGAACAATCCAAAAAGTATTGATGTATTTTTAGGTTTGTGACGTAAAAATAATCAGAAAAAGTCTCAAACAAACTTCTTTCAGTGCAGAACTCTTCTTCTGCTGCCGTTCTAGTTCATCATGAGCGATGCCTGCTGGTCAACAGAGCAGTGATGTGAAGCAACTCATTCAGAAGAATATAAAAGCAAATAACTTTTGTTTTAGTGTTGTTAT
>SSNS01000092.1:1631734-1649234 GCA_006937985.1 Aphyosemion australe
ATCAACCCGAGGATGTCCTCTGGCTAGGGTTAATGGGAGTGGAGTAGGGGAAAAGGAACTGCTGAGAGTGCCGGAAGAACAAAATAAAGAACTTTTCAGCTTGGATTTCTCAGAGTAATGCAGGGTCAAAAAACAGGGGTCAAAACCACGACGACATCGTAATCTGGCGTGCGCTTGCAATTGTGCGCGGGTGTGTGCGTGTAATCCGTTCTGCGCGGCTCACATCATGTTTCATTTCAGCCCAGAATTACAGACAAAGGTCACCGTTTGACCTTTTCACAGCTCAGAATTGCGGCACCACGCTCGCCTGATTAGTGCACGCACAGACACAAGCAGACCCGTGCACGGCAAACCTGAGCGAGAGGAACACACTCTCTTTGAGCAGAAAAATGAAAGTAATACAGCACCAAACTCAAAAGCATAACAAAATCTTCTTTTTCTAGCCGTTCCCTATTCTTGTGTGCAAGTTTCCAAACGTGTTTACCGCTCGGATCTAAAACCAAAAACAGCGTCTTTGGTATTTTCAGGTATTTGTTTCCCGTCCTAAACTCCTCAATCAATGGACAATTAACGTGGGCTTAATGCCACCACACAGGCATCGGGTGTAAAATGTCATGGTTTTTAATGATCGATAACGTGCATTTGTAATAATTATGTCTGAATTAGAAGCTTGGACCTGGATTTCACACACAAATAGAGACACGTGTAGCAAAAGCTACCCCCGCTTCAAAGAATCTGAGTTATTAGTAACGTTCTTCATAGCGTGCATGTCAAGTCTTTTAAGTTTCAGAGAAAATGTCCCGTTGATTGGCGAGCTGAACCTTTATCTAATATAAAAATGTAAACGATTCGGCGCTCGGAGCTCACCGGCTGATGGAAAAGACAGAATTTATTGGGTCTGTGGTGCGGTGGCGACCAGACAGAAATCAGGGGGAGTTCACGTCTTGCCTGCTGTGCTTCTGGGGAATAAAATGCTGTATATGTGCAACAGCAGCTGTAGGAAGGGCTTCTTGATTATAGGTGAAGACAGCAGGTCGCAGCATTGATGCAGAGGCTGCTGAGGCTTTTATGCAGCTTTAACAAGTGTGTGCTCTGATTGAAACGTTTTCCTTTAAAGTACCATGTATGCATTATAATGAGAAATAATGTGAAACCAGCTCCTTGGTCTCCAACGGGGTTGGCATAGTAACCGATCTGGAACCTATCAGCACAGGTGAAACAAGGCATCGACCAATCAGAGTGCTTGGTTAAGAGCTACCTGGTATATAAATGTCAGCATGGGTCAATTGGCGCCACATCATCAGCAATGATGAAAACACACCATTACTGTCACAAAATGTCAATGCGGCCATGGATCTCAGCCTCTCGTTGTTAGGATGAATAATGTTTGCTCGGTAGGCTGCACAGGCGGTGTGTGCGAGCGCGTTCGGCGAGGAAACAAGAGTAAGTGCTTTTTCACAGGAAGACAAAGCCACGTTGGCTGACACGGTATGTAAATTGCTGCGCTAAGACTGACGATTTTCGTTTTTTGACAGCCTGCTTTTGTGCTCACAGTGGGTTTTAGCTCAGCTATTTGTCTTAGTGGGCTGAATATTTCAGTCTGCCTAAAAGAGCGTTTAACTACATCTCAGTAAATCACGGCATAACTGCTTTGACGACGCCACTCCACCGGCGCCAAACGGCATCAGCTTGAGCGGATTTTAAATAAGTCTGAACGTATTTGGGATGCACCTTTTCATGTATTAATAACTGTGATAGGCCACAAAGAGAAAATGTAGCTTCTTGTGGTTATGCATCACTGTGGCCTCTTTTTAAATCAGAAAGAAAAACGTCGGATGCATAACAGTTATTTCCCATCAGCTGATTGCGTACAACACTTAGACAAGTTTTCCTGGAACCAGGACTCATCTAATCCCCGGGTTTGCGAGCGTTCCTCAGCAGCGGCCAGGTTTTCCCTGCTGCATCTTTCCAGCCATTCCTCCATCACAAAAACAAAAAGTCTCCTAGTCCTACTAGAATCTGACGATGCGATACGATAACGAGGAGACGATAGGATTTATATCACAATAATTGCCATAATTGCAATTGCAGCATAGTGTTTTTCTCAGCATTTGGACCAGACATGAGTCGCTATGATCGCCCTGATAAACCCATCAGCCTCTTGCATGAAGGCCTAAGAAACGTTTACAAATCCGACCTCTGGGTTCAGTTGCATTCTTCCCCCTGTTCGGTATTGTTCTGCTCTGCTCTGCAAAGATCTAGCATAGGGCTGTGGGCCAGAGTCCCCCATACCAGCTGATGGATCTCTCTGGCTGCAGAGTGGATGGAAAACACATGGTCAGCCTTCGCTCAGCTCTGAAAAACAACTGCTGGTATCTCAGCGTCACGATGGAAATGCTTCATAGCAGGCAGAAACTTGGCCGAAGAGTCTCGATGCGCATCGGCCGTCCAGACACTTTCTTGTTCTGAGAGCAGGGTTTTCATCTGATGCTTCTAAAGATTTTCAGTATGAATGGGTGCAAAAATTACAAATGTATTGTTTCCAAGTGTGTGTGTGTGTGTCTGGTCATTTCTGCTACTTTGTTTTGACCTTTTCTGCAGCAAACACCGACCGTGTGAGGACAAGCAGTTCTCACGGGGAGGAAACCAAAGCCTAATGAGGCAAAATGTCACTCTGAGGTTCTGCTTAGGGTCAAGTGAGGTGCTTGTGCTTAGGCACAAAGCCGGTGTGATGTCCTTGGAGTTGCTGCACCAGCTTTAATATTGTTCCATAAATAAGTGACTTCAGCTTAAAGATGGAGGCTGCAGGTGTTTCCTTACCTGTTGAGGCGGCGGTCGAGGCTGCAGGTAGGAGCTCTGAGACGGGCCTGTAGGGGTCTGCTGAGGGGGGCTGAAGTACGGAGGGGTTCCCTGTTGCCCCCCCTGCTGCTGCTGCTGCTGCTGCTGGCTGAAGCCCCCCATTGCCTGTTGGCTATATGGCGCCACCTGTTGGAACACAATAGCATTAATTACTAGTCAGGACTTTAGCATTAAAGCCAGCATCTCACTGGTGACAAAGCATAAATATAAACACACACACACACGCACACACACACACACACACACACACACACACACACACACACACACACACACACACACACACACACACACACACACACACACACACACACACACACACACACACACACACATATAATAAAACATATTAATAAAATATTTTTCATTTCAGACCACACACGTTTGAGCTTTATGTCTAGCCAGGCCGTGTGGGGTCATGTAACCCAACCATTGGTGTTAATAACAAAGTTTCTTAATTTTGTCTCAGCTTTACCATAATCCGGTTGTCGTGAACTACATAAAAAACAGAGACTGATGTGAGATGGTTTCAGAAACAGTGGCGGATCTAGGATTTTCATGACTATGGGGCCATCAACGGGCCCCCATATTTATAGAGGGACTAAGTATTAGTTCACCCTGGAACTTCCTGTTTGGCTCATCAGCGCGACTAGTGTAAGGACTTGGAATTGCATCCACCTAAAATCTGATCATTGTGCAAAAGACAGATGAGTGACAGGACAGTGGCATTTCAGGGGGCCAATGCCCCTGTGGCCCCGCCCCTAGACCTGCCAATGCGTGCAACAGCTCTGCAACTATTGAGGGAGAAAATCCATGTTTTAAATTCCTGCAACAGGACAGCAAAGCTCTGCAGAATCCCCACAAACATTTTGAGACATTTTGGAAATTCCCATTTGAATACTGTTTGGAATAACATCCACAGCTCCGTGAGATACTGGCTAAAATACGGAGTTTCAATTAAAATGTGTGCATTTGAGTTCAATCGATATTAGAGGAAACAGGCGGCAATTTAATAAAAGCCCGTTTCCAACCTGCTGCAGGAACGCTCTTGGTAAGAAAATAAAAGCAAAAACATTTCTAAACTCCCACCTACACACACAAAAATACATGCCTGAAATATTTTCCAATTTGTCAGATTGTCCCTCAGCTGCAGGCTCTTAATATAGCTAAGAGCATGCTAACGCCAGTCTCCCAGCAGCCCTCTGCCTAATGAATTCTCACTGCAGACACCTCTAACTTTATGTCCTCCAGTTTGCCAAATGCATCCACTTCTCTACATTATCTCTGACTGGGTCGGCTTACAGATGGGATGAGCAGTGCTGGATATTACTGCACGCCCGTCCCAGGTCGTAACCTTAACGAGGGACACATGGACGAGTCGGAGCGTTCCAGGGCTGCACAGTAGAAAAAAAACCTAACTCATGAGAGCAAAGCCGAGCCAAACGGCGATGCTGCATTACACGGTGGTTATAATACAGAATGCGAACTGGGAGTGCGTGTAACAAGCTGGCACAAACACAAATGTAGTCTTAATCCCTTCTTGTCGTTTGTTATGACTACAGACAGCGCCAGGTGCTCCTTTCTGCAGGAAGATTTTCCCACACAGGCTGAGTTTTCTCTTATTCACACAGACACGCAAAGCCAAGCGCAGATTATAAAACAACATTTACGACCACTGACAGCACATTTAACGTCATATTTCTCCCCCATCATGTCATGTTGCTCTTTTATTCGGCGGACAGCCGTGCCACAAACTCATTAAACGTTCATACAGGCTGTAATTTGGAGTGTTTGTTAAGCTTGTCGTCCACTTCCAGCTCCTGCCCCGAGTCCTTCATTCTAAGATGTACCCTTAAATCTTCCCTGGTTAAGTAAAAGTCTCAAACTGAGCGTGATTTATATCTGAAATCACGGTGTTGTGAAGGCCTCTGACATGACGTAATGACGACCCGACTGCCTTGTCAGATGAGAGCGCTCTGCCAGGGCTAAAGGCTTCACTGTGACGGCTAGAAGAGAGAAAGCCCCCGACATAAAAGGCGTGATGAAACTCAAGGCTGGGCTCGAATGGAGTGAAATCTGATCTGGTTGCAGAAAACTAGTGGAGATTAATACACATGAAACCGTTCTGAAGAGTAGCTTCCCTTTGAGTGGGTGGTCAGAAAAGAAATATTCTCTCAGAGCTGGCAGAGGCTTTTTGACTCTCAATGGGGATGATTGGACAGTGCTGAATACTTTTCACTTCAGTGGAAATTTGATTAGAAAGGACAGGTTGGAGTGTGTGTGTGAGTGTGTGTCATTAGGCCGATGAGACGGACAGACGGGGTGAGATCAGTCTAGCTGCCGGAGAGGTTAATAGCCTGGCCTTGCTCATGCCAACAGCACCACTGGATTCATTACTGCCAGCCAGACCCGCAGCATGGGGCTGGATTCGGTAACGTTTGTGTGAAGGGACCCAAGAAACCAGCACACGCTTAAAAATAAACAAAAACACACATTCATCATTAGATGTGGATCAAAGCCTCGTTCAACAAAACTGAGGCGAGTCTATCCAGCGATCAGTGATGACAGCCTGCTGTAACTCAGTGGGTCTGGACTGGAACACCCCTGTTCTGGGATTGTTGAGGATTAGGTCGCCATGGAGATTAAGACCAGACAAGGTGGGCTCCTCTCCTCCTACGGATAGATGCGGGCAGATAGGAGGAGACAGAGGATACAGGCAGACAAAGGCTTATAAAACATGTAAATAAACCTTTTTAGTCTCATAAATAAGGAAAATAATTAACTAATAGATAAGAAATAAGATTCTGTTTAGTACTTTGTTACTTTAGGTACAATTTTTCTGTATCTGTACTTTACTTAAGTAATTTTCTTTAGGCCTCCTTATTACTTTTACTCCAATACATGCTCTAACAAGTTTTAAAAGTAAAAGTACTTTATTTGCGTTTAGTCCGACCCCCACCCCACCCCCGGTCTGATGGAGATCAGCAGCATACTCCCTCGTCCACGCCGGACCACAGTCTGCCTGTGAGGCCGATTTTAATACAAAAATACTCTAAAACTCTAAGATGTGTTCAGTCTCCAATTTATGTTGTGGTCCCACGAGCTGGGTTGTAACAGAAATGGGGGCTCGTCCAGGATCTGAACCCGGGACCTCTTGCTGGGTCGTAACAGAAGTTGATAATTTTCAGTCCACAGCACCTTGCAACAAAACTCTGAAGCTGTTTGAAGACCTTTGAGGTTCGAGGAGGAGCTGAACTTAATAAAGCTGTCTTCATACCTTCTCTGCACTCATGTTTGTTTGCTGGCTACAACAAACATGATACGTGTTCGTGTCTTGATGTCTGTCAATGAGTAATGCCTAATGCCAGTAGATAAACTGCTTACTGGACCATCCGAAAAGCAGGAATAAAAAGCAAATGTGGAATATGCAGGCAATGGAGTAAGCAGAAGACAGACAAAGATACGAAGGTAAAAAAAAATGATATACCTCCAGCCTGCCATTCAGTCACATAAGCAGAGAAACAGCAGGCGGACTGGAAGTCTAACAAGTAGCAACCTGTCAAAGTGGCTTTGGGTGGGAAGAAAGAGTTATTCAAATGCAGCTTGTGTTTGATCGCTGGGGCAGGCTGTATGAATGCACTGTACCTGCTGAGTACACACCAACTCAATGAAACCCAATGCTCTTTGACTGAGAATATGCTTAGTGATAAACAGACTTGCTGTGCTGCTGGTTGCACCAATAAAATAACTGCTGGAAGGAGAAAATAAGACCATTTTCTGCCTTTTGCTTTCACTCAGGTGTGGGGAAGCAGACTAAATAACAGTGTGATTTATCCAGTGTGTCTTGGCAGGCGCACGGTGTCAAATAAATGTCTGTAATGAAACGACAACAGATGTGAAGTGCTGTAGGGAGAAATGACGCAGAATAGACGTCCTGTGAAGCAAATAATTCACCATAAACTGCAGAAACAGTGTGATGAAAACAAAACGCCTTGGTGGCATATTAAGATACAAAAACACAAACACAGAGAACAACTCAATCAAAAATCTATCAAAACAGGAGTCGTATGAAAAGGCAGGAAGTAACGTCCTCTTCTGCAGACAGTGGGGAAAGGCGGCCGCGCTAGCCCTTGTGTCTTAAATCAGCCGTTTAAAAAGCTTTGCACTCAACAAGGCACTGCTTGTAATTCAATTGGGCCAATGAGCAATAGACAGAAATCTTCATAATTCTGTCAAAGTACCGACACGCCTGGCTGGTGACCAAGACCCGAGGTTGCCCCGGTTTGAGTGACAGATGGGCTCAGCCAACCAGAGCGCTAAGCAGTGCCACCAGCCTGACCCTTAAACCCACTCGCACACCCAAAGTGACAGGCCTGACAGGCACACACACATCAGCAGTTCACCGCCGTTAGCATCTACCACGCTACTGTACCAGCTGGTCACAATAAAAGAAGCCAACGAGAAAAAAGAGCTGCCAAAGACAAAACCCAGCCAGGGAAGATGTTTATGGAGACGAAGATGGAAAGACAGGCGGGAGGAAGATGGAGCACGAGTGTTACACACTGAGATACTTAAAGGCAGAGATAAAGCGATGTTTCACACGATAAACACAGAGACGGATAAAGACGCTGATGCAGAAAGATATGTGGAGAGAAAAGAGCGACGCAGACAAGACACAAAAAATGAGCTGTGGAAGAAGGATGAGGAAGAACAAAAGCACCCAAAGCTCCAAGATAATCGCAAAATAAAGAAATACTTGATGAAAAATGGAAGGTAAACAGAAACAGATGCAGAAAGTGTCCCACAGCTTTTTACGGGAAAGGTGCACTAAAACAGTTACCAAAGGTTTTAATACCTAGCTGTTCCCCTGCTCCAACGCACCTGATTCAACCACAACGCGTCCTCCAGGAGCCCGGCCATCACCGCTGACTCAAACCAGGTGTGTTGGTTCAGGGAAACATCGAGAACATGCAGGTACTGGGAATGAACAGCCCTGAACTAAACGAAGGAAAAGTTAACGATGTCCCAAAATAGATCGTAAACTCCCAGGTTTGAGGGTCTTTTCTGTGTTACGCTCCAAATAAAACAACAAAAGAATTATAAAAACGTAAAAACTGAGTGTTATTGATGTCCGACTGAAAACGTCAATAAGTTTAGTGTCAGCCGTGCATGTGCTGTATTTACTAATGTGTGCATATCTAGGATGTTGCATGGGTTGATGACAGGTTAAAAACCAGTATCCCACTGGGCCGGGACTGCTGGTAACAATTTCAGGCTGCATGCTAGCACAGACGGTAGCACCGTCACCCTGCAGCAAGAAGGTCACGGGTTCAAATCTCGGTAGCAGCCTTTCTATGTGGAGTTAGCATGTGCTCCTCGTGCAACCGTTGGTTTCTACGAGGACTCCACTTCTTGCCACTGATAAAAGCATGCATGCTAGGTTAACTGGACTCTAGATGGTCCCTGGGTGTGAGGATGTGACTAGTTATTTGTCTCATATCTCTTCATGTCTCAACACGATAACAGACTCGTGTCTTAGCAGTTAGCAGATTTATGCAACAGCCGGCAACTGAAATGATCAAATTTGTAAACACGAGCAGGTGAAAAGGATTCTATTCATATTTACGTTCTCCAGCAGTTTGGTGAATCTAAGAGCGAACACAACGGCGGAAATCAAAAGGAAGTTTCAGCGAGGGAACGCAGCGGGAAAAGGGTAAGACAGGAGTGGTGTTGTTGACAGATGTGTCAGTCAAAAGAACAAAACGTGCACCGCTATCAAAATAACTTTGACAAGCGTGGCAGCTGGCTCACCTTTTTATTCTTGGTTTTGAAATAGTTCCCTAAAGCTTCTTTGTTTCAAGTGGTTTTTAAATAATCCACTGACAACATTATCTCCGCTGACCTCGTCTGTTTGCTCTCAGCTTCACCTTTCATTAGGAATGACAAAAACCAGCAGGGCAGGTTTATTTCTGCTCGTTAAAAGTTTATTTACACACTTTTCTATCAGGATACCAGCATTGTCCTTATCATACGGTGGTTTTTGTCTAAGGTTGACATGAAGACATTCCATTTTCTGCCAGGTTAGGGTCACTTAGGTTAGATTTGATGTTTTGTGGGTTTATTTATATTTAAATGATGGGTAAAAACCAGAGTTTTAATGATCACAAGATGAAAACATGTACAGCAGCTAAAGCTAACCCTAACCTTATAACAAGATCCCAGCTGAAACCCAGACGAAGGTGAGTCCCACAACGAGCATTGGAGGGAGGGGTCAGCCTCACCCGCCTCATGATTAAACAAAAGGAAGAGGAGAGGGAGGCATCACTGCTCTTGTCATCACTTTTGTATCTCTTCCCCAAGGTGAAGGCACTTCCCTCTCTCTCTTTCATCTACCCCCCCTCATCCGTGACACCTCGGGAATGAGCTGCCCTTGGAGGAGCGACGCAGCCGTGGACAGGAGGAGCGATACGCAGGACTCTGAATCCCCGTCACGCCGTAAAGCCAAACCTTATTAAACTGAGCCACGTTCCAGGTAGCGACAACATCAAAAAACATTAGGCTGCACGTGAAATTGCAGGCATTTCTTTTTATATGAAGCGCTGCGGAGTTCATATGCTGCAGGTTCTTTATTCCCAAATGAAAACACAAGCCTGTCTATTCAGCAATTGTGACTTATTGACCCGCTGATAACATCAAATCGCACCGACGGCGGATAAAAGCCGGCAGATTGTGTAGCCGTCGACTGACACACACAGATGGATTTTTTATATATTTTCATTTTAGATCCCTTTCTGAAGGCTGCTGAATGATGCTCTCTGCCCTCTCTCTGTCTCTCTGATTTTCCTCTCCTTTTCTCTAATTCTCCGTTTCTGTCTGATGAAACAAAAAGTGGCTTCTCGTTGCCGGCGTTTTACCGCCGGCTGACAGTGACTGGCACTGGCTCTTCTGTTCCAGGCAGCGCCGTAATGGAGACGTTTGGAGAGGCAGAGCGGGCAGGTTAATGCTCTCCATAATGTGTGTGTGGACAGCGATTTATTTATTTTTTTTCCTCTGTGTGTGTGTGTGTGTGTGTGTGTGTGTGTGTGTGTGTGTGTGTGTGTGTGTGTGTGTGTGTGTGTGTGTGTGGAGGCTCTGGGCTCTGTGCCACCAGCTACAAATGTTTTTCCCCTACTAAACTCCTGACCCCAATCTGAGGCCAAGCAAGACAGAGGAGAGCGGGGAAATTGAGAAACGAGGGAAGAGAGAAAATGTGATTCTGTGACCGAGTCAAAAATAGATCTGAATGTATGAAAGAGAGAAATAAATAAATCAGGGACCAGCTGACATGTTCTCTCATCTTTTCTAAATGAATCTGAAACGTTCTTGACATATAGAAAAGAATCATCACCACAAACAGAAGAATCGTGATTCACGCAAACATCCCAAACATCTCCTCAGATCAGTCGTCTGTGCACACGGCAGGCTCCACTCATCTCGCTGCGGTGACAGCCTACGAGTCGTGTCACTTACATCTAAACATGGGGGCTGAAACAAGGTTGTTGAGCTCCTTCTAAGGGTTACAGATGAATCAGAGCGCATGCTGCTGGCCATTTAATGGAACGTTTTGGCCATTCCTAAGTGCGTTTCAATATAAACGAATAAATCTTTTCCAGTTTATAGACAACAACCTCTGTTTGGAGAAATGGCAATCACAGCCTGCAGGATTGATGAGCTAACGGCTAGTCTGAGTCTGGATAGGGCCAAAGTGGACATACACTCATTATTTCAATAAATCTGTGGTTTTTAGAATGAATGAGCGTTCTCTGTGGGGAAACAAAGCTCTGGCGCTCCTGTTTCTGGAAGAGGAAGTTAGTTGGAGGAGTAGGAGGTGGAAAACGGCAGGATTTGGAGTCTCACAGGGCTGAACCATTTTAGGAAAACACCGAATTGCAATTTCAGTTCGAGTCACGATTTTCTTCAAATCAAGGTTTGACTCTTATTGACAATATTTTCATATAAATAACTAACATACGAACATTAAGCTATGTTTATCTTACATTATCTTTTTATTTTTTGTGTGCTTGTGAAGTGACTTTTTTATCAAGAGAGGCGCTTTATAAAAAAATACACTCTTCTTGTTCTACTCTAATAATGCAATGAGGAAAAAAATGGGAAAAAACGGGAAAATAACCAAAATGTGCAGCTCTGTCAGCTGAGGAACTGGGCTCAGCTCTGGTGACACCCCCTTCACCAGTCAGAGTAAAACAAAAGGATGCTGTGGCTTCTTAGGGGTACAAGAAATAACTTCTGGGTCGCTCCTTTACTGGTTAACACTTTTTTCCACAACACTGGTGCTTTTTGCCGACCAGTGTGAAATTACAAATGCCAGCGCAGCAGCATTTGCAGACTTGGCAATCCCACGGGCTCAAATATGATTGGCTCTGGAACCAGGAAGTACGGAGGCGGGACAGATTGTAAACAGTGACCACGTCCCTCTTTGGCCTTTTTAAAAGGAGAAAAACAAACAACCCCCACCCGGCCAGAAGGAAACCTGTGATGATTTCACTGTAAGATTCTTACTTATTGCATCTTTAAAATGTCAGTAATGCACTTTGATCTTGGATGCTAAAACTAGCCGTTAGCTCATCAATGCTACCAAACAGAGGCTGTTCAGGGAAGCTATCTGAAAGTGACCATTTATAATGTTTACACAGAAACGTTGTGATCTGTACACACTGATACTGCAATAACAATAAATCATGGACTTTAGAGAATGCATATACCTAATGTATCTGTCTGTAAACGACTCCTACACTCACACATAAATAGATCTACAGCATATTTAGAGTCATTTTCCCCTTTTCTCGACCAGCCGGTCTAACGCTGATGGATGGATGGATGGGAGCAGTCCTCAGCTGCACCTCGATCATACCAATCTTTGCCGTCTCTGATCCGTTTTCAAATGCTGATGATGTGTCTGTGCAACACAAATAAAGAAGCTGAGATCCCAGATCAGACTTGACCCGTGCAGAAATCCATCTCTACTCTGAATGTAAACTAAGATGAATTCTCGGCGAGCCAATTAGAGCATCAGCTAATCCCCCTTCTAACTCAGGAAAAAGATGCAAAGCACCCCTTTCTTTTCCATCTCCCTCCGTTTCGCTCCACTTTCATCTCTCAGCGCTTTTATCTCATATAGAGCGCAGCAGACACAATCACGGAGCCCAGATCTTTCAAAAACATGTCATTTGTGAGGTTTTACATCATTTACTGGAATTCAACGCTAAATTGTATTAAATTGCAACCTTACTTCACCTTTTTAAGCACGACTGATGGAGTTTGCAGCTAAACAGCTAATGCATTAAGATGATATGGCTGACAGCTGGATTTATAGCATACACCTACCTGCTCTTGTCATATCTAGCTGATTTTTACATATCATGTGTCTGCTAACATCTGCCGAGGGTCAAAAACACGACTCATCAGTGGTAGCATCTGTGTTTTGGTACCTTTATTGTCTTCGACACGTATTACATTGATGTAACTGATAGCAACACTAAAGCCAGCCTGAGTGATGGAGGGTTTCTTCTCCTTTTTCATTCAGCAGCCACAGAGCATGGGCTCCACGTGGCCTCTGATTGGCTGAGAGGTAATAAAAGTAACAAATGAGAGCTGGCCATTGGAGTCATTGATGTGCGGAGGCCGGTTTGCTAATTAATTGATTGTGAAACTTCATCTATTCTGCAGCCAGAGAGAAACACTTAATTAATCAGCGTTTCAATATTATCGTCCTCCTTTTCTTCAGACCTGTTTTTCTTTTATCCCTCCGTCTCTGGTGTCGTTTTTAACCGAGAGGCAGGAACGTCGGGCCCCGTGGGATGAAATGGGACGTCGTTATGAAGGGGGCACACTTTCAAAATCAGGAGCAGCGTGAAGAGGCTGGAGTGGAGCCTCCACCCCTCCTCTGCCTCCATCTTTCCTGGCAGAGGAGCTGATTTATTGGGGCTTCCCAGTCATCCGTCACAGCGAGCCGCGCCGGCTGCATTAACCCCGGAGACAACCCCAGCACCCAGGCCCCTAAGTGCTTCCAAGTGGCCCTCGCTCTCCTCGCCGGTGAGGACTCAATCCCCCTCAGACTCATTTGATGTTATAAATTGACCATCTAACTCCTCCAGTTCAACAGCCCACAGGATGAGATGTGGACAGGCGAGGATTTTCACAGCTTTTTATCAAAACGAAACCATAAAGAAAGGACTTGCTGCTGTATTATGTCGTGCTTCTAATTCAGCGAAAGTTCAGGATGGCTGCTGGGATGTAACAGACATAAAGCTGTGGAGGAAAATGTGAATTATGTCTAGAATCTGCTCTCAGGAGCCGCTCTTCCTTCTTCTTTATTTCTATTGTAGTTTCATTAAAGCAGAAACAGAAACATAGTGTAATATCAGAGATAACGCGCTGAATGTCTTTTAATCCACGAACAATTATGACCGTAGTTATGCCCCGAATTCAGATCGGCCCAGATCTCAGTCCTCTAATTAAGCACCTGTGGAGGAAACGTTTCCTTAAGAACCGACGCCGCTGCCGTCTGCGTGCGTTAAGGCTGCAGCGACTCACCTTTCAGCACTTAAGCTTTTAATAAAACGCTAATTAAAAGCCCCAAAAGGACCTGAGAATTCAGTTTCTCATTTATTTTCTAATTTATACATGTTTACAATCAAAAATGCTGAAATCGACTGTGAAAGCTTCAGTCTAAAAATAAATTCCCTCCCGTGCATTAATTGATGACCTGCAGGATTATTTGTGACGGGTCTTTTTTCACTGTGGAGGAAACACTGAGGTGTTATGTATGAAAGACACTTTGTGTTACTACACTGCAGAGTGAGACGTATAATTATTGTTGCTGTTGAATCATTCCATTTACACCAAAGCTGCTCCAGCGGATGTCGACGACGATTTAAAACAGAAATAACGATAAAACCCGACGGTTTGCATTAGATTCCAGCTTCAGATGTTTTGCACATAAAACTAAAATCTACTGCAGGGAAAGATGCTTTGACACATGAAGGGAATAAGAATTAAAGGAGCCATCTTTGAACGCTTATTGTTTAGGAATGTGCACAGCTGTTGTGCAGCTGAGAGCAGCCATGAGATTATAACCACGTGCAGGTGAAGAAACACTGCTTACGTCCATGCAACGAGAGCCCGTCCTGAGAAGTTTCCAGAGATGTTGGGATGGAAAAGGGTGGTCATAATGTTGTGATGGTGAATAAAGTGAATAACAGAGAAGTCATCTTTAAAAAGACAAAAGCAGCAAAGCCTTGAAGGATGGAAAGGGTGTAGTAGATTTAGTAGTGTGTGTGTGTGTGTGTGTGTGTGTGTGTGTGTGTGTGTGTGTGTGTGTGTGTGTGTGTGTGTGTGTGTGTGTGTGTGTGTGTGTGTGTGTGTGTGTGTGTGTGTGTGTGTGTGGCAGGTCGGCCACATTTCCACTTGACTTTAAATGCTCGGCTTCTATTAAGTTGGCCCAGCGTGAAAGGGACAAACATCCAACAGTGGTAATGGTTTCGGGCTGATTGGTTGACAAAATCACCCTCAGCACACACACACACACACACACACGCACGCACACACACGCACACACACACACACGCACACACACACACGCACACACACGCACACACACACACGCACACACACACACACACACACACACACACACACACACACACACACACACACACACACACACACACACACACACACACACACACACACACACACACACACACACACACACACACACACACACACACACACACACACACACACACACACACACACACACACACACACACACACACACACACACACACACACACACACACACACACACACACGCACACGCACGCACACACACACGCACACGCACACACACACACACACACACACACACTTTCCCTCTGCCATTTCTCCCTCTTAACTATTTCCCAGGATCTTTCCTTCTCCACCCCCCCCCTCCACCCCCTCCATCAGCCCTCCCGTCTTTTCAGATCAAACATTAATGTTTCCTTCAAATTCCTTTTCCTCTCCATCTGACAACTTTGACATCACAGAAAATTACACTCAGAATTGGCAACTCTCTCTTTTTTTTATTACACTTCCCAAACAGATGCTTTTCTAGTGTGGAGCCTGAAATCCCCGAGACGCCCGCCTCTTTCTTCTCCTCCATCCTCCTTTCTCTCTCTCTCTCTCTCTCTCCTTCATCTCATGTATTTGTACTATTGCCACGATCACACACACACACACACACACACACACACACACCTTTTACACCTACCCTTTGACACACTAAAGCTGTCTCTCACAAACAGGCGAGCCGACGCAGCATGATGCTAACTACAGCTAATCCAAAGATAGGCCTATTAGGTAGGTGGGGTGTAAAGTTGTGCTTTTTCCTGACAAATCAGCAGTCAGACTGGTGTCTGTCCCATATGGCTGCAATATGAAAACTGCACAGTAGTTAGCACTAAAACCTGATTTATAAACACGTCTGTGGTCTAAACGGTGACATCAAATCCTCCTGTTTGCTGTTTTATAAAATCCCAGAATGCATTTAGCTTTATTAAATGTCATTTTGTGATATTTAATGATAATTACATATGCAGGGGTATGTTAGTGCCTCTAAGATAAAAAATAGGGAAAATATTTAAATTTGTTCCCCAGTTTCAAGAATAAAGTCAAAATATGGTAAATGATGAAATGTTGAGAAAACATTAGTTCCAAAATAAGGTCAAAATGGAACAATTTGAAATATTTTAGTATAAAGTACACAGACCTAAGCTATGCCTTATGTAAGTAGATTATAATATTATCTATACTATATTTTAACACATACATCTGGAGTTTTACCACCAGCACATTAAAAAATGAAATTTTGGGCCTTGTGATGTTTTGAGTGTTTCTTTGAGGCTCTTATTGTGAAGGATTGTGGGAATAAAGACCAGTAAAGTGGTTATATAAAGGTTATAAATAATTACAAGAAATGAGGCGTTAATAAAAATTAACGCATTGAGCCCGCTCACATGCCCTAAATTACACGCGCCAAACACAACTAAAACTACAATCACGAGTGATCAGAAATCCCTCTGCATGACATTAACTCTAACCCTCTGCCTCATTATTTTTAATTAAAAAATTGCTTTGGGGCAAATTTTCTTGAACGATTAAAATGCGATTAATCAAGATTAATTCATTACAAAGCCTCTAATTAATTAGATTAATTTTTTAATCGAGTCCTATCAAATTAGGATTGCATCTGTTCAAACCATCAATAAATCTAAATCTACACATTTTATGAGTTTTAAATTGCTTTTCAAGTCCAAACATTGCTGCAGGGTTTGTGTTACAGAGGTAAGTTAATGCGTAGGAACAATACAAATTAAATAATAACGGTGTTCATATCTGGATATGTGGTGTTTTTACACTGTACAGGCCTTTTATGAAGGAATCGTGACCTCTGTGGTTTTGCATGATGCTAGCGGTTGTCAGCAGCAGCATCCATAATGACAGCGGCGCGTATAGTCGACTCACAGAAAGGAGCCTCCTGAACAGCAGAGAGAAGAATTCTGTTAATATAAACGAACAGAAAGGCAGCGGGACGGCGGCCCAAACCAGCGTCATTTAAAGGACAGAGGTGAGGCCTTACACGTTTTCAATAACTCCGCTGGATGAATTATTACCGAGAAGAGCTTACATCCATTGAGTCGGGCTTAATTTCAGCTGAGTTTCATTGTAGTAATGAAAAGAGGTGAAAGAAGACCTTTTGTTCCACCGCTAAAACCCCTTCACACACACACACACACACAACACACACACACACACACACACACACACACACACACACACGCACACACACGAGCCTTTGTTGACGTCATGTTGCTTGGCAACGTCTCGGCATGCTTGGCTGTGACAAGCCGAGGTCTCAGCCCTGAAGTGTGATGCATCATGGGGGATTGCGTGTGCAGCGCCTTACATCACCCACAATCCCCCTCGCTGAGGCAGCTGCAGTCAGGGTTGGTCTCTGCAGCCGATCCTGGAGAAAGTTTCACAACGCCGAGGCTCGAGACAGAGGGCGAGGGCGGCCGATCGCTCCTCTCTCAGATCCGTCCGCGCTCCTTTGATATGTAATTAAGAGTCACTCCAGGAACCGATGCGTTCTGCATTTGGAGCGTTGCTTTGCTATACCTCTCCTCTCCTTCCTGATCAGACCCCTGACCGCTTTTCTGTAGGTGAGCCTCATTATGCTCATGTGAGAGCTCGGAATTAAACCTCCTCCTCCAAACTCATTACCGTGAGCTAGATTTCACCGGCTGCAGATAGGCAATGCGGTGGTGCTGCTTTTAAAGCCAGAGCCAGATAATTAGAAACTTTAGAAGCACAGTTCCCATGGCTATAGCCAGAGTGAACAACTAATTCTATTTGAACTAATTACATTCCATAACGCTAGGCAGTGATTGCTACCCCGACCACAGCCTCCCCTATGTAACACGCCGGAGGATTTCATCACTAAATAGGACCAGGGATGTATTTTTCTGCCTGTTTGACTGACTGTACATCTTTTGTGTGTGTATTGCTCTCCATGCACAGCGTGTCTTCACACACACAC
>SSNS01000092.1:1654234-1863444 GCA_006937985.1 Aphyosemion australe
TAAAACTATTGGAAAATGGTTATTATTCCAATTCTATTTGGAATAAAGAAATTCTTAGAAACACACACACACACACACGGTTAATCTCAGGGAGCTTCAGCCTTCGGGGTTTTGCTGTTTTTCTACTTCTGTGTTTTTCCGACTTGAACCTTTTCTATAGAAACAATAAAAGATGTTTCTTCATATGTTCTTTACGGGTTACAAGCTGCTTTATTGAGAAACAGCTACTTCAGAAATTGGTTGAACCCCAAAAGAGCGATCCAGGGAATCGTGTTTTTTATCAGCAGGTGGTGTAAACCTGTCTGCAGCAGGAATACTGAAGCATTCAGGCCGAGTCAACTAGTGGAGGCAGCAGGTTCTGCTGACCTGCAGCTTCAAATGTTTATTAAGAAGGTGCCTTTTCATAAACCAACCCACGTTAGTTACATACACGTGACTCCAGATTTCTCTGATTTAAGGAAACAAACAAGCTTTAGAAGCTAAATAGTTCAGCTCATGCTCACTTATAAACATTTATGACATTTTAGTTGAGTTTTTGTAACAATTATGCTTTGATTGTATTTTGATCTCTGGGAATCATCTCAAGACCCCATGTGTGGTTGTTGGTGACCCACAGTGGGGTCCTGACCCCAACTTTAAGAACGTCTGTTTTAGAAAGCTGAGTGCATTCCCACCAGCCACACCTGCTTTATCACCACCAGACCTGCAGCATTTAGAAACAAGCTGCCTAACAACACAAGGTCGGCTAAAAGAGCTCAAGAAGCAACACATCAAGCCCAGTTCAGAGGTAACTGGAAAGGGGTGGGGGGTGTAACCCATAGAAAAGTGTATCTGGTTACAGCACAACTAACACTGTGTTTCAACATCTCACCAGTGTCTTGTTCCTGCATGAAGGAAAGATGGATCAGGAGATCGATAGGCAGATTGGTGCTGCAGTCGATCTACGTTCCTACCCTCATCCATGGTCATGAGCTTTGGGTAGAGACCAAAAGAGCGAGATCACGGATACAAGCGGCCAAAATGAGTTTTCTCTGCAGGGTGTCTGGGCTCTCCCTTAGAGATAGGGTGAGAAGCTCGGTCATCCGGGAGGGGCTCGGAGTAGATCCGCTGCTCCTCCACATCAAGAGGAGCCAGTTGAGGCGGCTCAGGCATCTGGTTAGGATGCCTCCTGGTCGCCTCCCTGGTGAGGTTTTCCAGGCACATCCAAGAAACCTAAAGGAAGACCCAGGACACGCTGGAGGGACTATGTTTCTCAGCTGGCCAGGGAACGCCTTGGGATTCCCCTGGAGGAGCTGGCCTGAGTGGCTGGGGAGAGGGAGGTCTGGGCCTCTCCGCTTAGGCTGCTGACCCCGTGACCCGACTCCGGATAAGAGGAGGAAAATGGATGGAACATCTCATCTGTAAAACACGGTGGCGGTGGTGTGATGGTCTGGAGCTGCTTTGCAGCATCAGGACCACTTCTGTAATTATTGTGAACCATGAATTCTGCTCTCTAACAGAAAATCCTGAAGGAGAATGTCTGACCTTTGACCTTAAACAGGCCGTTTAACAATGTGGCTGAATCAAAACGAAGAGCGGAACAAAGTTCCTCCACAGAGCCGTGAGACTCATCACCAGTTATCACCACCACACAGATCAGAGTCGTTTAGGGGTCACTTTCACCTTTTCCCTTTAAAGATGAACCATTTAAGCCCGTGTTTAGTCGGGATATCTTTGATGTTAAAATGTTTTTGCTGATCTGAGAAATTTAAGTTGGACCAAAAAAACAAGCAGCAGCAAAATCAAAATAAACGTGTGAGGAGGAAAAATACTTCTTCACAACAGTAATTTTTAGGTACTGAAACCGTTTTCGTCTGAGCGTATTTGTGAGGAGAAACAAATACAGATAATTATTGTCAACAGATCCTCTTTATCGTCTCCGCTGTGCCCGTCCCTGGAGACTCGACGTGCTGCAGCCAGAGCCGCTCTGCTGGGAGAATCCTCCTCGTCTTTTATGTTATTTATCTGTTCCATACAGCTCGGCGCTCGCTGTACGGCGGGGTCTGGTGATACCTTGACCTCTATAACAAAGCTGCATGTTTCAGCCCTGAAATCCATCTGAGCCTAACGTCTAACGCAGACAAAAGGAAAAGAGGGTGTGAAGATGGAAGAGGAGGAGAAAGGGAGTTAAAAAGAGGGGAAGAGACAGCAGCACGGGGCGAATGCAGATCGAGTTCCATATTAATGTGTGCAAATTCCCCCGCTCCTGCTGACTAAGATTAGAAAAATTAATTTCATGGATGCAGAGACAATACTGATGTCATCAAGCGGAGAGGAGAGGAGCTGCACGCCGTTAACTCCTCCCTGCCCGGACTCCGTGAGGAATAAATCACTCATTAGCATCGGTTCATCACTTCATTTTACTGCCAGGATTCAAACAAGTCAATGAAATACAGCTAAGCGTTCACAGATCTATCCCGTGACCCTAAAAACAGAATCTTTTGTGCTGTAATTGTGCAGCTGAGATGAGCTGCGTGCATGTTGGCGTTCCCATGTGTTGGCTTCGTCACAAAGACGAGCAAACTCAGTGAATTATGTCTTGAAACACAATCTGATCCCGCATCTCAGCATGCACGCCTTGTTAGTAAAAAGACTCATAACGGATGACAGTGTGAATAGTGGTACAGGTCCGCCGGGAGACGAGGAGAGCCAAATTGCATTTCCTCAGCCCAATATGCCTGGATGGCACAGGCAGCTAGGCATGAAGGCTGGCTGGGAATGGGAAGCACGGAATTATCCGAGGAGAGCGGAGCAGGGAGTGACGGCTACAGGAGGCAGGTGAATTGTTTACATACGGCGTGGACGCTTCGCAATGAGGCTGTGAGTTGAGAAAGAAAGGCAGAGAAAGAGAAGCCAGATAAGAAGCTGTTGTTAGGCGTGCTTTTGTGTTTGGCGCAGTGCACATAATTGGTCTCTCTCCTGCGCCGTCCTCGGAGCCGGTGATCAGCGTGCCCTCTACATTTGACACCAATATTTACACCGCTCAGAAACCCACCCAGCCCTCCAAACCCCCTCCCGGGTGCATCGGGAAAAGTTGCCGAGCGTTCGGTTCGTCACGGCCGGCACAAAGACGTCATTAGGAGGAGGGAGGAGGGGGGGCGATGGAGGCACAGAGAGGAGAGGAGAGGGAGGCAGGAGGAGGAGAGAGGCTGCTTCATCTGTCTCAAGTGAGATTGGGGTCATGGGGTTGCCAGAGCCCTTTTCCTTCACGGAGACTGGGAGCTAAAAAGGCAGCTGGGAGACAGGAAAAAAATGGAGAAAATCTCAATGACAAAACGAGACGCGGCTGACATGCCTGCGACACACCATTAGAGAATGAAAACAAATAAAATGCAATCGTCTGCAAACAGTGGAGGAAGCATGTGTGAAAGAACGCACGCCGCAAAATTTGGCAGTCAAATCTCCTGGCTGAAAGCAGTTTTCCCAGATGGAATTCATTCAGATTTCCAAGGCCAGAAGAAGGCACTCATGGATGAAAAACACATAAATACACAGCTCCTAGTAGATGGACGAAGGATGTTTGGGTTGTTAATGTCTAGTTAGAATTCCTTTACTCTTGTTTTTTGTGCTAATGCAGGAATTCTCTCTACGTTCGCTGGGAATATTTTAAATTATCCATATATTCTGTTAAGATCATCTCAGTTAGGACCAAGTGTCAGTCTAACGTCTCTGAAACAAATTCCTGCCGATGTTGGGAAGCGTTGAGTTTTTAGCCGGGAAAAAACTAAAACCTCACTGTGGTGGAAGAAGAATGCGCTCCTCTTCCTCAGCCCACAGAACAGAGTAGAGAGAGGAAAAGGAGCAAGAGGGGCCAAAAAAATACCCCAAACAAAACAATAACTCTATGCCCCAAAGACACAGACAAAAATGTGCTGCCCTTTCACTTCCCACTTTTCCTGGTGCCAAGCGGAAATGCTGGTATAAAATATGCAGGCTGGATTCGTTCCTCGTGAAAGGAAATCAGCACCTTTGCAGGTGGAATGGCCTGTGAGACAAACTGCTTTTCTGGTACTCGGCTAAACACGAATGAGGCGGCATGTTTCACCAAGTGTGTTTATGAATTAGCAATGGTTACTTATGCTATTGTGCTCAGAGCAGGGTGAAAATACATAAGTGAATACTAAGCGGCTACACCAACAGAAATGATGCTAAAGGGTCCTGAGGGGCCACTTTCTTCCATCCATTAGTCTACCTGTAAGGCAAAGCTTAACAAGCTCCTCAGGCTGCACAGAAAGGAGGAGGCTGGCTAAATTATGAATATGGAAGCAGCTAAAGGGAAACCACGATGAGACCCCTTATTAGGCTCATTTTCAGTCTCCTGTCTTGATTTTGTTTGGCAGTTCTGCAACATGGTTGAATATTACCAATTATTGAGGAGTTTAAAGGGTCAGTAGAATACTGTTTACAATTGGAGACTGTTCTTTGAGTCTCTTTAAAGCTTATGAAACTTTGCTGGGGCTAACAATGACCCAGGAGCTCTAATAAATGGCCAAACTCAACCCCATAAGTTAGACCTGCAATGAAGACTGGTTTGCCCCGCCCACTCGACCTGGACATGAATATGAAATGACCTGCATCCTGTTAGGTCGGTTTACCCCGATGGCTTCATGAAGCTACCTAAAGATATAAGTTCTGTGTTCTGTGCGCATGCGTGTTTGGTGAACAAGGGGAGTGTCTGGCAAAGTGACCGTCCAGCGGCTTGAGGAGCGTGGGTATGTAGACAAAGGAGATAGGTGTCCCATTACATCCTGGAACACAAGTGCTTCAACATTCTTCTTTGTTTTCCTTTCATACAACAAAGACTTTAGCAGTAACTCAGGCTAGCGTTAGCAGAAACTCGGGGTAGCGTTAGCAGAAACTTGGGCTAGTTGAGCAGAAACACGGGCTAGTATTAGCAGAAACTCAGGCTAGCGTTAGCAGAAACTTGGGCTAGTTTGAGCAGAAACACGGGCTAGCGTTAGCAGAAACTTGGGCTAGTTTGAGCAGAAATACGGGCTAGCATTAGCAGAAACTCAGGCTAGCGTTAGCAGAAACTTGTGCTAGCATTAGCAAAAACTCAGGCTAGCGTTAGCAGAAACTCAGGCTAGCGTTAGCAGAAACTCAGGCTAGCATTAGCAGAAACTCAGGTTAGCATTAGCAGAAAGTCGGGCTAGCATTAGCAGAAACTTGGGCTAGCGTTAGCAGAAACTCAGGCTAGCATTGGCAGTAGCTCAAGGCTAGCGTTGCTCTGTGGTTAGCATTACAGAAACCAACGTTTATTTATTGTGAAAGTTGAAGTGGGATAGGACATGTAAATGTAAGGTGGTCTCTAACCTTATGACGTGTTAATCCAGCGTTTCTCAGAGCAATCTGATTCTCAGTGGCCATTACAACAATAGTAGACGGGCTTTTGGAATGTTACATTTGACATCCCAAGCTGCCTATATTCAACAACACCAAGATAAATATGAGTACATTTAAATTCTGCTGCCCCTTTAAACAAAGGAAGTTGTCAAATTTGGTCACTCCTGCCACACAGTTAGAGTTTCCCCACCAAACCAAGAATTAGTATTCAGGTTGTTCGTTTTGGAGCGCTGCCCAGTCCCTTCGGGTGTAACCATCCATATTTCTCCTGCTGGTGATCCATCACTTAAAAAACAAAAACACAAACAGCCATCCTGACCTTCCTTCCTCAGGCAGATATTAGATACTCATTAATAGTCACCTGAAACAATTTGAACCTGATTGATTTCATTATCGAACTCAGCACGACACGCAAGGACCCCGCGTCTGATAGCTCAGCTGGAAATTTACGAAGTTAATTAAAAAAAAATTGATCTTCATATAAATTCCCCCCCCCCCTCTGCTCAGCCGCCATAAAGCGACATGGAGAGCGGCCTCTTGAAGCACAGCGGCAGTGATGTTGGAGCGGATGGGAGCACAGCAGGTTGGAGGGCTGACTTTAGTAAATGAAGTCAGAAAATGTGTTTCACGCCCGTGTGCAAGTGAGTAGCTGTCTGAGATATTGTTCTTCACCCCACCTAACCCCCACATACCAATATCTACTCACCTATACACTCAAACACCCCCCCTCCCCATTTTGTTCATCCCACGGTTCCATGCAGCGGTCAAGGCAGCAGCAGATGTGGTTTAATTTTCCCCAGTAATGAATGCCTCCGTCCCCTCCATACCCACGGAGAAGGCTTGGTCTCCTGGTTTGGGGTTATGGGCCCTGGAAATAAGCTTTCCTCCCCCCGCAGCTCCTCCAGGTCACCCTCTGGGAGCCCCAGGCTCAGTACGCCCAGGCCAGGCCTCCCATCTCCTGGGCCGTGACTGGGAATCAATCACCGAAGTTGGCTGGAATCATGAGGTGGGGGGGTGCCGGGGTCGATCAATAAGAGTCTGCGGGCCTGTGGGAGCCTTGATGCATGGCCTGGCTGAGCATATGCACCTCTGACTCACGGCGAACTCCACCATTTACTCCCATTACTGCTCAGGCCCCAGGGCAGCCGTGTTTATTGTGGACTCTTTTAGCCAGATTACATGAATAACATGAGCGGGAAATTAGGCGATATTTGCAGTTAAAGACACTGTTATAGTTCCACGACTCGGCGGAATAATAAATTGCATTTCCATCAACTTAATACGTTTTACTGCACATTTACCTCCTCTGACTGTCGAAGTAATCCATGTTTCTGTGTGGGAACACGAGCGCTCGCACACACATAATTTGGTATTTTGACAAACTGTAAACGCGCTGCATGTCCGCGAGTGTTTGCCAGTAACAGTAAAACATGCATTGTGTGTGTGAGATCAGCGTGCACCATCTGTGTCCAGATGTTGCGTGGAGAGCGGGCTGCGCGGATAGCCAGACAGTTGGCAGGCCTTCTGACAGGCCTGTGTTCCTTATTGATAGAGGGATCACAGCCACAGAAGAGTCAGCCCAGCTATGCTGGACCACAATATTGTCCTCTATGCTGCTGCTCCGTCTCTGCCAGCCAGGAGAAAATGGGATATTCCGAGCCAAGTTTAGAGCCGTCAGATCTGGATCAAACAGGAGTTGAACGGCTTTCAAACGTTTGGAAAACAGCACGGGGAATGTTTGATTTGTCGTACAGATGGAGCCAGATTCCTGCAGCCGGAGTTTGGGAATTTGATCGTGATTCAGGTTCAACGCATTTTAAATCCAGAGAGCCAAACCACACGGCCGACATCAGTGGGAACGACATGGACCAACATGTTGGGGGAAGTGGTTCGACTGGTTCCTGGATGCATCAGAAGTGCCTGAAGGTGCTTCTCTGCTGTCTAGGCCTAATCGAGCTCTTCCCTTTTGGAGAAAGTTATTAAAGAAACAAAAAAACAATCTTCTGATGTAAAACACGATAATAAAACTACAAAACTTTACAAGTTCATCCTTCTGTTAGATCTTTTCCTGAAGGCTCTTTAGTTTCCATCAGGACTCTACCAAAGTGCCTCTTGACCCTGAACCTCGTGCCTCCTGCTTTCTGCCAGAGTTATGGAGCAGGGCTGACTTTTATGGACGACGGACCTTTAGTTCCAGGATCTTTGATCCACGCTCTGTAGTTTTGCAGGGGTCATAAGTGAGGGCCGATGTGGGCAGAGATGGCTGTAAGTGAAATCACATTGAGCAGAACTCTGCATGAGGGCCATAAGGTGTGTGTGTGTGTGTCTGAAAAAAGCTGCAACAGATGTAGGAGCAAAAGAGAAAATGCAAAAAGTTGACTCGGAAAAACGGAGGTGGAAAAAAAATCCCAAATTTCATCAGGCAATAAAACGCCTCCCCTATCTATCATCTCTCTTATCAAACCGCTCCGTCCCGTATACAAATTATTCACGCCAGCAGCTAAATATATTCATACCGTTCTGTTTACTTTATTACTGCACTTTTATTCGCCTCTTTTCCCCACATTTGTTTACAAGAACAAAAGCCTTCTGACAGAATTATCCCTCTCCACAACAAAAATAAATCACAGCACTTGCACACACATCATTCACATACAAAGAGCACGGCTAAATTATAGATGGCCCCTTTCTCCCCAAATATGCATTTCATTAGCATTTCCTTCGCCTGTTGTCGGTTTTTTCCTTCTCTTGTTTCTGATCGCCTGTGCAAGCGACCCACTGAAGCGTGTGTGTGTGTGAGAGTGTGTGTGTGACTGAAGAATGGGAACAGACTTGCAGCAAAGCAGGACGCGTCCTCGTTCCCAAGCCTAATTTAGGATTCAATTACAATACTCTTTAGAAAGCGTCGACTTTGCAATTAATTATTTTCAGCTCAGCCTGGCAGGAACGGACCGGCAGCCAATGGAAGCTCAGATAAATATCACAAACATGTATGTTTATGTTTAACATACACGGGCCAGGCGTCCTCCTGGCTTTGTTCTGTTACACTTGCAGCTGATGTTACTTCAGAGGAGTGGACTGTGTCTTTATGAGACACAAGGGCCCTGCACTGATGTGCGCATGCACGCACGGACGTCTGTCACCGCCGCGTCTAGGCGTAAGCAAAAAAAAACACATCGCCTCCCTCCACCCGCTCTGATTGGAGCCAAGCGAAGCATTTTTACTCCCACTCCGTCTCCACCGCTGCTGCTTTTCCTCCCACTTTTTCCTCGTTTCGGAAATGAATGTCATCATCAGTCCCCTTCCTCCCTCCGACACAGCTCCCTCCATCACCCCTCCACCCCTCAGCCTCAGGCAACACTCAGCCGAAGCCCCCCGATTCTGTTTATTTAAATATTTGATATGCAGTCATAAAACAAATGTCAGAAGAGGGAAAAGGAATGAGCGTGTGGGACGTGTGGAACAAGGCCATTACTGGTAATAATTTCTAGTCTATACATCCTCCTCCCCCCAACGCCACCCCACACACAAACCGCACATGACAGAGCCCGGGACGCTGAAGCAACAGGGAACGTCGTGGTCTGGGAGTGTGTATCCAAAGGTAGAGCTGCCCCACACACACACACACACACACAAAACACTTGTTCAACTAGTGATATGGAAAATAGGCCCTCCCATGCACAATTGACTTCTAATACATTGTATACTTCTCCAACCATCCATTTCCCAGGCACGGCAATTTCCGAGGCTTTGAAAGCAGCTCTTTGCCAGCTCTCTGCCAAATAGTTTAAATCTGTAGCCTTTACATACGCTCGCTCTCGGAGGCTGCCAATTCCAGCATGTCTGTTAGAGTACAAACACCAGCATGTGTTCACGCCTTTTTATTGAAAATTGCTTTACTGACTTGCAGGAATCTCCCTGTCGTTTTGTGTTTGAGCGACCCGGAGTGTTCTGTTGGGTTGAGGGGCGGGGCGGCCCGGTTCAGGGGTCTTTGGTAAAACTCAAACTGAATCTGTCAAGTCAAACTGACACCTGTTTACTGGGCTTTTGTTTTTTATCCGTGATAAAAGGATGCTCCAACTGGATCTAGAATTGTTTCCGAGTGTCTTAGGTGAAGATCAGCAAATTATTTAGAGATTCCTGCAAATAAGCACATTAGGTTGGGAAATAAATATGTTTTTTAAACAAGGCCAAGTGTGTTCAGAGAACTCTGATTTACAACTCAGAAGGAAATAATAATCAAAGCCAGCAAGAAAGAAGAAAACACGACAAAGCCTACATAGGCCTCAGATTTACTGATGTGGTGGGAAAGGAGGAAAACCCAGTAGAGGCTGGTGAAGAAGATGCTTGGTCGAGCCAATGTGTTATTTCTCTTCCCAGTCCAGCAGAAGCATTAAAACTAAAGGCTGAATCTGGAACACGAACACCAAAGCGATATCTAGTGTGTGGAGGTGGTAGATGCAACAATAGAAGAAGGTTTCCAGCCGTCGGGATGCCAGGTTTGCTGCCGATACGTGAAGTGAGCAGCCAGCACCACGTCCAGTGACTACCTAAACTCACTCTGGTTTTAGGTCTTTTATGGTCGCTCCTCTTCTGAGAAGGATAACGACGTCTTCTGGGCTCAGAAGCAGCTGCTTGACTTGCTGTGCCGAGCGGACTGTTTACCGTATTTGGAAATTGTGCCCTCTACTGGCTGGTAGACGTAAACATAACCCCAGCGTCGTGCCCGTCAAAAAAAACATTTGATTATTTTTTAATTATCATATAGCTTTTAAAGGAAATACTGTACCTTTATTCTGCACACCTCTAAACGCCCGTGGAGGCATTATTTTTAAATATAGCTTTTTATTAAATTGTTCCATATTCAAACTTTAACTGTTGGGAAACGACTTCAGTTCCACAAAATATAAAATAAATGCAGGGCTGCTGAAATTACAGCGTGTTGATCATGCACATGGGTCAGTTCAGGGTAAACAACAAACAAATAAACCTGTTACCATCTAACCGTGGCTAGCAAGCAGTTAGCTTAGCATGCTAACTGCGCAAAAAGGTTTATGGGGGGGGGGTGTTGGTGGCGTGGCAGATAAAAGTTGAGAACCACAGCAAAATCAATATAAAAATTTAAAAATGCTATATGTTACCATATCACCAACCTCCTCTATCAAATAGAGTCAAATAAAACATTTCCCTGCAGAGGGGGATAAAGGGTTGCTCTATTTTACACCAAATTACAGAATGAACTGCTGGTATTTTTAGTAGAGCATCATTAGGCTGGACACTCAAGTCTCTCAGCTAGAGTCACCCTAACCATTACATGCTAGTGACAACCGATAACTGATTAAAACGAGAACAGGAAGCCGGCTGGGTGAGTAAATCAACCGCTGCCACTGAGGAAGAGGAAAAGTGCAGTTAGCCTCTTGCAGAACAACCTTGAGTTTCTCCTTGATGCTAAGATGATGAAATTTAGCATATCAGCATAAAAAATCCCCTCGTTACGAAGAAAAATTATCATACATTGTTCATTAGCACTCTCAGTGTATAGGCTTGGCATTTGGAGGGCTTTTATTCACAGACCTAACAAGCTCCTCGGCCCCGGCAAAGGGCAGCAGAAGGAAAGTGACATCACATCAGGAGTCAAAAGTCAAAGAGAGGTGTTGCCGGCTATTGACCTTGTCACCTCTAATTGCTCAAACATGCCGGATGCTGGTGAGATTTTCCCCATCTGTCAGCATGCTGGAATGTCTGCGAGGGTGCACGTCTCATAATGAACACATCTAGTCCCGTTACAACTCAAGAAGCCCTGGTACACGCTTGACTTTTTTAATGACAACATCTTTTTTTACAAGTTGAATGACAAATTTCTTCTATATTTTCTATTTCCACACCTAAGCCTCCCTCACACATGCTCCCTGCTGCCTCCAGAGTCCAGGTCAGGATGCCCTCCAGAGAGCGTCACCCTCTCCACTGTTAATTACCACTAATTGGCCCTGCTCATTTTCCCCCTCTGCTATAATGGAACTATTCATCTTTACTACTTAATGAGTAGGCACTGCAGCCACCAGTCAAGGTCACCTCCAACCTGCATTTGAACAGGCAGAAGGATGGAGACCGGCTTAAAGAAGCTACAGAAACTAAACGAGAAGACCAAACAGCTGGGAGAGGTGAGAGATTGTTTTTAAAATGTGAATTTGCACAAGTTTCCACTCATGACTCGGCTTTATTTATTCTATGTCGCTCGTGTGTAAAAAAAAAAAATGAAGAAGTTGAGAAACGCCTGGGAGATGCGGGAGTCTGCAAAAACCACAACACACGCAGGGAATTTCCAAAGACAGACTAATTAAAATGCGAGTTATGCAAGTGAGAACAATGGCTCCCTGAAAATAATACTGACCAGTGAATTGAAACCGAGCTGTAAGTATTTGGAAAACGTATTTTTCCCCTCCCAAATGCATCGCGAGCCTTCGGTCTGGCTGGTGCACACGTAATTATCAAAACAATCACCCCGACTGTCGGCCTCAGCGGGTGAGAGGGCAGCATGTCAGCCGTCTCCGCCACCAGAAAACATCTAATTATCGCTGAATGCTGCAGATATTACAGACCAGTGGCTGCTTCATGGTCTCACAGATCGCACAAGGAAGTGATGGATACATAGGAAATATTCTACTCACACCACTGTTGATATGAGGAATAAATTAGGAGAAACCCAAAAGTCTCGGCAGTAATGGAGAAATAAACCCTCACACTTCCAACAGGATTCCTCAAGGACATTTCTGATTCTAGGTATGAACATAAACAGACATCTTACTAGATTGATTTTGCACAATGATCGAGAAATCGCCTTTACTTGTTATTTTTTTAACAATATATATGATCAGTCACTCTGAGTTTCACATGCAGGCTGAATGTGAAAATAGTCTTCTACCCCTATTTCCTGCATTAGCTGGATGGGGAACTCTCGGATTATAAGCCACTCAGATCCAAGTCACACTCTGCTCTGGCTCACTTCTACTTCCTGAAACAGGAGCGCAAGAGCTTTTCCCCACAGATATCGACTCACAAGACATTCACTTATACTAGAGACCGCTTATTTAGCAAAGTTTGGAAACGGCTGCTATAGCGACGCTACGGTGTCTCTGCTTACATCAACATGTTTGAATCCTTGATTTAATTCAATCTCTAATTCATGTGATATGATAAAGTCCAACAGGCCAGCGGGTCAGAGGAAACGTCTGTCACGTGTCTAACGCGCCCTCATCCTTCATCCAGTCCAAAGCAGTGACGAGGAAGCGTGAGCAGACGTGAGCTCCAGCAGCGCCGTGGCGATCAGCCCGCTGCAGCCATGTTTGATAATGGGACGGCCTTCTATGGATTATGCTAATGTGGTATTCCACACTCCCCTCTGGCATGTGTCTGACATTACAGTAACCTTTGCATGTTTAGCCAACAGTAACAATGGATGTTCATCGAGTGGGGGGGTGGGGGGGTGGAAACGTGGGCTTAGAAATGAACTGTTCTCTGCAAACAGCTGCTCCTACGGTCCTATCGATAATCTTTGGGAGAATTAAGACGTTTAAACTTCAAAATAAAGTTCACTTGTGTAGTCGATATCTAATTCAGTGTCTCTGAAAGGCTGGAATGACTATCACAGGGAAAGAAAGGGGAAATACTGAATTCCCTGCATCACAGAGTGCAGCAAAACACATTCTAACATGACCTCTAATCACACACACACACACACACACACATGCTGGGAAAACTGTGAAGTATGCGAGTGTGTGTCCACCGTGCATGTCTCTGCAGAGAACAGGATGTGGTGGGAAGATGCTTCCAGAGTTGTGGAGTTAAAATTCATCTAAATGAAGAATCCCTTTGCCAGGAGCAACCACGAGAGTCCTGCTGTGACCAGTGTCCACACACACACACACACACACACGCACGCACGCACGCACGCACACACACACACACGCACGCACACACACGCACACACACACACACACACACACACACACACACACACACACACACACACACACACACACACACACACACACACGCACACACACGGCTGTGATGGGTTTAGTGGGAGAAGTCAAGGATGACACGAGAATGTTGTGGCTAGGACCAACACACATCATTCCCAGTCTGAACTTATTCTGATTTACTTTTACATTTGATGTTTTCACTAATTTAATGACCTAGAAATGTGTTAAAACTCTGAGGAATATTCTGAAGTGAGACGGATTATCTCAGTTTAATATGGACACAAAGGGAAATAGATATAAACAAAGTGGAAACTGGGAATTTTGAATTAGGTTTCAGAGAAAAAGAGATGACGGTTTATTCTGAAGCAAGAAGAGGAGCTGGATTCATCATTTAGATTTCTCCCCCACAAAGAAAAGAATAAAGTTAGATGCCATTAATCAGATTTTTCCTCATAAATACAAAAATTAGGTGTGATTTAAAATCTCCAACGGTAAACTTACACACACAGCGTGAAAAACCCTATAAAACACTTTCTTAGATTAGAATAAATAATGAATATAAACGTAAGTTTAAATGCTTTAGATGAACCTGATTTTTAAACGTTGTAACGTTAAAACAGATTTGCTGTCCCACCTTTTCTATTGTTGTCTCTATTGTGCTTCAGTAACAGCAGCTGCAGCACCTTGCTGCTGGTTTTCCTTTAGCTTAGCGTAATGCTGCTACCACGCCAGCGCTGATTAGGATCAGCTCAACCCAAACAGCATGACGTGTGACCGGAGAGCACAGCCTACAGTCTGGCAGAAACACGGAGAAGTGCCGAGTCTTTGATGTGCAAAGTGATAGATGAGGTCCTTTCTTCTTTCTGCAGACTAAAAGAGTAGTGGTGGCGTAACATTTATACATGAAGTACGGCGATATTGACCAAATCTTATATCTCGATATATTTCAGCTGAATTCCGATATATGATATATATCATGATATTTTTCCTTCTGCAAAATATTTACAAGTAGGGCTGCAGCTCTAGAATATTTTAGCATTTGAATATTCTATTGAATGTTCTGTTGATCAATCGAATATTCTATTTGACAACCCTTCAAGGCTGAAAAATCAGACTCATCACAAAAGGCTAAATAATGTGTATTAAAATGGTGTCTAGTTCCCTTTTACCCATCTGATATTTATAGTTAATATTTTATGGAAAAAATTTGACCTACATTTCAGTAACATTTTAGGTTTGTATTAATATCACTCATCCACACTTTATAATGAGACCAAATCAATCAAACAGACCTTGTGGTTTCAGAAATACTCATTTAAGTGTGGGTGTGTCTTACGGGCCTCACTAATGTTGTTTATAATAGAAAAAATAGCTTGGGCGCAAATTGTGTTGAACGATTAAAATGCGATTAATCAAGATTAATTCCTTACAAAGCCCCTGATTAATTAGATTAATTTTTTTAATCGAGTCCCACCCCTAAAATAGAAATATCTGATAACTTTCGATTTTATTTTATTTTTTATTTTTTTACACACTGATCATTAATTATGATTCATAAAACAATGAGGTTTGCCGTCAGGCTCAGAAATCTAGATATCGAACGTGAAAATCGGCCAAATAATTGGCAGCACATCTCGGCAATAGAACAACCAATATCGGTTGAGCTCTAAACAGAATGTGTTTAAAAACTATATTTGATGAGATGACCATCTGTTTAAAAATAACCAAACGAAGAGGGGATTAACAGAAAGAGGGAGGCCTTGTGTTCAGGAGCTCCACGTGGCTAATTAGCATTTGTGAAGGTCAGGCTGGGAGCAGTGGTGGGATTGGGGGAAATACGTGGCATCACCACTTGGCCCCAGGCCAAAACACACACACACACACACACACACACACACACACACACACACACACACTCTGAGACCAAGGGCTCATAAGTACTTTTTCTTCCTCATGTCGTTCACAAGGCTGAAGTGGGGCAAAGTTCCAGAGGGAGAGGATTTTAACTGTGCTGACATTTGCCAGAGTTCACTTACTGATTCTCTGTCTCTCCCTTTTCTGTCTCTGTAAAGTCGGCCAGACCCATTCCTCAGAAGTCAGCAGCCCTCCATGTGACTCACTTCAAAATACCGCCTGCATTTTCACATCTCTGGCCTTCATGCGGTCTGTCTCCACTCCCTCAGACAGCCACCGGGTCTGATCCATGAAACAAACAGGCTCTACAGCGTTTGGATGATGTTTCTGTACTTTTAGCACAACAAACCTAAAGGCTCAGAGGAAGAGACAGAAACTAGTGTCACCATATCTACTGTCCCTTTTATCACGGGGATCAAAGTGACTTATACTGTAATCAATACTATACAAATGCACTGGCCTATTGAGGAAACATGAAACATGAAACATGAGCATCATTTTTAACCTTCAGAAAGTTTAAAAACTATTGAAATATAATCTTCTACTTCATCAATGAGCAACAAGATCAACACATTAGCACAAGCGCTGCTGCAAAAGCAGAGAAGAGCTGCTACAGGAGCCTGGAGGTCTGAGGGCGAGGTAAGCATGAGCCAAATGTTTTTTTATCAGAAGAAGAAGAAACAATTTGTTATATAGCGCCTCTCAAGATAAAAATGACGAGGTGCTTCACAAGAACAAAAAATTTAAAATGATTAAAAAAGGGGGAAAAGGACAAATTTAGATTAAAATTGTGAAGGAAGTCATCAGATGGTAGCCAGGACACTACCGAAGGAGACCACAGACAAAAGCAGGGCGGAAAGGAGAAAGTTAGCAGAGAAAAGCTTCAAAGAGTGGCCAATAACAGCGGCGCCATCTTGTTACCAGAGGGTTTTGCCCTCGTTCTGGCAGCTTTTAATTTCAAGACGTTTAGCCTTTGGATCAATGGAAGATCGTTTATCCAAATAAGAGCAGATAGAAAGCTACAGGCGCATATTGTTTCTATTTGGAATTGTTTGGATAGTTTAATTAATCAGACAGCTATAATTATAATAATAATAATAATAATAATAATAATAATAATAATAATAACTAATGGGACTTTTACCAGATTTACGACACATGCTATAAATAACAGGTTGTAACCCTAACAAGGGCTGAATAACATTAGGAAAACATGCATTTGTGAAATTATCGGTCATTACAACAATGATGATGTTAGCTGCAGCAAAGCACATTACAGTCCCTCTGCACCCATTTCATCTCCATCAACTCTGGGCCTTTACGACGGGGGTCCACCTCACGCCGATGACAATTGAATCAATCCATTTCCCCATTTAAACATTCATCTTGTTTTCCTAAAACCGCTTTGGTTTTTACTTTTCCTCCTTCCTGCCAGAGAGCTCAGCACGGAGCGGGAAAAACAGCTGACCCAAAATCAACACCTTCTCCAAGTAATTAAATTGTCCCTTCAGGGCGTTTACACACCAACATTTGACTCCGGGGCAAGAGATGAGTGCATAGTGCAGTCGGATAAATTCATTAAAAAACACAATTATTTTATCAGATAGCCAATAACACACAAGCTTACATCCAGTGATGCAACTGGATGTTTTTAAATTCTTATTTTTTTTTGAAAATAGTCTGAATTAATTGGTGTTTTGTGGAATGCACAGGCAGACCAGGGATAACCCCGGCCTGCCAATTACCTACACAGACTCCCCGTTTCATCCGGAGAAGATGAAAACCGCTGCACAGGCCCTTATCGGACTCAACAGAGCAAATTAAAATTTCACTCTACTGTTGCTAATCAGCACGGAGCCGGCTCGCCAGGATGGAGATGTAAACAACGCAACATAAACAAAGGCTTGACGGGAGGGGGTGGGGGGCAGAGAGCAGGAGATGGAGAGGAGGGTGGGGCTGCTGGACTGCTCGTGTTGATGCTTCACATTATCAAAGAGAAGAGACAGAAAATTCAAATCCAAAAGGAAAAGCGATGCACCTTCAGGCCCGTTTCCGGACCAGACCCCGTGGACCCTCCGTCTGCAGCAGAACACCATCCATAAATTACATTCCAGCAGCCACAGTCAGGCCCATCACTATGCACGAGGCTCCCTGAGATAGCTGCATAATACAAAGTGACATTGATGCATTGCTCCCATTATAAAGTCTTTGTTCATATCACACTAATAATTCATAAGAGAGAAATGTAAACAGTATGCACTGGAGAGCTCTGCGAGCAGGGATCATTTCAAGGTAAGCACATTACCAAGGACTGAGACTGGGACCGGTCTTTGATATGCAGCTCAACCCAGCTTTGAGTCCAACCATGTTTAAAAAACACACTGAACAAAATGGTGATGAATTAGTGTAAACTGTTCATTCGTTTTCATTTTATTAGGTCAGATTTTAAAAGAGTTGCTGTTGTAATTATCTGAGCCACAACAGTTTTTCTCTCACGCAGCCCTCATTATTATCTACTAATTACTTCTAGTGTGTGTGTGTGTGTGTGAGAGAGAGAGAGAGAGAGAGAGAGAGAGAGAGAGAGAGAGAGAGTGTGTGTGTGTGTGTGTGTGTTAAAAGAGGGTTGCTTGTCACACAAGATGAGATGTAAACATGCTGCTGTTATAAGTAAGAGCTGGAGACTAGAGATGCACTGATTCTGGATCTGAGGGCCGATACCGATTTCTGCGTCTTATATAGATCTGATCTGATCTGCTGATAGCAAATATGACTGATTTGTATTTATCTCAAATATCTATAATTAAAAAATGTGACTCTTATACCGACCACAGATTAAGTAGATTGTGCCGATTCCAATCACCGGCCAATTTTTTGAGACACTAACCGGGCATCTCCACAGGACGCATAAGTGTTGCATAACATCTGCGTAACGTAGTATAAATAAATTAGCCGTGTTTATAGTGGACGGGTGCGTTTCCACCGGCCGTGTCCCAGAAGCGTCCCAGCAGCATTAGGATGCATCACTTACGCTTTGAGTCTATTTTTCACGCGCTACGCTTCCAGAACGCAACAAGCTCTGCAGTTCAGATCAGGCCAGACAGGAAGTCAAACACAAAAGTAATTTTAAAAAACCGGAAACTTTCAAAATAAAAGTCAAGTGCAGATTTCCAATTGCTTAATTAAGTAAAGAGAACAGAAAATAAACCACCAACCATTTTAGATCAATTCTGCCATCTTTCTCCTTGCTTGTTATCGTGTAAACTGCTGAAATCATCAGTGGTGTTGCAATTCTCCCATGACTTCGTGATCTCGCGGGATCAGTTGCGTGGAATGCTTTCGATGCCATTTTGCATCTAAAACACTCCCAGTGGGAAGGGAGCTCACAGGTGAAACGTGTTGATTAAGCAGTGGAAAGGCGGGATAAAAATACACCGACTTAATTGATTGGAACAGAGAAAAAATAAAGTGCAAATTAAAAAAATATGATTGTTTTTATAGTTTTGAAACCAGATTTGAAATAGGTGGACCCATCTCCAAGTGGCTCTGTTTTCATTCTGGTTAGTGGCCAGAGGGGGGGGAGTCAGGGAGGGAGTGTAAACGAGGTACGCTCGTTTCGCTCACAGCTTGCTCCTGAAGGAAGCGCTGGGGGAAGGAAATTGAATTTGAAAGAAGGGAAACTGTGCCAACAGGTGACAGAGACGTGCTCCGACCAAACGCGCTCTGAAGTGAAGCGCAGTCGTATCACTGGGCCAATTTGGAGGCAGCATTATGCACTACACCGCTCAGCGTTTTCACACAGCCTGTCACAGGCAAAAGGAGAGCAGTGCTGTCGCTCCAAATATGAATTAAACATGGGGCGCTTGTAGCACAGATACGCCGCTGCTGCTGCTGAAATGTTGGTATAGAGTTAAGAAAAGAGAGCAGCACTTTTTCCTGAACTGCAATAAGAAGTGAAACACTAACTGTGGAATTCAGAGTTGAGATATTTGCATTAAAAAAGTCTAAAACTCTGATTTTCTTTAACGTTTTGTTTTAGAAAATGTGTCATTAAAACGTCAGGCTGCACGTCTGAAACGCCAAAAACAAGAACCTGTGTTTAAACCCCAAAGACAAATCAACACAGGCCCTAATAACCGCTGTGGTAAGAGTTAGATTATGTTCCTTTTGCATATTTAATACAATCAGTTCAACAGCAAACCCTCCCACGCTAAAGCGTTCACCTCACTTCCTCAGCATCCAGCACAAATTGCCTTTGATTGAAACAATGCAGACTAATGAAGCGCTTTTGTTTTGCAGAGACAGAAACTAGTAGAAGCAGCGCTCAGCCTCCGTACCCTCCAGTCGTCCAGATGTGCATCCAGCAGTGTGCATGATTCGGTGCAACAACAACAACAACTGCAGAGGAAAGGTTCTTCTGAACACAACGTTGTGATGTTGGGCTTCAGAGTTCAGGGCTGGCAGCTCCTCTGTCTGTCTGTGGTGACAGCAGAAGTGTTGCAGTGTTGAGTTTAAGGGGGGGTATTTGGTGGCAACACCCTCAAACAGAGAGGGATATTTTCTCCTAACTGATGGAACATCAAGGAAGTGTTTAATCCAGGCTGGAGGGATGTGGAGAGCTTCAAAAATGATGAAGTGAGTCATTTTTATGTTTAGTTCATGAGAACGACACCATCCTGGATAAATGTAGGAATAGAAAACATTATTCCCAACGTTACATTCATATTTATTAGCTTTAACTGAGTATCAGGCTAAGATTTTCATCTGAAGAGCCACACAGATCAGGTATAACCCATAATAAAATATTCAATCTGATGACCTCCAAGTCTGAATATTCCAGTAAGTCGTGAATGCAGCATCACCAAAGACACAGATCCCCCTGAACGCAGCCCAGCGGGGCCACATGGAGCCAATCAGATGGCAGCCTGGGAGTCAACACCGAGCAGGAGGACGCAGAGCTCTGATCCAGTTTACCTCCACCGTTCAAATCCTGAGCAGAATAAACGAGGCGCACTGGCGCGCGCCAGCTCCACGCACGGCGCGCGCAGAGGCCACCGCGGACAGATCCAAGCAGATAAAAGGAGGTTATTTACGGTCCCGTTTATGATGAGTGTTTATGTAAATATTCCTTTTGGATATTTAACTTCGCTCCTGGAACACACTCAAAACACAGCAGGGCGTTTTGGAACGTGCCTGACTCCACGTCGGCGGAGGGAAGAATCTATGCTCTTATTTTGAAGGAACGCGCACAGCTACATGTTCAGTTTAGTAATAAAATCCTGTTATTTTCCCTTTTTTGTTTAGAATTTCTGATAATGACGGTCAGAGTGCAGCAAGTGGAGTCTGTAACATAACCATGGCATCAGGAACATCTGACCCGCACTGATTTAACAGCCAAGAGAAAACCAGACTCACCTGCGTCCTGCTGAGGCCTTGACCTCCGTTTCCTGGGTTCATTGTTAGAGGATGGCTCCTCTGCTGCCCTCCCCAGTGGGCCGAGGTGGCTCCGTACTGAGGCCCCACGTCCTTCCCCAGACCCATGCCGGCCTGCTGCTGAGGCGTGGGGCCGCTGTAGTCTTGATAAGCTCCTCCATAACCCCGCATCATGGGGCTGGGGGACGTCAGCAGCTGGTTGAGGGTCGGCGTGGCCCCTGAGGGATGCTGCTGCTGCTGCGGCTGCGGCTGCTGCTGAGTTTGACCCGGGTACCTCTGAAAGCCTCCCGAGGCTCCCAGGGGAGACTTTACGTGCGCTGCTGAGGAGTTGCTGCCCATCATCATGTTACCTGGCTGCCTGCATCCAGAGGGGCCCATCATCCCGTAGGCCCCGCCGCCGTAGCCCGCGCGGTACCCCGGGTACTGGTTATACTGGCTGTTGTGGTACCCTGCTTCATGGGAGTTATCCATGCTGTTATGAGCCGCGGAGTGCGTTATCCCCATCCCGCTGCCTTGCTGCTGCTGCTGCCCGCCATGCTGGTCATAGCACGGCCTTGGGGGGTAATAGTTGTTATTGAACTCGGAGTTGTTGCCAGGTGGCCCCAAGTTCGAGGGTTCAAACCTGGAAGTCATCATCCTCTCGGTGGGCTTACAGGTGAGCTCCCCCTCACCTTTCCCCGGCGCGTGCTGCTGCTGTGCCTCCCCCTGCCCCCCCAACAGGTTCTCCTTACCACCGTGGTGTTGGTGATCCGCACTTCTGTCCCCGCGGGGGGGCTGGCCGTTGTTACTCACGGTGTTGTTACTTTGAATCTGCCGCTGCTGGTGCGGCGCAAACTGGCCGAACTGCGGAGGCTGCTGCGCCGGCTGAGACTGGGGGGGCTCTCCGCTCGCCACGCACTTCAGCTTCGCGATCAGACCCGTCTCCATGGCGCCGGGGTTCGGGTTCGACGCAGCCTTGTCGTGGCCGTCCGGACCCAGGAGAGTCGTGGAAGTTGAATGGACCATGCTGAGCTCGGTTCGGCGGTGATGGTCTACGTTATTCAGAGTTCCATCTCCGCTCCGCGGCACGGTCCCTCCTCTCTCGGATTTCCCCGAATTGAGCTCCGGACCCAACCCGCCGGAGAGTTTCTTGTTTTTATTATTAGTTCTGGTCGGAACCGATGCCACTTGCGCAGCCATCGTCACTCTAGCATCTCAGCGCGCAGTGACAGCAAGCCCCGACCAGCCTCTCGCTCAGAAGATAAAACAAGAGGAGGAGAAAAAAGGCTGGGAGGTGAAAAATAAATTCAGCAGTAAAACAACCTTTTCTGCAGCGCTGCTGCTGGAATCAGCGCGGCTTCATGGTGAAAGTTTCTCTGCCAGGTTTAAACCAAACTTTTTCTCTTCCCCCCTCCGCCTCTTCTCCATCCCGGGTCTCAGTAAGATGTAGCAGCGTCTCCTGGAGCCTTGTGGCCCAGCATGGCACGAGAGAGAGCGGGCTCTACCAGCTTATCCACCTCCAGGGCTCCGGCGCCCCTCGCATGGAAAATCCGGACTGGAGTATGGAGCCATTACGCACGGACGCACGGTTCCATCTCCGTTTCCTGTCGCTCCACGGGTCACATTTACGTTAAACTGTATTTTTAGATGAAAAAATATAATTTTACATCATTTGAATTTCTCAGCTGTTATTCTAACGTCCAGCGTTTTCTCGGTAAACACGTCACATGGCTGAGAAACTCCTAATCTTCATGGATGCATTTTATTTCCTAAAAAGTCATAAAAATCGGTGCGTCTTGAATTTACGCACGAGACTTTATCGCTCCACATCCAAATAAAGACAGGAGAGAAGTTTTTGCGCGCGCCTCCTCCGTTATCCAGGTCTGCTTTTCCCTCTCCCAGCTCCTCTCGTCCCTCGACTCGAGCCAGTTTCTCCGCAGCTCTGACAGCAGCCACAGACGATGTGCAATCAGAATAAGAATGCAATCACACTTTATAGGGAGGTATAATCCCACAATATCACCGTTTTCATCCACAACACGCTGCAATCACTTCTTTCCAGCCATAAAAAAGGCTCCCATGCAACAATAAAATGAAGGTTTTCTGCAATCAGAGAGAAAATATAGAATAACCTTATAGAACAGAGACTAAAGCTGGAGCTCAGAGGTCAGAATCCACAGTTTGGGGTTCTGTTTGCTTTGTCCTTTAATTTTCCCTCTGAAGATTTGACTTTTTCAAACATAATCTTGAAAGTACAACAGAAGAAGATAAAAAAAACAACCCCAGGCTGCAATGTAGGACCACACAAAATTAAAGTCTACAAGATATTCCATCCCATCGATGGTATTCAAACATGAATGCAAAGTAGTGCTTAGTAAAGAAGCCGGGGCGTCTGCTGGGACTTGAATGAGCAGAGGGTCTGCTTTGATGAGATCAGATGCATTTGATCAACAGAGGGAGCTGCAGATGAAAGGGGGGGGGGGGGGGGGGGGGGGTTATGGCCATGATAATGATGATGATGATGGGAACAAACGTGAGGAAGATGCCAGTGATGGAGGTAAAGATGATGATTATTGATCATTTAAAGACTGGAGTCAATCTTGCCTCACATTAAAAACAAATGTGTCTGATTTCAGCTGCTCCCTGCTTCTGGGATGTTTCACATGAAGCCACGACAATGGGAAGACCCCTGCTGGAGAGACGGAGCTAGTGCAAGCAGGAGCTTTCTAAAAACACACACTTTGGGTCTTAGTGGGAAGAATTAAAGGTGTTTTAACTTCAAATCCTCAAACGGAGCTCGTTCACTGGAGGTAAATAAGAGGGAGTGACCTTTCCCAGTCCCACGCCTTCATGAGCCCAGAATAAAGTAATAATACTGTTATGGTGCAACTACAAAGACTCACATTCAGCACGCTCAGGCCCAGCCTGAAGCACCACACACACCAGATGGCTGTTTATCTATAGGGCAGACATCGTATTAAAATCCTATCTTTATGCAAATGTGAGAGGGAATCCACTCAGGTGACAGAAAAGGACGACCGTGGCTTCGTACCTTTACGGATCACTGAGTAGCGTTACTGGTGCCAGACTGGATTACACGTTTCCTGAGTAAGAAAGCAACATCCACACCTTTCCTGCTTTCTGAACTCATGATGAATCTGTCGCTCATCAGCATGCAAGATCAAAGCCGGAGCACGGCTCTATAAAGCAACGCCGGGGCTGACAGTGAGGGGACCTGGGGCATTAGCATATTCTATGATGGCGCCCAGCTTTTCAAGCCGTTGCCTTGGCTGCAGCTCTGGGTGTGCCACGCTGTGGCTTTGCAACTCTAATTTTCCTTTCTCGCTCATTAAAATAATCCCACTGTTCTCCTATTAATTCGCAGACACACTGATGTGTTTGAAAGCAGAGGGTGTGTGTGTGTAGAAAGGGAGGTGGAGGAGGGCAATGGCTCAGCGCATTTGCATTTATGTTTAATTTATAACCTTCAGGGGCCCCCTGATGCAGCAAGATTGAAACAATAACTCCAGACAAACACGGGGAAGAGAGAAGGAGGAGCCTGAGGAGGGTGGATGGAATTAAAAATACACAGATATGAGATGGTATGTGCTTTGAATGTGTGTGTGGTTAAGAATGCCGTCTGTGCACCATGTGCATGCATTTTCTGGGAAGATTTGTGAGTGTGCATCAAGGTGGATCTGAGACACATGCACGCACACACACGCACGCTCATGTGCTGACAGAAAGGCTGAGGTCTCCAATCCGCGGGGGGATAACATGCCACGTTGAGTGTCTGTCAGGAGGAGAGCTGGAGCCTGTTCTGGGGGAGTCTGCAGGGATCTCCCCCTTTGCAGCACAGCAGACAGCAGCAGCAGCAGCACAAGCCTGGCCAAGCACAGAAAGTGGGTCAGCCCAAAGCACACACACAAACATGCAAGGATGCACACATACAGCTCCGATGTATTCAGTCCTAATGTCAAAGAGTGGGCGCGTTTGCAAGAAAACGACAGAAAGAGGGTGGAAAAGGAGGATGCATAGAGTGTGCATGAAGGACAGGAAATATTTTACATTACTGATCGCAGAGGGGGTCTCTTAAAAAGATGAAGGCTAGATGGCTAAAGAGTAGAGGGAGGGGGTGCAGCAGAGACAGAAACGCATCCAGCCATTGAAAACACACCGTATGGAAGTGCATCAAATTGATCCATAGTCTTTTCATTTCAGGCTTGGGTAAATAACAGCATTTGCATTGATCATCCAACAAAACCAGCCAACGATAGTCTTGGGATATAGTGTGTGTGTGTGTGTGTGTGTGTGTGTGCGTGTGTGTTTGTGTGTGTGTGTGTGTGTGTGTTGCTAGTGAAACATCTTTTTCCTTCCCGCTCCTTGAGGAGTTAAGGGCCTCGCCAGAGCCCTACAAACAGCTATGATGGATAAAATGTTTTCAACAACACTTCAGAAGAGGGGATGCTATTGTGTCCGCCTATATACTGAAACACAGAATCACAGAATTCCCAGGACGCTGCATGCTCTATTTATGTGTTATGAAAAACATGACTCAAAAGAAAATCGGAAAACAGCCATGCTCCACTTTCACTGTCAGCTCTCATGTGAAGTGTGAAGAGGAGGATGAGGATGAGATAGAAACAGGAGTGTTGAGTGATTTTTTCTTTTTAATCCACAGATCCCATCCTGATGGTGACAGGGGACTGGGCTCTCAGACACCCCACAACCCTGCACCCCCCGCCCCACACACACCCCGTACCACCGTTCCCTCCTCCCCCTCTGATGCCTGTCACTGCTATTCTCTCCCTCCCTTTACCCCGACTGAAGGAGTGTGTGAAGTGTCCCCCGAGAGGCACTGACTCAAAGACGGTATTTACAAGATCCACACTGAGCCCACTTTTAACTGCCTGTGAAGAACTTCTCCCGCCGCCTTTGATGTGCCAACCTAATGGGGAAGAGCTCGCCGGCAGTCATTGCATGTGTTAGCGAGGCAACGTGAGCTAATCCGCTAGCCTTGCAAGGTAGACTCCATGCTGCTTGCAGTAAATGAGCACTTCAAGTGCTGTATAGCCTTGGTGTATTGCTGTCTTTGGAAAAAATTCCTGCTGGCAAAAGTCTGTGACGTGTTGCATCAACTTTTACAGAAATTGATTGGCACCGGAAGCCAAAAGAAATAGCATTTTGCATATTTTTGACAAATTTAGCTCAGTTTAGTTTATAAACTGACAGATGACCTCTTACTGGAAACCTGTGATAATACAGAAACCTCCATTTAGATGCAATCAATAATTCTACAGAGTTTGGTTTGATTTTAAATAATGGATTTAAACCGATCGTGTTTTACTGCAGTTTAAGACATTTGGAACAAAGAACAGCAAACTAAATCAGCTACAGCGTAAACTAGCATTAGCTTTCTTTTTAAAGTTTATTTATTAAACCAGATGAGTTGATTGAGAACCCATTCTCATTTACGATGATGGTCTGACCAAGAGGCAGCAGCAACAGAGACACAAGTAGCTTTCCACCAATGAACAACAGCCAGATAAGATAAAAACAAACAAGATAAAACAGACATAAGAAGACTGTTTTCAAATGTGCAAGCATTCAAAACAGACTTAAGCACTCAGAAGCAGGCACATTAATCAGAAACTTTCATCGTAATGAATTATTGAAGGTAGATAATGGAACGTAGGTAGTGAGCTTTAGTGATTGTTGCAGTTCATTCCAGTCTTTGGAAGCAGCAAACTGAAATGAGGAGCGGCCAAAGGAGGTGCGAGCTTTGGGAATAACCATAGAAATTAAGTTACCGGAACGTGAATTGCGCTGGTTGTTGGAAGAGATGAGTAATGAGCGAAGATATGACGATTTTCTACCAATGATAGTTATGTATATAAATTAATACCAATGTAACAACCTGCAGGAATGGAGTGATGGCCAGTTAACGAGATCACAATGATGAGTAGTGAAAGGGGCACCAGGATTGCTGAGTGATAAATGACATCGAGTTTACGAAGACGTTTTTTGGAAGCAGTCCTATAAATGATGTCACTTTAATCTAAAATGGGAAGGATTGTCATTTTGACCAAGGTTTGCTTTGCAGAATGAGTAAAGGATGACCTGTTGTGGTACAGGAACATAATTCTTGACTTTAGAAAGTATTGCATTAACATGAATGTCAAATGAAAGTGTGCCGTCAAGCCAGATACCCAGATACTTATAGGAACTGACAATTTGTAGTTCTGCACCATCCAGGGAAAAAATACTAGGGTAGCAAGTGGATTGAGGTAAGTTACGGTTGAAGATCATGAACTTTGTTTTACTTGTGTTTAAATGAAGGTGAAGGTTGGAGAAGGCATGTTGAAGTAAATTAAAGTTGTGCTGCAAGGAGGACAAAGCTGCATTCAAAGAAGAACTGCATGAATATAAAATGGTGTCGTCCGCATATAAATGTATATGAGAACTGTCAACAGCAAGAACAATGTTATTGATATAGATTTTGAATAAGGTTGGGCCCAGTATCGACCCTTGAGGAACACCCATAGATAGAGGTAGAGGAGCAGCCTTCATCAGGTTCTGATGGAGCTACTAATCGTTTATTTTGACATAATCTGCCATTTTCAAGCAGGGAAACATCTAAAACCATCAGGAATCCAGCACTCACGATGCTAGCCTACACCTGCTAACGCTACAACAGGCTAAAACAATAGTCCAATGTAGCGTATGGTTGTATGCTACGCTAATCACTTAGCTCCAATACACAAAAGATAAATCCCTTCTTGTTCCTCTCCCTCCTCTTGCTCAGCTAGCTTAAAGTTGCAATGCAGGTTGTTAGCATTCAAGCTAGGTCAGTGTGCTAAGCTGACTGAGGTGCGTCCGCATCACCCTGTAGCGCATGCTGGGAACTGGGGAGCATTCTCGTTGATTGACAGCTCCCCCTTGTGGCTACGCAAATCTATTGGTGAGCGCTCTAGGCTCGCGTAAATGATTGGTTTTGCTGTAAACAGGGTCAGACAGTCAAATTTAAGCATTTTTAAAATGTTTAAACTACACACCTCAGCTTTAAGGTCAAAGGTCACATGGCACACTTGAGTTAGTACTCATCATCTTACACAGAAACGGTCACAAATGCCCTCACTGGTAAATCCGTAGAGGTGCAACACTGATGTTCCTCCAACTTGGTTTTATCTTTAACAAGGTTTGGGAAAAGGGAGAATTTCACAACAAACAGGCTTTTGGAATGATTTTGAATTAGGCTAATTAGGTTTGTGTTTTGTTTGTTGTTCAGGAGGCATGATCAAAGTGATATTTCACCAATTTGTGTCAGCTCAGGAGTGGAGCAGAAAGAGTTTGGAGAATGCTGCCTATTAATCTCCTCAGGTTTGGTGCACTGTTGCGTTAGAGACGGTAATCAAAACAAGTGAGTTATGAATAATGAAAAGTGTTGATCAGAATGAAACAAAACACTGGATTTGTGCATTATTAGTGCTTTATTAGTAACACGATTGGACTCTGCTCTGATCTTTTTTCGTTTCCAGCGCCTCGTTGCTCAGTCCTCTCGGCTCGGTTTGAGTGGCAGAGCGGGGAATTCTAAAAGGAAAACTATAATGTTGAAGGCTTGACCCAGGAGCTCAAAGTCTGAGAGCAACTGGCTGTTTTGATCTTATCTAATATTTATGTATAACTTCCTTGATACTGCCGTCGCTCCACGAAGCCTTTCACTTCTACAGCGTTACACAATGATGCCTTAGAGGGGCAATGACAAAGATCAAACGGGGTCTGGGCTCAGAACACGTACACGCTCGCTCTCTACATCGCCCGCAAGGAAACACAGCAGCAAGCAATCTAATGCCCTGTGATTGAAATACAAGCTCCACTAGTCTGCAGCATGCACCCTGATATGTGTATTTGTGTCTCCGGCAAAGAAATGTGCACACAGAAAGGAAAAGCTGTCACGATGCAAGCTAAAAAGTGTAGGTTGTGTGTGCACGGGTGTGATCCTGCAGACTTTGGCTTTCAGACACAGCTGCCTCAGAACCATTCAAGGCTGTTTGGATCGGTAATGGCCTCAGATGCTTTTGACTATCTCTTCACAAAAGTCAAGTGTTCTCAACATGTTATTTGCCCAAAGTGGCCTTGTTCCAAAGCTCTATTGTTAGCCTAATGGAGGCAAGATGACACTAAGACTCTAATTATGGACACCAACGATCAGCCCTGATAATATTGAGAGTAAAGTGGGTAATTTGTGGCTGTTGTGTTGAAGGGATGAGGGCAGGCAAAGAAAAGGGGGAGAGGGGGGGTGAAGAGCAGAGGAGGGAGGTGGGGAAGTTGTTTTCTTGTGTCATCGCCCCATCGTCCGTCACCCTAATCATTCCCCTGGAGCAGGGAGCCAAGGTGTGGACACGGTGGGAGAATATTAATGGACTGTGCCACATTATGGTTCCCGCCCATTCAAAAGGAATGTTCTATTACATTATGGGCCATCAACAGGTGATTTCTCACCACTCACTGGGGTCCATTGAGGTTTTCTATATCATAAAGTGACTAAATAACACAGATGAAGAGTTCATTCGTCTTGTATGAAACAGACATTGAACATACAGCCGATCCAGCTGATCACGGCATAACCTTCCATTAAACTACCTGAAAATATACATTAAAATGATAAAAGTTATTATATAATCCATCCATCCATCCATCCATCCATCCATCCATCCATCCATCCATCCATCCATCCATCCATCCATCCATCGGGTTACAGAAGTAACCAGTCCAGAGGAGAAGTCCAGACACCGTCCCGTCTCCTAGACTATCCCATGGCATTCCCAGACCATAGAGGATTAGAGATGCCTATGGGTTTTCAGGACTGATCAAAGTTTTTGCTGGGATCTGCTGATGCCTATTTTGCCCATATTCAATCGATCTCAAACTAAAATGAACAGACTGCATCTAAAAACAATTCAAATGACCCAGAACAATAGGATTCTGTAAGATCTTAGTGAATTCACAAACTTGAAAAATGTTGGATTTTTTTCATTGCTGCATGGATCAGATGTTTTCAGATCACCAAGCGGATCCTTCTGAACATTGGCCAAGTCTAATCAACAGATGGTTTTTGATGCATCGTTAAGGGGATGCGATCCCTCCAGCAGGGCATGGGTCAAACCTGCAGAGGCGCCGCGTGCTGACAGGCAAGGCAGGCAATTGCTTGGGACCCCCTAGGCCACAAAAGCCCCCCAGAGGGACGACAAACGTCGAAGTCAGAACCACAACAGTAGGGGGACAGTGAAAAGCTGTCATTTGACAGCACTGTTGACCCTCTCACACTCCTCGATGGGGACCCTCTTGACTGCTCAACCACACACTTCTTTGTCCTCTCCCCAGTTCCAGTGGGACGAGACCCCATGGTGTCCACACTACCTCAGCTGACTGCAGTGCATCTACCTCCATCCTACCATCTGAACTCCTCCGCTTGAGGCAGAGCACCCCTCCCAAAGGTGGGAGCATATCCAGTTTTAACAGCACTGAGCGGTTGGTAAACACTACATCATAGTAATCCCCTAAACAACATCAACTGGACAAAGTTTGGCCTTTGGCTCAGATTCAGTCGGAGGTAAACAACCTATCAAGATCAATGCGGCGCAGCGCCACTAATGGCAAGTCAGACACCAAAGTAGCTCAGCAAGCCTGTGCCTATTCTGTCAACAGCCTAAATCAAAGCCCCCTTTCTCCTGAGTGATCTGTCCAAACAATTAAAATGGAACCTCTTTGTACCATCACACTTAACATGTCAGACAGAGGAATGAAAGGAGCCTCGTGTATCGCCTTGACGCCTCCTGTGACAAGCCCCACGGAGAGAGCTGCACACCACCGAAATGACGGCGCTGTTCAAATTTTAAATATGTTTTGACACAAAATCAAAAGTTGCTCACCATAATGGGGCACAGCCCCCCCCCCCCCTCTTTTTTCCCTCTGTGATCACTTATTAGACCCCAAGGTGAACCAGGCAGAAATACTGACACCTGAATATTCTCTTTGCACTTTCTTTGACATTTTTTAGCAGATCTGGGAATCGTTTCACATTGTGAGAGATCGTTTCATAGTAAGATTCGAGCTCTGATCTCTCCACATCTGAGGCTCGGGAAAAAGCCACCGCTGATCAATGAGGATTCCTGCGTGAGTTGCCGGGTTTTATCTGCCTTTACTCTTCTGGTTTCCAGAGCTGCGTCTGCCGCTGTTCAGATTACGACGATTGTAATAAAGCAGATTTGACAGCTTGACAGTGAACGTTGGGCTATTTCTAACAATCCAACACGCAGAAGTAGAATCACCAGGATTTTTTCTGTCTGTCTGAGAGCTGATTGGCTTAATGAGCTTGATCCTGCGAGCGCACCGAGTGGACAAGTACTAATCAGCCCAACAATCCAATCACTCAAACTAGATGCCATCTGACGTCTTTAAGTCGTACAGCAGTGGTGATACGTGGGAAATATTTCATTTTCCTTGGGCGTTATTAAGCCTGAGTGGCTTTAAACCTAATGGGAAAGAGAAAGTCTATTTCATGGGCTTTTACTTTATTCTATACATAATCCTGAAGATGAAATAGCTAATCTCCCCCCAAACAGAGAGTTTTTCTGTACAGCAGGACCCCGTTTGTGCCCCGCCTCAAATTAGCATGTTTAATGCAACAAAATGTTTTAATAAAGAATAAAAGGCGAGGCTGCAGAAAACAAAAGGCAACTTGGTAATAAGATTATCTCCGCCAGGCGCCCAGTGAAACATCATTGTAGTTCACACAAATGGAAGAGATTATAAGTCACATTCAAAACAGCCTAATCCATGAAAGACTCCCCGATATGATTGCCTTCCATTGTGATCGGCGACTGAGTGCAATGGATTTATCTGCCATCCCGAGGAGTCTTTAAAGTGCAGTTGTACATGAAGGCAAAGAGCCAGTTGAAGATTAGTTGAATCCATCTGTGATAAGCTTCTGCAGTTTGGCCACAAACGGAGATAAACAGAAATCTGAGGACCAGATGATGTAATACACACTCAGCAGTTCTAGATTATCCCCCAAATCACACGTTTACACGACGCATCTGAGACGCTTCCTAAAACACGCGTGTGTATTATTTACAGCAATCCTTTGTTTTACTCTAAAGTCTTTTGGGATCTGCTTAAATACCACATTAACTACTGTTTTGAGTGCTCCCAGTGATGGTTGTAGGTGTTCTTCTGCCGCGTCCCATTTCTCCTGGGGCTATTACCGCCTCCTTCAGCCCTGACCTCCCCCTTTAGTTCCTGACAAGGTCAAACATTTCCCATTAGAGAAAACCAGGCCTTGCCTTTTTGCCAGAGAAGTATCCAAGCTGTACACGGTGAAGGTCAGGGGCTGCATAATGAACTGGAAAATGTCAGTTATATTATTCCTCATTTAAATAGCGGATTTTCCGGCACCGGGAACAAGGGTGATATTTACCCTTTTTTTTCCTGCATGGGCTCCTTAATCCGGGTAGGGGTGTGAAATTGAGTCGTATGAGTAAAGGGATGCATGTTGTTTAACGGCGTGTCTTCTGCAGAGAGGACATGAAGGACCACCGTCTTTAACATTCAGTGATGATTAGAAGTTGTCAAAGTTGGACAATTTCATCTGAGGGGGAAACAAACTAAAGTATGATTGAGGTTTATTGCAGGGCCTCACTGACGATGCAGTTCTTAATTATTCCTCTGACTTTCTGCATTTCCCGTACCTTTCTACGCCGACAGGAACGTCAACGGCTGCATGCGTTAGTGTGAGAATAAACCCAGAGAGGCGACAGGGATGAGATGACAAAAGGGCATCCAAAGGAGAATGTTAATAATGATTCCTCTAAAACAATTTCCATTAATTTTCAGCCTTCTCGCCAGGGAGTAATATCTACACGCCCGAGGCAGGTTTAAATTGCATAGTCTGCCTGAGAAAATAGACAAAGACTCCCCAGTGTCCGGCCGCTCTCATCAGTACAGGAAGACTCAAGGAACGCCCAGGAGACAGCGCTGCTATAATGGAAGCTAAGCCATTAGTGCAGCATCAAATCTGAGATGGTTAAAAACCGGACGGCCATTGTTTTGGGAGGATATTGTGAAGCAACCCACAGGAGACGTGCAGGATGCTGCAGGAGTTCCTGGGCCTCCGCCTCAGGTGGACAGATTGTAGCTTTATACCCGTGTTGCCTGCTGCACGCTTAGACAATGTCAAAAGGTAGGAGGTGAATAATGCGATCATTTGGTATTCTGATTCCCTGCCAGGGGACGTGTCACTTGGACACCAGGTCACATAGCCAGCCAGTCTACGAAGGTAAAGCCGCGGCCGTGAGTTTTGCTGAGAGAGGAGCGGGAACGCAGCCAGCTAATGTCACGCACACCAGCCTCAGGGATGCTCTCGGTCCCCCTCCACCCCCTGGCTGGCGTCCCGCGCCCCTTCGCCTACGCGAGCCCGCTTTGATCGATGACACTGGGCGCGTCTCCTGGGTGAGGGTACACCTGGCAGACTGTCAGCGGGCGGGGGGCGGGGGCTGGGAGGGCAGACGCTCTGGGACACTTTAAGGCAAGAGGCTACCGTGTGCAGTAAACAGTAACAAATCAACTGCCTGTGTGCACACCTTTGACCCCCCCCCACCATTCATGTTTGTTTAGACAAAATCAGAAAAGACCTGCCAAAATAAAAGAGTTCTCCTTTATTTATTAGGAAACAACTTGCTGTTGACGTGTTTGTACAGACCTAACTGATGTTTCAGAGGTTTTTCAGCTCCGCTGGACTCGACTAGCGTAGAAATCTAGACCAACCGTAGCAAAAGACTTCTTCTGCAGGTCGGTCTAGCCACGCCCCATCATAGCCTCAGCAGGTCTACCATTGTGTGTCCGACCAATCACAGCGCTCTATGTTTGTTGAGTGGGCTTAATGTCAGAGCTGCAACAGAGAAAAACTACAAAGATGGTGTCGGCTCAGGAACGCTGCTCGTTTGAATTTTGACTTGAGACATGAGCAGATAGAGGTACTCAATTTATTTATTAAAAAAAAGGATGATTTGCTTCTTTGGGCGGGTGGCGGGCTGCCCTGTTGACTGAGTTCCACGGCGATGAATACATCATGTTGTTCATTGCTCTGATTGGTCCTAGCGCTGTCCAACTGCACGTGGAGACAGTTGGAAAGACCACCATAGATTCCGCCCTCAATGTGAGTAACTAAGGTTGTAAAGCATTCACATTTATTTGAATTGCTGTGATATGCAAGGTTAAAAATGACCTCATTATGAAGAATTCTTCCAAACAGAAACTGCTCTGACTGTAATCTACTGCAAAAGCTTGAATAAACTAAAACCCTCAAACTACCATTTAGGGATAAATATGAAATATTATGAAGAGAAAAACAGTCCAGAAGCAGCAGAGAACCCTCCTCCCAGTCACTGACACAGCAGCGTCTAATGAAAAGTTTCTTTCCAATAAAACTTTTCTAATATCCTGTCCCTCGCCCGCTCCAAGAGGTTGGATGTCTCATTTGCAAGTGAGGGCCAGGAGGAGAGACGGCTGCCCGGCAGCCTGTCCGTCAGAAGGGCTCGCTGGGGAGAGTGTGTGTGTGTGTGTGTGTTGATTAATATCAGGAGGGCAGGGCAGTACTCAGGCTGCGGCTGTCGGTGAGAGGCAGAGAGGACAGTTCTTTTCACTGCCGCTCGGGGAGAAGTCTGCTGGAGGAGAGGGTAATGAGCCAGAAACAGGCTGAGAGACGAGGAGGGAAGGCTAAGAGGAGACGAGTGGAGGAGGCACAAGGACAGGACACCACACTCCAACACCGACCTCACACCCCTTCACCAGCCATCCCTCCTCCTGACCCTGTATGGAGCTAAGCATCACCACAACTTGACTTTATTTTTTCCATCATTTCTCACTCCTGGCTTCCTTATCCTGCGTCTGTTCTGCTCTACATCACACACTAACCTAAAAACTACATTTGCATGTGCTTCCATGCACACGGTCACAGGTTAGGCGGAACACGCATGCTTGCACTCCTCACATGGGTCCTTTCCATTGTGTAGGCCTCCATGAACACCACACACACCCCTTCACTCCATTAAGGTTGAATGGGTTGGAACGGCTCTGGTTTAACTAAGAATCTAATTATTGGAAAATAACTTTTTATTTCCTGTCACACAGTGGATGAAAATACTGAAATAAGAGTTCGCTGTGCGAAAGTAGCAAAAAATGATTTTCATTCATCTTTCCTGCTAAAACAGCACTACTTGAAAGTGTAAATATTCTTAAATAAGGTCAAAATTTCCTGTTTTGAGGAAAAATAATCTGGGTGAAAAATGGGCTAGAATTCTTAAAACTAGCAAATAAATGTAAGTTTGAATATTTACCTTATTTCAAGTAGTGCAGATTATCTTTTAGACTAAAATACGATAAAACATCTAAAACATTGCTTTTATATTTTATCAGTGTAGTACGTTTAAACGGGGGAGGCAAAAAAATTCCATTTTCTTGTTTTAGTTCCTTTCTTGCAGAAACCTGGTGCAGCTTAAGAGAAAAAAGTCCCACATGATGAAACAGATAGGAGTTAAATAGCTGCAAGACTAAATCTTGACTCATGTCAAACTTCAAATATGTTTTGAGTGTGTGATATGCTCGTCATCAACTCTTAAAGGCCTCCAAACGTAATGAGTCAGTGTCATGTTTACACCTTGCTTCACTGCCCCCAAGTGGCCAAAAACATTCCTCTGCTGCTAAAGTTAATAAATATTTAGGACCTAAAACAGCAGAAAACATGCAGATCATTATTCCTGAGGTCTTGTACGTGTCTGGGAGCTCTTGGACATTGTTTGTAAAACGTGAAGAGCAGAAAAGCAGCCACAGACAGAAATAAGGAGGCTCAGCCAGAGGCAGACGGGGTAAACACGACGCAGTAGGTGGGGATTAAAAGTGAGAGCTCACTGGTTTAGAAGGGGCAAAGTGTCAGGGTCAAACCGTATGTGGAAGATCATTACCCTACGGATCATTTTGATTTTTTGAGTGTTGGCTGACTGTGTGTCTTCTAAATGGAGGCGGCGAGCACAGAGCTTATGAGGGATAGCTGGCCACGAGGGGTGAGGGGCAGGAAATAACATGAGCAATTTCATAAATGGAAGGGAGAGGCTGTGACTTCCTAAATCGTCTGTGAAAGACAGAGGGAGGGAGCGGCGATGGCAGGGGGAGATGGGGAAGGAGACGACAGGGAGAGAGATGGAGGGAGGTGAGAGTGACGCAAAGTGTGAAAGGGATGGCAGGGAGAGAAGTGGGGAGGGAGGGGGTTGGCGGTAAATGGATGTAAGAGGGTGAGGGAGGCAGGGGCACAGCGAGAAGGAGAGAGGTTGGAGAGATGAAAAGATGTAGAGGGCAGATTTCCCACCAGCTGAGTGAGCACCTCTATTACCCTTTCTCTCCCCTCCCTGCATGCCTTTCCCTCCCCCTCCTCTATCTCTGTGTCCCATCAGCCTCAGTGTGGCATCCTCTCACATCAGATTAGCTCCAGCCCTGAGAGACAGTTCAAACTCCTCTGTCAAAGTTATTTAAAACACATCCAGCGCTCAGGCCTGTTCTACTTCCTCCCACCATCCATCCATCTCTCGCTGCCTTCGTCCTTGTCACGGCCCAAACTCAGGCTGAATCCTCGGCAGCCCAGCTGGGATGCTCATCTCCCCGTGGCATCGAAAGTCACTATCAATCAAACATGAGAGCGCGGGGGAGGACGTAGGTGTGGCAGGAAGACACTGCTGGACACCCAACAGAGAAAATACAAGCCACTGGAACAATGGCACACATAATCATGACCTGGTTGTCCAGAATTATATTTTGTCTTTGAGCACAGGCTAAAGCTGGGGTAAGTAGTTTAAAAATGTTACTTAAAATGCTTTAATGTGACTACCTGACCCTGTTCTATGATATAACGTATAGGTCATCTTTCAATAATTCTATTTTCTCTAAGCTCCTCCCCCTGGCCTCTACAGCAAAACCAATCAATTACGAGCCTGAAACGTTGACCAACAGTGTTGTGTATCCACAAGAGGGCGCTGTCAATCAAAACACGCCGGTTCCCAGCATGCACTACGGGTGACGTAGACGTGCCTCGGTCAGCTTAGCACACCCACCTAGCTTGAATGCTAACTCGATTTGCATTGAGTTAATGTCAGTTTGTAAACTTCAAGCTAACTGTGGAAGAGGAGGGAGGGGAAAAGGGATTTATCTTTTGTGTGTTGGAGCTAAGTGATTAGTGTAGTGCTGACATAACACATGATTTCTGCAGGTTTTAGATGTTTCTTTGCTTGAAAACTGCAGATTTGATTAAAACGAGTGATTAGCAGCTCCTGCAGAACCCGATGAAGGCTGAGGAGATAATTCAGCTGTTAGAATCAGGTGTGTCTGAGCAGGAACATACTGAAAACATTACTTATGGGTGCCTGTGTGCAGTAGGAGGCGTGGCTTTCAGCTCGCTCCAGGAGGGGAGGGGCAACAGGGGTGGGATCTCTTGCTTATTAAATTTCAAAATCTTCTCCTCTCCTTGATGACGTCATGCAACCGCAGCTTTAAAGTGTGGCTTTGCACTAAGATGTTACATTTTCAGCCAATGAACAATGTGGTTTCTTACAAAAACAGCTTGCATCATCTTATGATTTGTTTTCCTGCCTAACCCTAACCCCAACCCTAATCCTAAGCCCAACCCCAACCCTAACCCTAATCCTAACCCCAACCCTAATCCTAACTCTAACTCCAACCCTAACCCTAACCCCAACCCTAACCCCAACCCTAATCCTAACCCCAACCCTAACCCCAACCCTAACCCCAACCCTAATCCTAACCCCAACCCTAATCCTAACCCTAACCCTAACCCCAACCCTAACCCACAAGTTGAGAAAGAACATCCAGTTAAAGGAAGGTCTGTGGAAGACTCGTGTGTGAGACGATCACATCTAACCCTAAGCCTATGTGTCAAGGCTTCATGCCCCTGATGAGAAAAGCAGGTTGGCATGGCTCGGATCGGCCCGGCGGGGCGTGGCTCGGCGCAGCCCTTTTTCTGACAGAGTAACTGTTTGAGCCCTCCAGTCAAGGCTTCAGTGATGAATGGCCTCCGCTGCTGGAAAAAGAAAGGAGAAAGCAGGCCATGGAGCCCTTGGAGGATCAATACGAATGCATGGGAGGACCTGCTTCGCATGTTAAAAACCCTGATCCAGCCCCACCTCCCCCTGCTTTACTCTCTCTGCTGTCTCCTGCATCGCTGACGGACAAACCTCTGGGAGCCGGTAGGCGGGGAACAGTGGATGTGCGTGCAAGGGCGTGTGCGTTTCTACATGAAGTGTGTCAGCAGGTTTCTAGAGGGGTTGGCTTGTCAGCAGACTCAAGGTCGACACAGCACACAGAAGCGCCAAAACACACAGTCACACAACTCTGCAAATCCACCCCTCTGTTGATTCTCTGGAAGGGGCCAGGCTGTGACATGGTAATTCTGAGGTGTCTAAGACGATGGATATCCTATTAATGAGCCCCAAAACAATGACTAGACTAATGAGCTTATAATGGGAATATTGAATGCATGGGAATGGGATTGGACCTTGTGTGAGCCAAGAAAGAGGCCGTTGAATGAGAGCCAGTGCACAAGGGCTAGAGGGCTAAAAGCTTGAGACGAATACAAACTGCAAGCGGCGAAGCTGAGGCTGTAGGGGTAGGGCTGCACGGTCGACCCGAATCGATCCACCCCTACCGGCCTTGCCTCGTTGGGGCTGTGATATACGAGAGCAGGCAGCTTCTCCAAGCATAAATAAAACATGAAAATGCTACAAATTATAAAAAGGTCGAATGGACAGATCTACTTCTCCACTAATGCTGCATTTTTCTTCCCCGATGAGTAAAATAAAAGGGGCTTCAGTTGGTGAATTAATGAAATGATCTTAAAGGTGGCGAGAAGTGAAGCAAACCGAGTGGAGAACTGCATGCTGGGAAAGGCTAATAGCTGGAAAAGGAATTACAGTCCAATTGTTCCGTCTTCTTCTGGCCCCTAATGTTGTTGGGACCCTTCGCTGCGAGCCAGGCAGTCCCTCCGTGTGATTTGATTCCATTTAGAGAGAGTCTTATTTTCCTCTTGATCTCACACATTAAGGACCTTGCTATTCACTAGAGCAGTAAAAAAGAGGGAGGACCGTAGGAGCAATGGGCCGGATTAGCACACAGCTGTTGAGACCAAGCAGGTCAATGTTTTAAATCTGTAGTCCTGTCTGGTTAAATCTGCTGGCCTGTACTTCAGAGACGCTCACGTATAAAGGGATGAACGGCACGGAACACGAGGGAAGAGAATTTAAAAGACAAAAAGGAAATCTCAGGACTTAAAGGGGTGAAGAGTCGAAGCGGTGGAAATGGTTGTTAAGTTGCCAGGTTAAACAATCCTGTAAGTGGTGGAAAATGAGCCGAGGTTCTGTGGAAATGATCCGTGTGTGGACTGGATCCAAACCAAAATTAGCTCAATGTTTCCTGTGCAATAAGATACGTTAAAGGGGTCATTATATGCAAAATTGACCTTTTGCATCCTTTTTGCATCCATGTGGGTTTCTCCTTCCTTTATAAACACTCCAAAGCATGTGAAAAAACACATCTATCCATTTTCTGTCAGTGTTTTTAGGAATTATCGACATAAAAGTAGTCGTTTCAAAAAATCCCTGTTTGTGATGTCACAGCAGCTGCTGTTGGAGGAGCAGCAGCTCTTCTCCAAGTACCTCCTTGATATCGGAGCTTATTAGCTCATAGCAGCCTAAACGGAGCACTGGTGGGCGTGGCCAAGTCCAGCTTGATTTCTTAAAGTGACAGAGCCCTGAAACGGCTCATTCTGTAAGGTCCTGAAACTGTTAAGAATAAAACTGCAGAAATTGCTTCATGTGAGAGGGATTTAGTGCAAAGAACTTCATAAACATGTTTTGTATCGACCACAGAACTATTATGACTTAAGAAAGAAGTCATAATGTGTCCCCTTTAATGACTTCAGCTCAGTCCTGCTGCAGTAGATATAAAACTGACCTTCAGACATATGTCCCAGCTGGGTGTGTGTGTGTGTGTGTGTGTGTGTGTGTGGTGCTGAGGTAAGGGATGGAACGTTACCAGCCGTGCTTGTCCTCCCAGAGAGCAGCCAGCCAATTATCCCTCTTAATTATCTATTGACGAGTTGGAATTGATGTTTTTGGAGCGCTGATTGGATAATCAGGAATGTTGGCCACAGTTATTCTCCTTGGCTGGTCTCACTCATCTGTCCGATCTGGTCTCCTTGTTTTGGTAATTTGCTCGGTTGCACAACGAATTCCCGCAGAACAATAACTCCCATTTAAAACACGAGAAGGTGCTAGGGTTTGCCTCTGCACTTTGCACACGTTCAGTTAAATCCATCACAGGAGTTTCCGAATATTTGCGCGAGCAAGAATGGTAACCGCTCCCCTTCTGCTTCACTGATTAACCTCCACCTTTATCTGCACGCGTCTTCTGGAGGCTCCATTTACAAAACTGCCTGGGCCTGAGCAAAAGGACTCTTTGCTTTCATATCAGCAGCCAATTTTCTTTAATTCTCTGCGAGAGCATGCTGGCACAGGCCCAGGCAGCACCAGGAACAGGAGAGCACGAGACATGAGTGACACTGATTGTGCGTCTTCTAATTAAACCCAACCTGACCTTAGTGTCGGGACATCATTAGTTCTCCCTCGTAATCATCACACAGCAGCAATTACATTCTGTTTGGCTCCATTTGCATTTCACAAGATTTTCTTTAACAATCAAAGTCGGTTTGGGAACAGAGGAGGAAGCCAAATAAAGCATGGACTCTTAAACAGCAGAAAGATTCAATTTCACAACATTATAGAGCAACGGATCGCTGCCGAAAATCACGGGAGGATTGAGAGGAAAAGGTTAAACAGATGGAAACAGAAGACAGTCTGAGGCCACTTTCCCATACAGCATTAATGCTACCCGTATGATTTCTGCAGGGACAGGAATGCACATCCCTTCTGAGGGAAAAGAAAAACCCTCCAACTCCTTTTTAAAGTTTTAAATTCTGCCAGGAACCACAAATGGGTTTCGTACAAAGGCTGCTGCTTCAGTTTGGGACCAGAGAAAGCTGGAAGAGAAAGTCGGACACTAAAAATAACCACCCTCCAGGATACTCGACGGCAGCGAGCGTGCATCTCCCCACTTATAGAAAGCACACCACATAAAAACACACTGCAGTGCAGAATAGAGTCATCATTGTAAGTATGTACTTCAGGGGAAGTGCACGAGGGCAGATTCTCCATCTGCATTGTGGGTGACAGCAGGGTTGTGCTGGAGTGGCGTTTCTCTCCCCGAGATGCTGTCGACACAGAAACACTCAGACGTCACGGACGGGAAAAAGGGCCCTGTGAAAGCGCGTGTGCACAGTTGGCAGCGGAACGAGCCGAAGGAGACGTTACCAGCTCGTCTCGTGCATCTGCTGCTACCAAATCTGACAACAACAGCAGAGTAAGGTCATTGTGTTAAGATGAGAATTATGCCGACTAATACCCTCAGGGGCTTCGTGTTCTCTTGGCAGTAGACAATCGGACACGCGTTCACATTTTCATTCTACTCCAAACAGAAATGTTGTCCTTAGGTTGAATCGACTACAGCAGTTGTTCTTCATGACCAGAAACACCTGAGAACATCTCAACCTTTAGGGTTAAAACCAGCAGTGCAAGCACTTGTTAAATGACTGAGATGAGCAAGAAAACCTAAATCTATCCTAGAAAGCACTAGAATTTCTTTTGCTGACCTTTATTCATCAACAAACGTAAACATTTTGGGACATTTTATGCAAAACTCCCCTTTTGCGTTAGTTTGTGCTGCCATGTGGGTCTCTACTGCCTCTATAAACACTCCTAACATGAAAAAAACATCCATCTGTTTTCTGTCAGTGTTTGGTTTAAGGATTTATGTGCCAAAAACAAGTCGTTTCAAAAAGTCTCCGTTTGTGATGTCACAAACAGGGAAATTAGAACAGGACCACCTCTCATCTGGAGGAGCAGCAGCTCTACTCAGAGCCCCTCTTGGATATCGGAGCTTCTCAGCTTATAGCAGTGGGGGAGGGGTGGGCGTGGCCAGCTCCAGCTTGTTTTCTTAAAGTGACAGAGCCCTGAAACGGCTCATTGTGGAAGGAACTGAAACCGACAAAAACAAAACGGCTGAAATAGCTTTTTGTGAGATTTAATGCAAAAGAAACTCCATAAACATGTTTAGGATCGACCATAGAACTTTTTTAAAGTTTAAAGTCTAATGAAGAGGATGCCAACCATCACCATCACACGGCCTGCACCAAAAGCCCTCGTCCCATCAGTGCAGTAATCAGCATCGTCTTCTCCTCGCTTTGACCTCTCGATCCAGCTGCAGAACCTGGACTCGCTGTCAATATGTCTCGTTTTGTCAGACTTCAGTCATCCAGTCCAATAAAGGACACTAATCAAGAGTCAATATGAGACTGAGCTGTTGATTTTGGAAGTTTTTCATGAATGCAAACCAAAAACGTAGCACTGTTTAGGGGAAATAAACAGGCCTTCCACGGGCTTGAGACTTAAGCCGATAATCACCAAACGCATATTCCACGTACGTTTGAACCATCCACCCACTGAAACAGTAAATAATAGAGAAAAGTGCACAAATACATGGCAAATTCTGCTTTGAGTCGACATTCAGATGCATTTATAACTTCTCAGATTCACGGAGGTGCGTTTGTTCGCTCATAAACGGAGACCAACTACAGACATGAAGCTCAGTTACCGTGGGACCAGAGCGAGAGCGGCCCTGAGCATCAATAAGACGATACTCAGCAGGTGTTGTAAAGATTTGCTCACATTAGAGCCACTCGGTTCATACTTACAGGTGCGGCTCAGTCGGTGTGCCAAAAAGCACTAATGCACACATGTCAATGCAACACGGAGACGATCATTGATTAAAGCCACACATCTGCTACCAGGCTGGTCTGAAGAGGCTCCAAACGCCCGGGAACACATTTGCTGGTGGCTACAAATGAATTCTCACCACCTGAATACAAAACAAGGAAGGGCTCTACTGGTGAAGGTAAATAAAGAAGGAAACATCAGAAACAGGAGGGGAAAGACGGCGTTGATGGGATTTAACGGCACTTATTGAGTTTTCTAAAGAAAAAAACATAAAGAGGAACAACGGCAGCAATTTGGAGGACTTAATCAGATAAACGAGAGCTCAGAGCGATAAATAAACTTTAGCACCGCTGAAGTTAATGATATAGATTATTAATTAAATGCTATTTTAAAAACAAAACAATCACATTAGGCTGCTGGTGCACAGGGGAGTCACTTCGGTGAGGATTTTAGGAATTTAATTAACAGTTCATTAATCAGTAAATAAGATTGACAGAGATTTAGCGATGAATCTTTAACAGTTAAAAAACACACGCGTCATAAAAGAAATGTATGACAGGCATGAGGAGTTCATGGTTGTAACTATACCATCTACAAAAAATTATTTAAATTAGAATTTTTCTTTCAAAATTGAAAATAACCCAAAAATGTTAGTAAATTAACTGAATTATATTAAATTCTTTAAAATCAAACATTGAAACAATCATTATGTTAATATGGTTTAATGGATACAATCAATTAATGAGCAAAGTCTTAAATTCTTATTAGGTAATTATTATAATTGAAATAATGAACGATTTGTCGATCATTTAGTTAATCCTCCTCGTTGTTTGGTGTGAACGGTGTAATAACGTATATATTAACGAATATAATAATGTACATAATAACATATATAATAACGTACATAATAACGTACATAACATACATAATAATGTACATCATAATAACGTACATCATAATAACGTACATCATAATAACGTACATAATAATAACGTACATAATAACGTACATATCATACATAATAATGTACATCATAATAACGTACATCATAATAACGTACATCATAATAACGTACATAATAATAACGTACATAATAACGTACATAATAATGACGTACATAATAACGTACATCATAACGTACATCATAATAACGTACATCATAATAACGTACATCATAATAACGTACATAATAACGTACATCATAATAACGTACATAACGTACATAATAACGTATATAATAATAACATATATAATAACGGACATAATAACGTACATAACGTATACAATAACGTATATAATATTAACGTATATAATAATAACGTATATAATAACATATATAATAACGGACATAATAACGTACATAACGTATACAATAACGTATATATAATAATAACGTATATAATATTAACGTATATAATAACGTATATAATATTAACGTATAATAATAATAATGTATATAATAACATATATAATAACGGACATAATAACATACATAACGTATACAATAACGTATATATAATAATAACGTATATAATAACATATTTAATAACGTATATAATAACGTATATAACAACGTATATAACTGTCAGATAATAAAACCTAAATGAGAACGAGGGAAATGAAGGCCGCTCTAACACACTAAAAGATTTAAACCGTCTGTTCATTAACAGTTTTATTAAAAATGAAATCATGAAAACAGGTGAGCATCAGGGAGTACAAATTAAGTTTAAAAGGTCAGAAAAAATTAGAAAATCATCTTGGAATAAAGTTTAATTAAAACTCTGCATCTTCTCACGTTTAAATTCAACTTTTCTTCATATTTTAACTCCACTGATTTACATTAAATTATACAATAAATGAGGTTTTTTCTTAATGCAATAACTCCTCGAGGAAATTAATGACATAAAAGCAAAACGTGATAAGAACTACCAGCGGGTTATTACGGCACGTTGTGTTCCTGCTGGATAAAAACTCACTTCCACCATCACAGAAGAACAAAGTGCATTCTGCAGCCAGATTTCACATTAACGCAGTTTAAAATATTCCAGACTGCCCAATTTAGGGGTCGAACTTCTGTGCAACTTAATTTGACAAGATTAATTATACAATTAAATCCAAACTTCTCTCAATTATGTGCAGAAATACTGCTTGTCTGCTCGGGCCGACCCTTCACCTCCGCCGAGGCGAGGCACCTGATAAGCATAATTCTCCAACAGGAGCAGGAGAAATTGCTGCCTATTTTGTTGCCGCCGTGCTCGACTCAGCACATTACAGTCCTTAATTGCTGACAGACTTGGTAAATGTGCCCTTGACACGGAAAAGGAAAATGTTATGCCACTCAGTGGCACATTACAGGACGTGCAGGAGTGTTTTGCCTGATTGACAGGACAATCCACTCAATCAAAAGACCTAATTGTGTGTCAATTGATTCTGTAATTACAATTGGCAGCCGAGCTGCTTGTTTCATTGATTCATCATCTGTGACGAGCAAAGAGTTGATGGCGTAATATGGTTTTAGCATAAAAGAGGTCAAACGTGGGGTCAGAGAGGAGGCAGGAGGGACATCAGCAGGTTAGTTAGGTTTAAATGTGATTTATGTACGTTTTTATTTTTATGACAGAGCTACACAGTTTAGGATGCTGAAATGAAAAGTAGCTATTAAAGTTTTGATTTTTAATTTGAATAAATTAGCAATAAATAGTCGAATATCATCAGTAAAATATAATATTAGAAACTATCAGCATTGATTTTTACTCTTAATCACAACTTCTACGCACATTTTAGGCCCATTTCCACTAACGGAGCTTCCAGGTAACGTTACCAAACCTTCCCGCCCAACGAATTCATTAAATCACAGCGTACATTGGCAGAATAAAACTTTTTATGTAATTAAAGCAGCAATCTGGAGTTTTCCCCTTTAAAAGTGATTGTCTCATCATGTACTATGATATAATGTAAGCAATACGTCTTTTTTTTTTGCTAAGCCCGCCTCCTGCCCCGTAAAATCTGTGCAATAGGAAACTGAGCGGCGACCAGAACTAACCAATAGCGTTAAGATTACCGCTTACGGGCTTCAAATTTAAGGAAGTACCTCAGCTGATGCAGAGTTGATGAACTTTTTAAGTCTTTACAATATAAATATATGAAAACACAACATGACATAAGAATAATAATGTAAAACAACGTGTTTTAGCTCTGTCGGCTACAGAAGCACATTTATAAACAAGAAACGTGCAGTCGCCATCTTAAATTATCGAGTCCACCAACTCTTGGTGTGATATGCTTGTCAGCCACTAGATGGAGCCATCAGATAAAAGAAATACTCCAGAGAGCTCCTTTAATATCTGTGGATGCCTTTTGGCGCTGATCAGTGACATCACTCACTGGCAAAACGGTTGGGATATGCTGACGTCTGTGCAAAGTCCAGAAAGGGATGATTTTACTTTGGAGACACAACGGCTCTAACGGCCCCCTAACCCAGACTCCTATAGTGGAAACGCGACTATTATAGTCAGGTCTAGTTTCTGAGATATTTTAGGCTGTTTGGCACAACTAGCCTAGCTTAAATCGAAGAAGTGGTCATGTTTTACAAATATTATGTTTAAAGTTTAAATGTGCGCTGATGTCAGTTTCCTAAAATCATTTAGTTTATTTATTATGAGGGGGGACAGCTCATATTGGTGATGTCAGTATCAGAAGGTCGAGGTTCGACGCGTCGATAAAAAGCAGAAATTAAAAATAGCAGAAAATGCCTTCCACCTGTAGAATTTGTTGTCCTGGCTGATAATAAAAATGCACATTGGAGCTAAAACACCTGAACGTGTCACTAACAAGCAGATAAATCAGAGTATAAATGTGTTCCTGCATGAAGCCCTGCAGCCTGAACAGCTACATTAGGACCACCAGAACACAAGGCTACCACTAAAGCCCGACTGGTGTTCCTTTATTATTTATGTGGAGGCTATGAGCTGAAGCAGCAGGACCGGGTCACAAAGAGCAGGTGGGCTCATTCTCCTTGACAAGCAGCCACTATCAACACAGCTCTCAGAGCCAGAGAGGAAAACTAGCAGGGATGGGTGTAAAAGCTGTTTCAAAGACCTTCAGAATCCCACTTTCAGCACTCTCTCTCCCCCCCCATGTCATCATTGTGCTCGCCCTCCCTCTGTTCCCTTCAGAGGGGAGAGGAAGAAAGGAGGGGAATGGCATACTTGACCTTAATCTGCCCAGTAGTGAATTTCAGAGTGATGACATGCTACCTCAGAGGTAAAGGGCAATTGTTTCCTTTCTACCTCATCTGAGAGCCAATTTACAGACGACAGGAACTTTTTTTCACCTCCAAAACCTGTGAGCAGGTTTTCCAGCGCCGTTTTCACTTCCTTCAGTTGGAGCTTCTGTCCCACTTGATTCCATTTCACTGTTAATAAACTGAAATGATTAAATAATATTTGCTGTATTATTGTTTCCTATTCTCTAAGTGTGTGTGCTGCCTTAACGAGTGAATTTCCCCGCTGTGGGAACAATAAAGTCTATTTATATATATTTATTCTTTAAATTAAATGAAGCTCAGAAGCAGAATGTGGTTAAATATCCTGAACCCAGTCGAGCTTGATTAGATACAGGAGGGTGTGACCTAGAGTGAAACTGTTTGGAAATTAGGTTCAGAGCTGCCTCCTCCTCTATTATGGCTTCCTTTACTCCTCTCTCAAACCATCCATCTTCTCTGACACACAATAGGGCCTAATGACTCCGACAACTCCTCAGGAGGTAGGGAGGAGAGGTATTCATAGGTAGTTTCTTTAAGCAACAATAGACAGCTACAGTTTCTAATCTCGACTCTCCCATATTCCAGTCAGAAATGATGAAGCTCCTCAGATGAGAAGCGAAATGTCTTCAAGAAACCAAAGAAGTCCAGTTGCCTTCATTCGAACCCCTTTGGATTACCATGACCTGATGACTGAGAACCTTCACCAGCATGATACAAAACTGTTTCATGACTAAAAGAGTCACAATTCTGACTTATTTTAAGTTATCAGTCTGAAAATAATAGCCAACCCTAACTCTAACCGCCAGACTGGTAATTAAATAATTCAACTGCAGCATCTCACATAAGATCCCATGTTTGACTTGAGAGCTCAGAGCCGGCCCAAGGCGACTGCTTAGGGCTCTCAACAGCACCATAGCAGGCATGAGAAAAAAAAAAGTCTTAATAACTTTAAATAATACAAACTAAATGATATTAGACATGGAAAAACATTATTTTCTATAGTGTCCAAATGCAAATGAATGAGAGCATTTCTGTTGGTTTGCTACTCCTGTAGCGTTAAAATCAATAACAACACTGGTGTGATGCAAGTGGGGATGCTGCACACATGGCCTAGAAGTGATAATCATCTGGTGCTGACCTGTTGCTATGGAGGTGGTGGCTGATACAAAAACCACACACACCGACCCTCACATGAGCGACTGCGGTGCATAGGTTCTCTAAAGGGATGCATGAAGGAGGTAATTCTAAATAAAATGATAAATTAATAGAAATCCTTAGATTTTTTTAATAGGAAAACATTCAGGAGAAGTCAGGGTCTCATTCTTTAAACATTCTAGTCATGTTAGTTTACGGTGTCCTATCGGAGGAGCACGAACCTCAGAGCCTCCAGAACAAAAGCCTCCATGGCATCGAGCTGCACCAACGACCGTGCATCAGCACCGTGCATCAGCACCGTGCATCAGCACCGTGCACGCTCCGTTTGAAACAAAAACAGCGTTCTCACGCCGTCAACTCAAAAATGGCTCCGACTGTTTTGAGAAGTAACAAAACACTCCGTCACGTTTTTCCAGAGCTCATTCAAACTGATGCATATTTAAAAACGTATAAAGGCAGATAAATTAAGCGTGAGACGAGTCTTCCAGAGCCAGCCAGCTGCATGAATTAATCATTCGGACTGAAGTTATTAACGTATTTGTTAACAGTAAATATTCTGTGTGTCCCTGAGAGCACGACTTTTTAATAATTCTGAGTTTTTAAACTTTAATGTTTGGCCCCGTTCTGGAAACCGCGGCGCTCCGCTGTAATTGATTCTTCTGGCGTTGAGTAATTATGATGGTGGCAGTCTGGGTCCAAAGGCTGGGAGTGGTGGGAGTGACCTCTGACCCCACAAACTAGTTTATTCCACTTTTTCAACCCTTCTGGATTTTCTAGGTTTGAGTTTCTCTCCATCTTTAAATCGCTCACTAGGCGACTCCGACATCCTCGTTGCTCGCAGGTCACTATGCCAACCGCAGCAGCAGAGTGGATCTCAGCGGGGAGGCACTTAATCCATCAGGCCAGAGTGTTAATTACTCACACATCCACGGGGCTCTGAAGTGAAGCAGGGTTGGCAGACCTTGATGGTGGTCCTTGACAGGAAATGATCATGCAAACATGTGCACAGGCGTTGTTTCAACTTGGCACAAACTTTTATGCAAAAAGTCAACCGAATAAAAAGAGGATGAATAAATAAACGTGCAGGACGAAGCCAGGTAAAGGTGCTTCTCACGGATCCTCCCGTAGGTCAGGTGCTTGGTGGCGGACGGCCAGGAGGAAAGACACCAGAGGTCTCGCTAGGCATGGAAAACACACACAGAGACGTGTCTGAAGAGGCGTAGCGGGCCTCGGCCACAGCTGCTCTCCCCCGCCTCGGGAGGAATTGCTTCCATTTGGCCTGTCACTTTTGCCAGGGCCACTGTGGCTTTTCTCATTTGTCAGAGAGCGGGGGCGATCCTCTGGCGCTCGTGGCTAATCTGCTGCCACGGGCGAGAGGAGGCACTCAGGCTCTCGCCTCTCATATCCAGACTCTGGTCTGTTTTTACTCGTCCCAGTCGCTGGAGCACTTCATCAAGGTCACGCATACGATGACTCATTTGTAAGAGGCTTCCTTTATAAAAACAATTAGATCTCTGGTCAAAAGTGAGGAATAATAAATCTTAATGTAACTGTAATACGTCTCATTTCTATGCATGAGCGCTCAGCTCAAGTCTCTGATAAACATGCAACGCTCCATCTTCCTGTCTGGACGTATAGGAGTCCTCGGTTCTGCTAGAGTTTATTTATTTCAGGATAATTATGGCCCAACATCCCAGCATCACTGCCTGGTAACACGCTTCAGCTCCGGAGGAACGGAGCGGTCCAATTAAAGAACTGTCACACGTGGCTTTGAGGGGAACCGCGGCCAACACGCTGTGCCAAAACCGATCCTATCATTAGAGGCTGCCGTCACTTTGAGGTGCCGATGCTTTCAAGTCCCCCCCCCCCCCCCAAATCAAATTCCTCCTCAGTCAACAGGTGATGGCTCTGGTAACTATCAATATTCAGCTACATGTGAGATCCAGATAAAGATGAAAATGGTTTCCTGCCATCAAAAATCCTGTTAGTTTATTTCTGTAGCGCCGAATCACGACAAGAGTCTTCTTAAGGTGCTTCACAAAGTAAACGTTCCAATTGAGTTCAGTTCATTATGTCGATTAGCTAAACTGTTCCTGTGTTAGACTTGTGTCAGCGACTTTACAGCTATCCCCATACCAGGCAAGCATGTAGCGACAGTGGAGAGGAAAACTCACTTTTAACAGTTTGCTTCCAAAACATGCAAAAAAAAGTGCAGTGCAAAAATATTTGCCCCGCCTCCTTACAGGTTTATGCTGCACATACAGTAACTGCAAAATAATTAATTCCTCTTGATCTTTTACACATTCTGACATCTTACAACTACAAACCCAGATGGTTTTCCATCCATCCATCGTCTTCCGCTTATCTGGAGTCGGGTTGCGGGGGCAGCGAACTAAGGAGGGAGGCCCAGACTTCCCTCTCTCCAGCCACTTGGGCCAGCTCTTCCGGGGGAATCCCAAGGCGTTCCCTGGTCAGCTGAGAGACATAGTCCCTCCAGCGTGACCTGGGTCTTCCTTTGGATCTCCTCCTGGTTGGAAAACCTCACCAGGGAGGCATCCTAACCAGATGCCCGAGCCACCTCAACTGGCTCCTCTCAATGTGGAGGAGCAGCAGGTCTACTCCGAGTCCCTCCTGGATGACCGAGCTTCTCTACCTATCTCTAAGGGAGAGCCCAGCCACCCTGTGGAGAAAACTCATTTCAGCCATTTGTATCTGTGATCTCGTTCTTTTGGTCACTACCCAAAGCTCGTGACCATAGGGGAGGGTAGGAACGTAGATCGACTGGTAAATCGAGAGCTTCACCTTCCGGCTCAGCTCTCTCTTCACCACGACAGACCGGTACAACACCAGCATCACTGCAGACGCAGCACCAGTCCACCTATCGATCTGCTGATCCATCTTTCCTTCACTCGTGTTGGTTTAGATGGTTTTATTGAGATTTTCTGTAAAACCAACACAAAGTAGCACAACACTGAAGTGGATTGAAACCTATACATGGTCTTCAAACATCTAAGCAAATAAAAAGTCTGGCATGCATTTGTATTCAGACATCGTTGAACAAGCAGCATCATGAAGACCAAGGAACTCACCAACAGGTCAGGGATGAACATTCTTATCTTCACACTGATGTTCCTTAAAATGTCCAAACTGACACAAATATATGGAAAGATGAAGACATCCTGCAGCCTGCCTTCACCGATCTGAGGTTCCCTTTGAAACACTTTTGAGAAAACATCTTCTGACTGACGCTCATAACTTTCCAAGCATTTCTGACAAACTTGATGCCGTCCCGAGTTTAATTATTTCTTAATATTGACATTTCTAATTAAGCAGCATAATTAGAAAGCCAGTGGCAATCAGTTTCCACGGCCGCTGAAAAATTAATAGAAAAATTATTAATGAATACTCCTGCTTTTAATTGCCGGTGCCCATATTTATAATTGCTGCAGCATCCTCAGTGAAACGACATGATGACAAACACAAGTGTCATGTCAGCGCTTTCCTCCTTCATCTCGCACCTCAATCAGAGCTAATCCATTTCACCTAGCTCATGAACACTGAGACAAATTAAATTCCCCATTTCATTTTCCACCTTCATTAATGCATCTTGTTTCCAAGGTTACAATCATTCAGCAACAGTGGAACAAACTAATTCAAAGAAGCTTTGATATATGTGGTTTGTTTTTTTTGTAGAGGACGTGGTTGGAGCTTATTCTGGGAAAAACAAATCAGAACAGAGTTTTAATCCTCCGGACATGTTTATCACAAAACAAAGCTCTGAACAAACGTTTTCATGTTCGACTTTAGAGGCTTACGCCGACAGAATTACGCTCCTGATTTAAACTTTGCCATACCAACGGTACAGAATTCTTTATCCACACGCAGACAGGAAGCAGCATGAGCTTTAAATTCACGTTGTTATTATGTTTGGAGCGTTTCCTCCTGCGGGGAGACGTGAACACGCAGACACAATGACCCTGTTTGCCAGCCAGCGGTGGAGAAGCTTAAATGTTGCATAAAGACACAAAACCAGAGCGAGCTGCAGTCGAACAAACGTCACGTTTTCAGAAGGCTTTCAGGTTTTCTTCTGTGCCAACGTGCAAAAGAGAAAAAACAAGAAGAGCCAAAAGAACCGCGGAGCTGGAGGTGATGAGAGCGGCCTCTTTCGCATGCAAATCATATCAGAATTTCTCATTAGCATAAATGCATGAGCAACTTTAAATGCTTTTAATTTTCAATCTCGCCAAGCAGAGGAGTAATTTGTCACTGTCAACACGGGAGACTAAAAGGGGGGAAGGGTTGGGGGGACCAAAGGGAGCCAAGGACGCCATGCTAAACTGGAATCACAGAAAATTTCTGATTTACTAATTGACTGATGTGGAGCTCAGTCGGGTTGCCTTGAAGGTGTAAATAATTCTGTGTACGTTCAAAATGGCACAAAAATTAAAAAGTGTGGGGCGGATACGGAAAAGCACATTACACCATCCTCACCCCCCCGGCCAGACTTTTCTCTGCTGATTCTAATTTGCAGCCTTTTTATTTTGCGTCTCACTCAGTTCCTTTAAAAGTGTGGCGCTTTAGCACATAATCACACATAATCAACAAAATCCTCCTTTCTAGCCATTTACCAAAATAAAGCTCATCCAAAATTAATTCCATCTTCATTCTTTTAAGACGGATCGACTCCGAACTCTAAAACTATGATGCTTTATTTTTTTAAACAAAGCAGTTCAGATTCAGACGGACCTTATTAGCTACATTTAGCTGTAGGTGAAAACTGGGGGTGGAATTAACGAGCTCCCCCATTTAAATGACTCTGACTAATTAAGCAAACATAATTAGTATTCCATCAGAGATGAGCTTTTACCTCCAAACACGAACCATCACTGAAGATGTGGGTAGAGGGACGGGTGTCTGTCTGCACCAGAGCCAACCAAGAACCAGTCCTGCTTTGGTCCTAAAAAATCATATTTAAGTTTTATTATAATGAATACAGCCACTCACTACATCATGCAACACTTGAATATTATGTATTGACTTCAGCTCTGCTTTTAACACAATCAACCAAACTCATGGACATGCATTTCGGCTCTACTCTCCCACTGGATCCTTAATTTCCTGTCACAAAGGACACAGAGTCGGGGTGTTTCTCAATGTTAAGGCACCTTGCCTACTAAGGTGCCTTGCTTACGAGAACCATTATTCTTGGTCAAAGAAAACAGTTAAATGGAAGACTTACCTCACGTGACCGTGGCTGCCCAGAACCCTTTTGCTTACTCGCTCTGTTTACGTCCCGCCCATCATAGTAGCGTTAAGTTTCAATATGGATGTATATCAAGCCTCTTACTTTTTTAGTTGTGTATATATTGGTTAACTCACATGTGTACGTGAGTTAGTACCTGCTAGCCACTGAAGCTGCAACTACTAACCAACCATAGATAACTGCTTTGGATCTAAAGCACATTTTAGATATAAGCCCCATAGATGCAATTAGTTGACTTACATTTAAACTGAAAATTTGCCCCTTAAGTAGCTGCTGCCGTCTCCTGATCACATCTGTTTGAAAATACCGCACTGCATTCTGGGAAATGTTTGACCGAGAGAAGGCAACAAGGCACCTCTCATGTATCCTTGGTCAGTTAGCTAAAGGGAGGACAGACGCCTCCGTAGCACATGAATATTGGAACATGCCTTTGCGGTTCTCGATGATGTATCTCCTAGGCAACTGGGGTGGGACCAAGGTATCAAGGCAAGGTTCCTTGACATTGAGAAACACCCACTATGGGCAGTCTTCTATCACAACCTCTGACCCTCAGCATGGGTGTCCCTCAGGGCTGTGTTCTCTCCCCTCGGCTTTTCTCCAACAGATACCCTCACATCTACCCGTAGTTCAGTCTCCATTCTCAAATATGCAGATGACACCTCCATTATTGGACTCATCTCTAACAACCAACACCATTATCGTGAAAAGATCGCCCAAGCAGTCACTTGGTGCCAAAACAACAACAACCTCCAACTTATATCAAAAAAACAGGAACTCATAGCCGACTTACAGACTCATAAAACACCCATCCTCATTTCCAGCCAACCTGTCAACATCACCAAGTCTTTCAGATTCCTGGGTTCACATATTAGTGACTCACTCAGATGGAAACAGCACTCAGATTTAATAAAAAAGCCCATAAAAGATGATTTTTTTTCTCAGACAACTAAAAAAGTTTAGAGTAAGGCACAACATCCTGCTACAGTTCTATACTGCCATCATTCAAAGTATACTCTTCTCATCCATAATAGTCCGTAATAGTACAGTATGACTTCCATTCATGCAAAAAACTACAACTCATAATAGACAAATCATCTAAAATTATAGGCCACACCCTCCATAGATGCATCACACAACAGGCAGGTAAAGTCACCTCGGACCCCTCTCACCCTGCACATCATCCGTTCTCGCTGTTGCCTTCTGGACGACGCTACAGGTCCTCGCCAACAAAATCAACCAGACTCAAAAACAGTCACTGCCTAATGTTTCTATATGTACCTATTTGGTTATTATTATTGTGTGTAGACAGATGTGAGCATGTCATGCTGCACCGGAAACAAATTCCACCAACTTGTTTTGTGGTCATTAATAAATGAATCTGTCTCGTATGTTCTAGTGTGATTTATTTTTAAGGATCAAGGTTCAAAAAGAGAATAAATAACAGTTCCATACCAGGATTCTTGGTCAGAAATATGCAGAATTGTTTGAGTCATTCTCACATTTGTAGAAAATAGATTCAAATATCAAGTTATACCAATGACTTAAAAATACACCATTTTTATGACTTAAGTTCTTAAGGTACCACACTTTTCATGTTTTTGTCTTTATTATAAGAAAACCTCCCTGTATGATAATAATAAGCAATATTTCAATGCCTTAATTGGCTTTTATAGGTCTGCTAAACAGGCTCCTCTGTTTACATTTTGACTCAAACATGTAGAAAATATTTTAGCGCGTTGGGAGTGAAGTCAGGAAATCGCGTTAACAAAAGTCAATTTCCTTCTCTATGAATTTGGTGCATGAATATAAATTAATAACAATGGAAAATGTTACTTTTTATTCAAGCACCCCATAGTTTATATATTTTTTCTAGTTTAGACTTTTTGTTCCTGCTGTGTTTCAGAACTAAGCTGTGCTTTCCTAAATGGTTGACTTGACCATCAAAAGTCCTCTGTAACTGATTTATGCACACATTTCTGTTAAAGTAGTGCCTAAACAGGCTAAGCTACCCACCTGTAGTCATAGTGCATCACTGCTTTGGGAACTTTATTCACTTATTGCAAAAAGAATTTGAAACAGAAAACTGCTAAATCTAGTTTCCTGTTGCTGCAAGAGGCTCAAACCTCCCAAGAAATAAGGAATCTGAGCGAACAGCAGCTGGTGGACAGTAGTAGTAAATAACAGGTTTAACCCTCACATAGAGCTTTTTCTGTAATCGAGGCGACTACTTTGGTTTAGTTTTGTAAGTTTTTCCACATTTTTCTCTCATTTTAATATAATCTCTGATCAGAATATAGAGAAATAAAATGTTGCTGTGGTCAAAAGCATTAAAATGACACTAATATTAGTAATAATAGTTTTTTGTGTGTTCCCATAGCTGCACACAAGTAAAACATCCCAGACTTTTAACCCACAGCCATCTGGGAAATGTTAAATCAAGAGGGTTTGCAGAACGAGCATCAACTAAGCTCAGAACAATATTTCATTTAGCATAAGAAAACATCTAAAAACGAGACAAAACATCACTAAACCATTTCAGAAAACACATTTTATAAATAATTCATCAAGAGTTTCATAAAGAAACAGGTTTGATTTGACTAAACTTCTATTGTTACCTTAAAGCAGCGGCCCTGTGGGCTCCTGCTGCACCACACCTGATCTGAATGAGTCTCAATGGGCTGGGAGGTAATTAGCTGATTTAACTCAGGTGCGTTAGATTAGAGATCCAAGCTGATTCAGTCAACAGAAGTTTTTATGTTTGGTCGACCTCTTTAACCATCTTTGATAACTTTCCTTGTTGTGGAAAAATCCACTGAGCAGACGGTGACCTTTAGATGAACCGCTTCTAGGTCATGTCAATCACTCGGGCTCCATGGCAACGGCTGACTTGTGTCAGAAGCATCAGTGAGACGGGTCAGGACCACAAAGATTTTAATCATTACAGTTTTTTTTAATCTGCCAGTTGTTTTATAAACATACTTTAAGAATAATTATCAGACTTCATTTATATTCTTTTCATTTATGAAGTCAGAAAAGAAAATATTCTTATAAACTAGATCAGATCTTTATTAATTAAATTATTTTTAATTGGAAGGATTTTTATTTTAAGAAAGTTTTCGTCTCCCAAAAACAGTTTTTTTAAAATCTTCCTATAAATTCCAAAGTTAAGCAATTTGTTTTCTTTGTTTTCTTTTCTCCTTTTTGCTCCTCCAGGCTTCCGTAGATTATTGTGCGTTTTATCATTTATGGTTTGTTTCTCTGGTTAATATCAGAACAGATTCAACTTCATATTTTACACCAAGCTCACACTGCCCTCCAGTGGTGACTACTGGAATTAAACCTGTAATTTCTATTAAAACCACGTTTCCTGTCAGTGTGCAGAAGATTGCAGAACTTTACTCAATATATCCTCATGAAACTGAGCCATTCTTCTATTTTCTTATTCTACATCATTTGTGAGGTTTCTTATTACAGCTGCTGCTTATTTTTTGTCATTTTTGTATGCTACCGCTGAAATGTTCCTGTTCCCATTGAAACACACTAGAAACAAGTCTAAGTAAAAATATATCAGATGAATGAGACACGCAGACTTAATAAGAGTTAGAAATTAGGGTTTAAATGGACATACTGAATATTTTACACATAGAAAATAAAGTTTTCTTTAATAAAATGTTAAATAAATAAATAAATAATCCCCTTGGGTGAGTTTGTATGTATTAGATGCTGTTACAGTTACTGTCCACTAGGTGTCAGTGTGGTTCCACTCACCACCCAACCCTACAGGAACATCATTTAAAGAAAACAAATCATTTCAAGACACAAAATATTTTATTTGAAGCACTTCGTTTAGATCGATAAACATTATCCAACAACTTATTTCAGAGACCATGAACAGGAAGCCATTGCCTTGCATTAATCTGCACTAATTTGCACTAATCTGCACTTGTCCGTCACAGCAGAGGATCCAGCGTCGCCATAATTCATACAGAAAGCTCACAAAATACAAGTCAGCTGGCAAAATATCAAAACCACATCCATTAATCAGGAATCAGATCAACAACTCCACAACCATAATAAAAACCAACCAGAATGGCTTTCCATAGCCTACACTACTCTCACTGAGTTATGGCAGCACAGAAATACGGAAAAACATTGGAATAAATGTAGGAAATTTAGATTTAAACTTTTGTTGATGAGCACTGAAGATCATGGCTTTTTAGTGTCATAAGACATAATTATGGAACCAACAAAGGCAATGAACACGCCTGATGGTGGCAAACCTGAGAATCCTCTCCAACAAAAACGAAAAGGGCTTTAGGCTTTAGAGGTGTAATTACTGGGGTAAAACTTTTTTATAATTTAGGTCTCAAAAATTTACGAATTTCTAAAAAAAAAAAAAAAACAGAGCTAGATATTATTTGACCTACTTTTATTCCCTAAGCAAAATATCATGTTCTGAATGCAAAAATATGATTTTCAATCTATTTTAAATGTTCTTAATGGCTGACTTGCTTTAAAATGTTTATTTAAAATTTAAAAATAAATTTTAGTTAAATTCAACCCAAAACTTTTTTAATGCTCATCCGTTTGCATAGAGCCCATGTCTCATCATTCATAAAGCCCACCAAGGCCGTGTACACACGTAGCCGGGTTTGTGTAAAACCCCGCCCATCTAGGAGCGACAACTTGGGTCCGACTCCACACCACCTCGTTTTCAGCTAAAACAATCTAGTGCATTGTGATGCATTGGTGAGGGAAAGATGGAGAGCGACATCGATAGGCCAATTGGTGCTGTGTCTGCAGAGATGCGGACCTTGTACAGGTCTGTCGTGGTGAGGAGAGAGCTGAGCCGGAAGGTGAAGCGCTTGATTTACCAGTCGATCTACGTTCCAACCCTCATCTGTGGTCATGAGGTCATGAGTTTTTTTCCACAGGGTGTCTGGGCTCTCCCTTAGAGATAGGGTGAGAAGCTTGGTCATCTGGGAGGGGCTCAGAGTAGACCCGCTGCTCCTCCACATCGAGAGGAGCCAGTTGAGGTGACTCGGGCATCTGGTTAGGATGCCTCCCTGATGAGGTTCTCTGGGCACGTCCAACCTGGAGGAGGCTCAAAGGAAGACCCAGGACATGCTGGAGGATCTATGTTTCTCAGCTGGCCAGGGACGCTTTGGGATTCCCCCGGAGGACCTGGCCCAAGTGGCTGGGGAGAGGGAAGTCTGGGCCTCTCTGCTTAGGCTGGTGCCCCACGACCCGACCTCGGATGAATGGATGGATGTGAAGCACATGCCATCAACATGCCAAGCCTGTAGTCGGTGACAGCAGTTTTTCACATTTTCAGCGTCTTTGCCAAAAAACATTCTTTGGATGTGGAATAAGTAGGTGGTTGGCAATAACCGTGCTTAACGTTGTCCTTCGCCTGTGGTCCTCTACATAGAGCAGCAACTGAGCTTGTAAAAACAAGAAAGTGATCGTAAACACAGGTCGCACATGACACGTCAGAGGGTTGGGGTTAGTTGTTATTGGCAGAATTCACAAATCTCCACTTTGGTCTTTGTTTTTGAAAGCATCGTTTTTGGTGGCGTGTATCTGCACTTTCATCTGGACGACCGGCCAACACGTAGAAAAATATCTTCATTTTGTGGGATACCCAGCTACGTGTGTACAGGGTCATACAACTCTAAACAGAACATTAGTGTTACCACGGTAACCAATCAACTATATTCTGAATATTTTCTATTCTAAATACAAAAAGTGCACCAAACAAAAGTGAACAAGGTAGAATCACTTTCATCATGTCATCTCTACAGACATATTCAAATACTGTTGCAGTTATCAAACACTGAAAAAGAAAAAAAAGATTAAGGCTTAACCCTGCAGATGCATTAAAGAGCCATGCAAGTACACACATTCCACTGCTAGCAGGCATCGAAACACCGAGACTGGAAGCTGACACTGAAGAATGGATATAAGGTCGTCTACCTATCGTAGAGTTACAGAGTCACGATTATTGAGTTGTTCTGGATCGCACACACACACACACACACACACACACACACACACACACACACACACACACACACACACACACACACACACTATGTCACTTTTTCAGACTTTTCAGGCAAACTGAGTACAAAAGGAAAAAGGACCCCCTTCGCCTCCAGAGGTGCCTTCAGGGCCTCCTCGACAAAGTAGGCGTTCTCCTCCTCCACCACCAACTGAAAAGTCTGGCTTTTGTTCACACCGTAGATGCAGTTTCCGATAACGGCACACCTGAAGGGTAAATGACTCCCCGGCCTCTGGGCCGCACAGTCGTGCCACATTTTCACTATGGTGTTGTACTTGAAGACGTTGATCCCCTGTTCTCGGTTGACATCGAAGCGGTAGATGAAGCTCTTCAGCGCCACCATGTCGGAGGACTTCTTCCTGCTGTCGTTGAAGGGACACTCCTGCCATTCGTCCCTCTTGGGGTCGTACTTGAGGAGGCGGTAGAAGAGCGAGCCTCCTGAGACGTAGAGTTCTCCACTGCAGGTGGTGGCTTCGTGGGCCACAGCGAAGGCTCCCTTAGGCAAGGGGGCGATCGATGTCCAGCGGTCCATTCGAGGGTCATATTTCTCTACTGTGAACAAGCATTCTCCTCCGATGGCGTACAGGTGTCCATCCATGGACACCAGCTTCAACTGAGCCCGTGCCTGGTTCATCGGTCTAATCTCAGCCCAGCGGTTGGTTAAGGGGTTGTAACAGAAGACCTTGTCAGACACCTTGCCCTTGTCCCCATAGCCCTTTATCCCCCCCGCCACAAACAGGTAGTTAAACATGGTGCAGATCCCACACCCTTTAGTATTTATGTCCTCAGGCATCACAGTCAAAGGGCTCCAGTCATTCTCTGCTTCTTTGAAGAAGTAAATCATAAAGTTCTCCTCCGTGGACCCAGCAGACAGGGGGCTCTGTGGTCGGCTTCCACAGCGACTCGGCGGACGGCTTCCAACCCGATCAAACACATCATTTACCTCTGCAACCATCAGAGTCTTCCTCCCGTCCATCCTCTTCTTCAGTATCAGGTCCCTTTCTGACCCCGTCAAGCGTCCGTAGACAGCGGGGTCTTTGAGGACCTGGAGGAAGTTGTCACTCATAAATCCGTACGCCGTCTCCTTCAGTTCACTCAGGCGCTGCTTCTTAGCGATGGTCAGAATCTCGTAGCAGTTCTCTGCAGTGATTTGCTCAGACATGGAGTCCATAGCTGCCTGCACGGCACAGGGGATCTGCAGGATTTTAGCCCCTGTGATGACGTCCACCACGTTGTCCTTGCTAACACTGATCTGAGACGTGTAAATGTAATCTATCAATGTGGACAGAGTCTTGTAACTCACACCTTTCACTTTCAGGATGTTGCGAGAGAGCCGTGCTTTGAAGTAGTCGCTCTTCTCTGCCAGGACGGACTTGTGAGCGTTGATCGTCTGCCCGCCGACCTCAATGACCAAATCGGGCTCTTTTGTAGGCTCAGCTTCGTGGTTTGATTTTAGAATCGAACAGTCAGCTTCCTGTTTGGCTGCATTCAGAGGAAGTTCACTGAACGACACTTTGGCTCTACCTCCATTGTGGAATTCACCACTTTTACAATTTTGTTGCACACCAGCATTGTGATTGGACACAGCAGCATCAGCAGGAGGATCTGGACTCTCCAGATTGCCAGAAAGTCCATACTGGTCAGCTCTGGAGATGTGGGAGCTGTTAGCTTTTTGATGATCGAAGCAGTTATTCTCCATGGGTTTTCCATCAAGCAGGTATTCCTGCTCAAACATGGGAGGAGGGCTGAAGTCCTGGTCGTCCTGCAGGAATCCCTGGACGAAACCCGGGCATACGTTCCTGTTTTTGTCCGTGAGAGCGACCAGGTCCGGGTTCATCGTGTGGAGGATTGGATCAGCCTCCACAGTGATGGTCCCTCCTCCCTGCCTGTATCCCTCATTCATTTCAGTTTGTTCACTGGCAAAAGGAGACAGCGTCCTCCAAGATCATTTTGAGTGAACGCAAAGACGTGCAACAGTTGTCCGTGTTCTGCACCTATGGAGAGAAAACAAGCAGAACATTTAGCAGAGAATATAAAGAAAGCTGTAAAGATGTGTTTTCTATAAGAAACCCCATCCCCAATAAACATTTTGGGAAACCTCAACTATAAATAACAACAGATATCTTTGCCCAAGTATTTATTTTTAGATTTCAACATTTAGGTCTAGATTCATTGATTCTAATTATGCAATCATTATTTGCAAGTTTGTTCAATTATCTATAATTCTATAAATACACCTGGAGAAAACGCATCCACACCTATTTTATTATAAGGAGCTAAAAGTGGTTTTGAATGTGTTCTTTTAGAATCGGAGCCCCATACAGCCAGACCTCAGAGTACAGCATCTACAGGCTGACCTACTGTAACAACCACCCTGCCTGCCCTTTACATGTGCTAATCTGGAGACATTTAAAGCGCATGCGCGAATCGTGTTGCATTTATAGAGAAAAGAATCGAAAATATGGGTATGCTTTCTATATAGATCAATGGCTTTCCATATATTCTAAAGGAATCTTGACAAAATAGGGAAAAAACGTAATAAACTCGAATCAAGATGGAATATTTCGTATATTATGATAACATCTGAAGTCGGAGCACGTCTGTAATTATGAGATGACCTACCTGAGATTCTGGGTTTGGTGAATCGGGTCAGCACCAGCAGTGTTCCTGCCAGTTCCTCCACAAAGCTGAGTTACGTAAGACGAAGCAGCCACCGGCGCTCCCCTAGACTTCTTCAGACGTTATCCCATCCGTTCACCACCTCCTCCAGATCTACCAAAGCATTAAACTCAGGGTTTCTCTGCTTGATCACAAACCAGACGACGTTCCTGCTAAAAACAAGCGAGGAGGCGATCGGACTTCCAGGTCCAGGTCCAGACTTCCTCCCGCCAGCCGCAGCGCGAACCTCGCGTCTTTTCCTCCAGGAACGGGAGCGTTTCTACCGCCTCTGATCCATCCGGACGGCGGGTTTCGGTTCCTTTTTACCCCAACAGTCCACAAAAAGTGAGGTGGTTGTTATTGATCGAAACCCCGCCCCCTCTCAAACCCTACACCTCACAGCTCGTGCATGCGCTCATCTGTTGTGCGCGCGCCGGACGCGTCCTGGAGATGCGGCATTCCTTTACGCATCTAATCTGTCATGACTACCAACCACGATGAAAGGATCACATACAGGGGAATATATATGTTTATTATGGGGTAAATCTATCCAACCCAGCCTGAAACCATTCAAACCAGCTGATCCTGAACTTGGGCGTCTGCAACAACTAAATCACAAACATGCAATAACTAATTCAGCCAAATCGGAGAAATTTCCTACATGAATGTTATGCTTAAGGTCAAAGGTCAGACATTCTCCTTCAGGTAGAGAACAGATTTAATGGTTCCATTAATCACAGCAAAGACCCAGACCATCACCCGACCACCGCCATGTTAGAAAGCTGGGATGATGAAATGCTCCAGACGCAACGGTTTCACTTTTGTCTCGTCACGCCACAGCATATTTTCCCAGAAGTCTTGGGGGTTCATTAAGATGAAATCTGTAAATATGAGACAGCCCTTTGTTCTCTCTCATGGAAGCCATTTTTCCTCTTTCTCACTGATGAATCATGACTTCTGACTAAACCTAAACTAGGTGAGGCCTATGGCATATTCTGAGTTATTCTCTTTAGAACGAGGCACGAGTTATGTTGCTTTTTGAGATCTTCTAGCCTTAAATTTAGTCAAATTACATTTGTGTGTTACACACAGAATGTAGCACAGCCTCATGACAGCAGCAGGTTTAAAAATAAAAACGCCAGGGTCCATAATAAGGCCTCGATGACTTTTAACAACTGGCCTTGTAGATATAAAAATAGAGGAGCATCACAGCCATTAGCCCTGTGAGATTAGAGGGTATGCAGCAAAGAAGCTTTAATGTCAGAAACTGAGAAGAAAGACTCGCTGAGCACTGCTACAGCCAAAGTCAGTGTTGCTATGGAAACCTTTGGCGTAGGAAAGAAAACAAGTCCTTTGGTCTTAGAGCTGTCAAACTAACTGAAAACTAGGTTCATTTGCTGAATTCCTTCAGCATTTACGATGATTTATCATCAGATCAGCTGCTTGGCGTCATCTTGAAATGTCGTGGCGTGTTTGTGAGCATCTTCAGTCTAAAATCAGCTCGTCTTTTTGCTGAAAACTGATAACGGAGGATTGGTTACACAACCGTGAACGTGGGCGCTGCAAGGAAGGAAACCCTTGACCCACTCTGTTCGGCAGTAGGAGAAATCCCAGAAGAGCTGCATCAGGATCAGTTCCTGCGGCCCCTCAGGCACATTGCTAGTCTCGGCATGTACTGATCGCTGCACAGCACCGCAGCGAAGGACAGGGTAGGAGCGAGGAAAAGGAAAGAGCACCCACGACGCCGCATGACAAATATGGAGTCAGACTTTCCACTGGACTGTTAAAAGGTAAGAATTTTAAAGAGAGCGCTCACGAAAGGAGACTAAATGATCACGTCTGCTCAATAAAACAAGGTTTATGGAATTGTTAATATACATCAGTACATACAAGAGTGACAAAAGTATAAATCTTTTTAAAAATATTCTTTTGTGGGAAATAAAGAAACATTAAGCGATGATTACACGACATCCTCCCTTTATAAAGAGAACCCTGGCCAGCCAGGGATGCTCTGAAGCCTTCTCTTTTTAATAATCCCTTTCCTCCATTTACAAAATAATTAGATCTTCCTGACCTTTGAACTCGAGCGTTCTTCATCCGGAACTGTTGTTACACTTCAGGTTTCCACGTCTGATCAAAGCCCGCTGTAACTAATCTACTCCATTCTTACCTTTCACACCTTCAAAACAGGACCGCCACTTTTTATCAACACTGATTTAAATACTGCCGTTCATATCAGCCAAACCGTCTAGAGACAAATGTTACAAAACATCTAAAAAGTGAAGAAATTAGAGACCTTTCAGTGTTTTTATACAGAGTACAGAGTATACTTTAACGGGTCCGTAGCTGCTGTTAGCGCTAGCGTCCGCTATGCTTTAGTGGTTTTGTCTCCATTATATTAAAAATGGTCTGAAAATCACACATTTGGTTGTTTTGATTGATGCAAAACACTTTGAAAAGTGTTGACAGACATATTGGGGAGAGCTGTACGCAGACATTTTGGTTCACTTGGAAAAAAAAACGTACACAAGCACAGAAAATCTTTCGCCTTTTACAAAATCCATCCCATGCAGTGCTGGTGTCACATGTTCAGTAAAGGGATTTGCCAAATCATGATGGTGGACACGTTGTCCTCGTGGCGAGAGTGTTTGTTCTTTTTGTTGACCCTACGGTGACTCAGACCTCCAGACACCACCAGCAGAGAGCTGACATCCACCTTACTGGAGCGGCGGCCCCTCTGGTGATGAGCGGGGTCGTGGAGCAGGTCATAAAGGGCGCCGTCCTCTGGGCTGTGCTCCAAGGATCCCTGGGATGGAGCTAGAGAGCCGCAGGACGAGGTGGACAGAGAGTCCTGCAGGGCCATGGTGGTACAGCCCGCCTCTCCCAACCACACAGCCTGTCCCTGAGGAGGAGGCGAGGCTGAATCCGGCGGCGGCAAGGTGCTCTCGGCGTCCTGTGACCCCTGGAGTGAAGAGGAGGGGCTTGATGTTCGGTTACACACCGCTGCAGCCATGGTGAGGAACTTCACAGGACCGTTGTGTGCATGCACCGACACCATTCCTCGACCTAATGACAGAAACGTGAATCCACAAGCTTCAGTAGGTTCTACAGCCCTGTGCCGATGGTAGTCATGTTCTGACTCATTTGCAACTCAAACTTCAGCTGTACAAAAAACCTCTAACAAGGAGCGCTTTCTGGACTCAACATAAGTTTGAGGTGCTCTTTGGATGGGAAGATTAAGTTGAAGATACAAAAAGAAACTCCAAGGCATTCTCAAATGGAAAAAGTTTAAAAGCCTTTATTGTAATGGCTAGGTCACATGTGGCCTTTCTAGGTCACATAGGCCATATGTGACCTAGCCATTACAATAAAGGCTTTTTAACTTTTTCCATTTGAGAGTGCCTTGGAGTTTCTTTTTGTATCTTCAAACTTCAGCTGCTTCACTATTTAAAAATGACGAGCCTTTAGGTAGATTTTCAAATTGGTGAAACCAATCCTGATGAGTAAGGCCGTTGGCGTGTAAACATTGTGTTGCTATGGCACCAAGGAACAACGTTTTCCTCAGAAGCTTCAAGACACCAAAACCCAGCGCTGACTAACCACGGAGGACAAACTCTGGGTTTACGGGTGAATTTGGGTTGAATTAAAGGAGTCCTAGAATGCAATTAATCAACAATCTAAAACAGAGCTTTGAGCCTCCAAAAAGCATAAGAACTTTTTTTTGGCTTTCATCTGTCCCAGGAGCCCTGATACAGGCCATTCTAAACCCCCTTACTCAGGCCTTCAGTGAAATGAGCTGTTGACCCCTCCCACTCGGCCAGGACATGCTGATTGGTTGGTTTCCCCAGAAGGCCTCAGACACATGCAGGTCTGAGGAGGCGTGGCTCCCCCTAGTGACGTGTTAAGGAAGGCTTTCTCAGATCAGAGGTTTTTCTCTCACCTTTTTCAACTTTCTAATTTACATAAAAAGTAGGTCAAACACAGCTTTGACTTTATGGCATGCTACTGTTGACCACCCAAGCTGTCTTAGTCAACAACAACAAGGAACATGTTGGTTTACATTCTAGGTCCCCTTTAATGCAGAACACAGACTAAGACAGCACGCTTTTCCAGTTAAGACCTGGATTATCCTCCACCCAAAGGCTGGAGCTGACACGCTGATGTCTAACGGGGTGTGTGCTGGCAGGAATCTGGTGATACGAGAAATCAGACAATCCAATATGTTACAATACTAAAAACCAGGAGATATTTGCAATTTTTAGGACTGAATTTAATTGGAAAACTCAGGCCAGACGCTTCCAAGTCATATGCAGTGAAGGTAGCAGGTTCGAGCCCAGCTCAGTCTGTTGTTGTGTCCTTGGGCAAGACACTTGACCCACATTTCCTGCTGGTGGTGGTCGGAGAGTGGAGCCAGTGTACGGCAGCCTCACCTCTATCAGTGCGCCCCAGGGCAGCTGTAGCTACGATGTAGCTCACCATCAGGGTGTGAACGTGTGTGTGAACGGGTGAATGACTGATTGTGTTGTAAAGTGCTTTGGGGGGTTCTAGGACTCTGGAAGACGCTATATCAAATACAGGCTATTTACCATTTTTACCATCATGAGATCACCCACTTACGTCAGAATGAGGGCAGTAAAACTGCTGCCACCTAGCAGTCAGAGATTGAATTGCACCACACTAAAGAAATACAGTAAATGTTTGCTTTTAATATCTAAATACAAAAATAATCAATACACTGCTCATCTAAGCAGGTTACTTTAAGTCTGTTTGTTTGTTTTAAGATCAGAACTGTTGGGATTTTATGGATTGATCCGTGTAAGGACTGGAATATCTAGGTAAAAACAAACAACACAGCAAATTGTATTTGAACGCTGTCAGTGGGGTAAAAGTTCAGTTGCACATCATTTTATCTAAAAACACCTCCTTGGTCTTTGGAACCGTGATGACAAGTGATTTCCTTCTCCGTGTTCAGACACAACAATTCAGGATAAAACTCTTTTGTGACCCTGCTTGCACAACCTATTACGTAATGCACCTATGCTTCCATGTTACCTGTGACTTTAGGGATGCCTTGTAGTCTGGGGACTGAAAGGGCCACAGTCACCCCCAAGTTAGTCCCCACCAGAAGCAGCCCGTGACACACCAGCAGGCTGCTCACCGACACTCTCTGGTTCCCTGCAGAGAAACAGGACAGTTTCATTTCACATTAAAGTCATTTCTGAGGTAAATCACTGATTTTGTTGATAAAGAGAAAAGCCTGGCAAGCACATCCTCCCACACGGCGTCTCCTTGAAAACTAAAAACAAAACTGCACTGTTAAGGATTCATTCCAGCAGGTCTGAATGCAGAAAACACAGAATTGGGGGGTGTTTTAGTATGTGGCAGCATCTCAGCAGCCACGATGTTCAATGCTTGTTTGTCTCCACGGCAACCTGAAGATGCATCGGAACAAAGAAAAACGCAGCGCTACGGTCGGCTTTGAGTCAAACAAACAAACACAAAGTGTTACGTAACTGGATGAGTGAAGCGTACTGCTGTAATTAGGGAAGGAGCTCGGCCTCTATTCAGAAAACGTATGGCCGTTGCCCTGACCTTTTATGTTCCCTCTCTTGTTCAGAAAAATCACTGAAGCCTCGTTGGATCGTAAAAGCGAGGATTGTTAAGCTAACAACACCTTTCAGCGAGGATGGCAATAAAGCGAGGCTGCCGACGGTCTGCTCTGTGTTTAGTGACTTATTATGTGGAAGTTGGCATTCCCCTTACACCATCCCCACATAGAAGCTTTGTCATGACTCAGTGATGCAACAAACGGGAAATAAAGCAGATTTTTTAGATTACTTGTAGGGTTGCAGTGAGAATCTGAGGTTTTGGAATAACAGCCTTCTCAGGTCTGCTATGTGGGAGGTGAGACTGTCATGAGTCATTACTGCTCTAACAGCCTGACTTGAATTTCCTCCCTCAAAGTAATCCTCTTGGGTTTTAGTAAAAAAAAATGACTGCCAGTTTATCTGCCCAACCCCCCTTACAGAGCTGACCCTGTGCATGGGGTGCACACACGCCATACTGCCATACTTCCACAATGCCTGCCAGATTGGCAGGCTGGTAGAGTTTAATGCTAACTCTTGCCCACATGTGCTTCTAATGATGGCTCCGAGTCAGGAGAAACACAGACTCCTGGTCAAGGGCCTTGCTCAACTTCCTCCTTTCATAATATTTGGAGTTCCCCACCCAGAGGGTGAACTAAAATAAACCCGAAGAGAGCATCAACACGGCCCGGCTCTGGCCCTGATCCTTCACCAGAGGACCTCTTTGATCTACGCTAAGTCCCGACAATCAACAGTGGGAGGGAAGAGTAAATCTAAAAAAACCCCACAAAAATACTCTGCATCAGCCAGTCTAGAAATACTTTGGATCAGCGCATTGAGAAACTTCCCTGTCAGTTACTGTGGCTGAACGTAGGGGCGTTTGCAAGAATTTGGTGATACGATAAATATCACGATACAGGGGAGACGATACAATATATCGCGATACTAAAGCTAGAAGAAACCAAAATTAATTGAGAAACTCAGGCCAGCCGCTTCAAAACACATCTGGTGTTAACGTGAGATCTTGTTGTTCCGTCAGAATGAAGACTCTGCTGCCACCTAGCAGTCAGAGTTGTAATTACACCTCACAAAAGAGTAAATGTTTGCTTGTAAATTGTCAATAAAAAAAATCAATAAACTGCTTTAAAGGTGCATTATGTAAAAATTAGAGTGACATCCTGTGGTCATATTTGGTTACTGCAGCCCAGTTTCACAAACAAACTCACGGCTGTTATCAGCTACGGATCAGCGCCAGAAGATGCTAGATGACGAGCAAAAATGAGTCATACACAGTAAGTTGATAAGTAGATGAATACACTTCACTGTAATATCAAGTTGTTGGTAATTGAATTAGCTGAGTTAGCTCAACGTTAGCCTCTAGCCTGCTTCACCTGATATTAGAGTAAAACAAAAAGATGCCGTGGCTTCTTAAAGTAAAAGAAATAACTTCTGGGTCGCTCCTGTTACCAGCTTAGGACCTTTACAAATGGCTGCTGCGTTTTGCCGACCAAGTGTCGAATTACAAATGCCAGCACTGCAGCGTTAGCCGGCGCAGACTTTGCAACCCCGCGCGCTCACAGATTGTAAACATTTATTACGTCCCTCTTTAGTTTTTTGAAAGGAGGACAAACTGACAACCCCCCAGCCGGCTGAGAAGGAATTCTGTTTTAATGTAACCTTCCATCCAACATGAGACGGTTTGTGATCATTTCACAGTAAAATTCTTACTTATTGCACCTTTAAATATCAATTTAGTATCATAACACGAAAATATCGGGATATTCCAGTGCATCAATATTTTCTAGCTAAGAGCCAAAATATATTTCTATATTATGTTTGTATCAAATCTGGGTCCCCCCCGACTCGGCGCCGTTGTTTACCGTAAATGTGTTGACCACTTTGAGACGTGTTGGTGCACAACAAAGAAACTGGAGGTGTTACTTATCAACCCCCTGATGTTTGTCTCCCATCGGGCCACGCATGGCTGCATATTTAGGTCACACAGCAGCAGACAAAGGCAGACCCTTCGCCACGGCAACCAGACAGCCACCATCCTCTAAACATGGTCACACAGCGAGCTGCTCTGGTGGTGAACACACATTTTCTCTACAATTATTATTGAGCCGTTTATGTTATACTGTAAAGACCTCTGTACTGCAACAATTACACGCGTGTTTTGGTGAGAATTGCATGTTCTAGTTTACTTAAGGTGGCACCGAGCTCCCCCTAAATGCTAGCTATTACAGCATATTAACCATCTGGGAGTGTGCAGACAGAAGTTTCTGATCCAAGCTGCAAAGAAGGGAGTTGGCAGAATTGCTTCAACATGCATGAACTTGAGACGGCTAACCCCACCTCCCTGCAGGATGTAACACTGCAGCATTGATAAAGGACTCAGGACACCACCCCATGCTTCTTTGAGAGAATATTGCTGCTGTGATAAGACATAACTGCATTAAGACCTCATGAAATAGGATCTCAGTGTAATTTAAAGTCGATTTTTCTTCTGATTATTACTGGGCCTCTCAGAACGAACACTAATGAGGAGCTGAATTGCAGATGAAACATCCGTCACTCCTTCCTCCTAACACGTCGACTGCAGACGGTCGCTCTAGCCCAAACAGTTTGGCCGGCAGTCCCGGTTACATCAGAGTTTGGGCAAAAACAGCACATTTTTTAGGTCTCTTTCTGTTCCACAGCAGCAGCCAGCAGAGATAAACTCTGCGTTGGAACACAAATAACAGGAGAGGAGAAAACGTGTTCGACAGGTGAACTTCACTCAACAGATTTGATCAAATCTCAACTAAAAGAGCGTCAGTGGTGGATCAAAAAGGACAAAAATACCCGAGTTTCACACAGACTGACAGTCCCGGGTCTTCACTCTGCTTTCAGAGGAAATGAGCTCTAATGGCGAAGCCCACAAGATGAAAGCTTCCTCTGCGGTTGCATGGATTCTATTAGGATGCTGAGCGCCCACAGCTTTTATCACTCACATCTGTCTGACAAAACCCACTTGTACTTCTGACGCTACACGGTGTGGCGAGGTTCTCACGGGGTACGGGATGTGTGCACTTCAAGCAGGCGGTCAGCTCCTACATTTTTACTTGCAATTAGGGATTTCCTAGAGGAAACTTGGGTTTTGAAACGATCCAGGAATACGGGTACTCTAAAGCCAGAAGCATGAGATGTGGTTCAACCATCCAGGATGAATAGAGATCCGTTTTAAACACTGAAAACTTTTGATTTCCAATAACTTTTTCATTTCTAATTACTGAAAGGTGGGTAGGAGGTGTTATTCTGGAGCATTTGACTTATTTAAACCCTTCACATACAGACAGAAACCAATAAAATCAATGTTTTGTAATATATATATATATTTAAATCACGTCACAAATGTACAGTCGTGGCCAAAAGTTTTGAGAATGACCCAAATATTAGTTTTCACAAAGTTTGCTGCTAAACTGCTTTTAGATCTTTGTTTCAGTTGTTTCTGTGATGCACTGAAATATAATTACAAGCACTTCATGTGTTTCAAAGGCTTTTATCAACAATTACATGACATTCATGCAAAGAGTCAGCATTTGAAGTGTTGGCCCTTCTTTTTCAGGACCTCTGCAGGTCGACTGGACATGCTCTCAATCAACGTCTGGGCCAAATCCTGACTGATAGCAACCCGTTCTTTCATCATCACTTCTTGGAGTTTGTCAGAATGAGTGGGTTTTTGTTTGTCCACCCGCCTCTTGAGGATTGACCACAAGTTCTCAATGGGATTAAGATCTGGCCATGGACCCAAAATTCCAACGTTTTGGTCCCCGAGCCACTGAGTTATCACTTTTGCCCTACGGCACGAGGTGCCATCGTGCTGGAAAATGCATTGTTCATTGAGTTCATTGAGAACTTACAAATCCAGCTGTGTGTTTTAGGGTCAAACCGATATAATGCAGCAGATTACAAGACTCAAAGCAGCAGGTTACTGGGGATGACTGTGATTTAAAATCCTCGGCAACAATCTTTATGAGGCAAAAGCAGCTTTGCACCAAGTTCTCCATCACGACTCCTCTTCATGCTTCCACAGATGCAAAACTCTAATGATTAGTTACAAACTGGACTTTTATAACTAAGCATGTTTTTAACACAGCCACTAAAATTAAACATTTGCTCTTCACAATAAAACCTGCCTGGATCCAGCAGCTCATTTGTCTCACTGCTGACGTTCATGACGGGTTTACAATAGCAGACCAAAGGTGCACCATTATGATGGGGTGTCTTAAGTAAATAAATTCCTCTTCCAAGTAAGAATAAAGCCCATTTCTCAGAAATAATGCACTCCCCATTAATGTTCCACCCATCATAGTAAAAACCTACTTTATGCTGCTTTTTAAGGGTAAAGTATCGACTTACTTCAATAAAGTTTATAACTATTTTTCCTTTGCCCAAGCAGAACAGTCTTTGTTTCACAAAGATCATCATCTGTTGTCACAAAGGTTTAGCTTACCCTTCAGACTCAGGCGGGTTTCCAGGTAGACGGCTGGCTCTGCAGCACAAAGCTGCCTTTAAAGCAAGGACAACTTGTTTTATAAAACCCAGACAAATAAGGAGGACTCTGTGCATCGCTTAGCCAAAAAAAGCTTTAGGAAAAGGGAACAAAAGCTTGAATAAGTGTGAAAAACCTGCAGTGGTGAAAGTTTAAACAGAGGATGGTTATCACTCGACGGATGAGGAAAAGGTGAAAATGGAACCTGTGGATGAATTTGAAGTTCATTAGATGGTCAGATGTGAAATAAAGAGGCCGTGTCTGGTTCTTGTCAGGCGTCCGGATCACGTTACCGAGCAACAGCGGAAAACAGAGAGCTACCTGGAGGAGTGAAGGTGGTCGTCAGACATACAACTCTGAGGCTGGAGCTCACAACCTGATGGGAAAAGACTCTGGACTGAGATGCTTCCAGACATTAGGAGTGGAAACAAACCATAGCAAACTGAAAACTAGCCTTTTGCTAGTTTGTTACGGTGAAGAGGTGCATTATGGGTAAAAGAAGAATCCCTGGAACGCCTGGGCCCAGATTCATCTCCCCATGTGTGATGTCGAGTGTTTTAGCGCACATGCCGTCTTACCAGGCAGAATATTATTAACAGGTGTGGCGATGTTTATGTCCTGCAGGTGCTCCAGGGTCTCCGTGTGGAAGAGGCGCAGCGTGGACCCGGAGCTGAATGCGATCCAGATGCCCACTCCGGCCACCACCATGTGAGACACCACCATGCCCTCCTCCTGGTGGGCCTCCAGCTGCCTCTAGATGAGGGAGACGAGACCAGGCCACGTCAACTGGACCGTGTTACACTGATTTATGAGATTCTTAAGGAATGAGTCTGATTTTAAAACTGAACAGTGATGTTAAACTTAGATTATTGCTGTAAACTCGACGGAAACATCACACAACCCACAGAAATGCTGTGTTTAGGCTACATCTGCCTCTGCAGCGTTAGTGGTTGTTATGTCTGCTTACGCTGATTTACTTCAGAGACAAAATGAAAAGTCACAATAACTACAGGGCACGGGTGGGAAATCCTTCTGAAAGCATAAATCATGAAAGTGTTGAGTAAAAGATTATTTGTAGGCCAAGTTGTGAATTTCTGAATTTCCTTTCATTTAGAAACATTCCATTTATCGTCTCATTGCATCACAAGCTAAATGAAATACACCTTATTTTATTCAGTTCAAACCTCTCTGACTGTTCAACACCACTGACGGTGAAGAAAAGAGCGCTAACAGGCAGGTGGGCCGACATAATGAGCTTAACGAGGCTAAACTCATTACGACTGAGCGCATGTCAGAAGATCGCTGCTATTCCTGGACGCGGAGCAGGTGCTAGCCATTCCCAAAACCAGGCCAGGACACACGGAATATCACATTCCAGGAATTTTATCAAAGACAACAATGGACAAGAAAAAATGACGCAGCTTAAACTTAAACAATCACATGAAGCATTGCAGCTCCTCTAATGTTTTATGTATAATCATCACTTTCATGAATCAGACTCAGGATAAACTCAAATCTCCGTGCTCTGAATGAAAAAAAATCTAGGGGTGGGACTCGATTAAAAACAATTAATCTAATTAATTAGAGGCGTTGTAATTAATTAATCTCGATTAATCACATTTTAATCGTTCAAGAAAACTTACCCCGAAAGCAATTTTTTAAAATTAAAAATAATGAGACAGAGAATCAAACAATAGACAATATTATTGTGAAGTTAAGCTCCTTTAATTTCTAAGAAAAAAAATGCATTTAAATTGTATTTTAATTCAAAACAGGAAAAAAAAAAAACTGGCAAAAATAGGACAGACCTAAAAGTACGATACTATTTTAAGTACATTTTGATGATATTGTCTTTAAAATAATAATAATAATAATAATAATAATAATAATAATAATAATAATAATAATAATGGGTTGATAGAATGTGTGTACAATTTGATTTTTAGCAGCATTAGAGACAGAAATGAAGGCAAAAACACATGAAGAGGGATTTCTGATCACTCATGTGATTGTAGTGTTAGTTGTGTTTGGAGCACATAATAAAGGTTTGCATGGTCTTGTAGCCGAGGTTCGGAGCTTTCTTTAGAGGTGCAGCTTGACAATATTTATTGATTTTTAGGGCATGGATTTTGCTGCTAAACTTCAACGTCCCCCAAATTGGGGGACCCTCGGGCTTAAAGAGTTAAATGCATTAATTTTTTTAATGCATTATTTTTTTCTAATTAATTATTCATAATTAATGCATTAAATTCCCACCCCTAAAATAATCCCAACATTACTCAGACATGTCATCTGAGCAGCTAACAGGCTCCAGGCCCGGCTTACGTACCTCCACACGGTGTGTGTGGCTGCTGATGATGAAGACTTGTCCACCTGAAGAGGCCCAGAGGTGGTCCTCCACGGCCAGCATCGCCTTTACCGGCAGAACTCCCAGCTTTACTAGCTTAGGCTCGTCACAGCTCCACGATCCGTCTGGAGTCAACGGGTTAGTCAAACATGAAATATTCTAATGAAATAACAGAAAAATGCTCGTAATGAAAACACCAAAGCTCAATAATGGTTTATAAATGTCACCGTCAAAGGTCATCTGCATTTATGATGGTTGCTAAGTGGTCATTGATGGGTTTCACAGGCTTCACTATGAATATAGATGGGCTGTGAAGTGTTAGTCAGAGCCCAGCTAGAGCCCACGTGCGACTCCTACACGCTCTGTTGTGCATGTGCAGGAATCCAGAGCCAGCGAGAAAAAACACCCTCTGCTGCGTGTTTATAAATATCACTTCTACAATCATCTTATTCACCTGGAAAACGTCGTCTGTACTCAGAAAAATACAAAACAGAATAAGAAAATCGAGATTTCATGTATTAAAAACAGATTAATGTGAGCGGAGGCGGCGGATTCAGAGTTTTAGGAGCAAGAACCAACATGACACTGAATCTGGATGTGGATTATTGAATACAGTTTACCCAGAAAGCACATTCCTTTAGCTAATCTAGCCCAGGAGGAGAACAAGGCCTCCTCCATGTTTGTTTAACAGAAGGCACAAAGACGCCTATTGAGAGGAAAAGGTGCCACGCAGCAAAAGGAAACCGACTAAAGCGGTTAAACTAGGATCCCAGCGTTCTCCTGTGTGTTACTCTAACAGTGACACAGTGTAGGTGATGCTGGGTAAAAAATAAAAGCAGGAGCAGCAATAAAAGGAGACGGAGGGCTTATGTAACTCAAGTGTCTGCCTGCATCGCTCATTTCTTGAAATGCTGCATTCCTTCGTGTCACTGTGAGCTAATGAGCACGTGTGCACGACAATAAAAAAACAATCATGTCTCTTATTTTGAAAAACCAACCAACAAAGAGTCTAACCCTCAACGGGATTAAAGATGATGTCTCAGAAAGAGAAAAACAGATTCTTTTTCTGGGTGGCGTGCGATCTCTGCTGAATCACCGCCTCCCTCTGTCTCGGTTTCTCTCACAGTCATCCTCTCAGGAAACAGCAAACATGGCAGAACTCGGCGGCCGGCTGCAGAAACGCTGCATCAACAACAGGGTCGCGTTTCCCGTGCGGCTTCAGAAACGAAGCAACTTTCCCGCCTGGTCAGGCGTTTTTGAAACCTTGGCGGTCCCTCAGATCGGATCGTTTCTCTCAGGAAGGTAAATGCTAACGGGCTACAGGCAGAGACCAGAGATGTGCAGCATCACGACATGAATAAAAGGTTTTCAACCAATGCATGAGGAATTAGTCAGCGTCATTTCCAACATTAATGGTTTCTACGAGGAAATTCTGATGGAAATAATGGAACATTCAGATCCGATGCCATGAATTGTGCAGCAATTTACCAACTAATGTAGGAGCAAAAAACTAAAATAAAACTCCACATGAACAACAAACAGGCTGTTTCTTCCTGGGAACCTGCGTCTCGACAGAGGAGAAAAACTCGTTTTCCTTCATGTTTCTGTCCGTAGGCAATCATCCATTATTTATCTTTCTTTGTTTTATTACTCTCCAGCGCACAAAAACCTAACAAACCGACATGTGGGGGAGCCAGGACAAGAATCTGATCAGTCACTGGCAGTTAGTAGCAAAAGAATGGCCGGATGGTGATGAAAATGCAATATTTGACAATCAGGAAAAGAGACAAATGAACCCAGAAGCACAAACACAAGATCTGCACCGTTTAAAAGCTGAAAACATGAAAACCAATGTGGGAAGAGTTTGCTTGGAAGCAGAGGGACGGACATTCTGGCTTCTCCCAGACAACAAAGCAAATGGAAACCGGGTTTGAACACACAGCAGAGCTGACCCCTGACCTCCAGCTACACACTGAGGCTCTGAATGACTCACTGAAGGACACGCCTTAGACTGTCTCACCAAGCCGTGTCAGTATAATTATAGTAAACTGTATGAAAGCTGGATCTGAAGAAGGGAAAACAGATTAAAAAGAGTCCTTGTTAAAAACACACACCTTGTGATCTGGAGTAAATCGCCACGGCGCCACTAACCAGGCCGGCGTACAGACAGTGCCTTTTATAGACCAGGCTGGTGACGGTAGACTTGTCCGGGGTGAAGAAATGCTGCAGACGCACCTTTTTGGACCGCTGGCTGCTCTTGTACACGATGATGCTGGACAGGAGGAAGAGAAACGCGTGTTATGATTTTGGACGTATCGATTAAAAAAGCCAGCGTTGGTGATTGAGAGCGTGTACCTGCCCTCCTCCATGCCTAAACAAACCGACGGGGTATCACTGGCTTTGGCAGGGGGGGCGTGGTTATTCTCAGGGACCTTTTCACCATTTTCCTCCAGTTGTTCTGTTGGGACGTAGGCCATGCAGAGGATCCGGGACTCCACGTTGAAGCACTCGGTGACTTTAGGGTTGGAGTTCTGCATGGCCACTATGGCGATTTGACCCATCTGGTTGGTGCAACTTGCAACCTGAGCAAAGATAAAAAAATCACCTGCTTTGATAAAGTCTGACTTATTGCAGACCCACAGCGTAGAGCATCATTTTGTTATTTGCTGCAGGAGAACGCTCTCACCCAGACACATCCATGACCCACAACGGGAGAGTCGGCCGTGCTCTCTGTGTTGATGTGGGGCTCTGGGTTGTGAACGGCACACTCCACCTGCCACAGGACGGAGTTAATGATACAAGTGAAATAAAAGCAGAAAGTGTTTTTAAATTTAAGCTCAACTGAGGTTTTCAAAACACTCAAGATTTTTTTTTATTTTACATTTAGTCAGTGGAACAAGTTGTTGTTGGTCGACCCATGCGGGGATCAAACCTGCAGCCTTGGCATTAGTGACCTGATCTAACCGGCCCCGTGTGCACAAACCTGTCAGTGCAGCTCAGACAACCTGCAGCAGTTTTACACCAAGAGCAAGTTACTTATTCAGGGGCATTTTCACAGATTCCAAGCACTCGTAAGTATCCTGACTTCTAACTAGACTGGACCAGTTTTTCCTTTTTAATGCATCATATAGAAAAACAAAGCAGTTTTCCTCAGTTTACCTAATTCTTCCAACAATCTCATGAAAAAATCACATCCCACGAGTTCACATTTGAACTTTAGATGAAAAACAACACCAGAGCAAGTTTCTAGCAGCATCTCTTCACACCTGAAACACAGAAATGAGATCCACTCTGCAGACATTCAGACAGAAGCTGCTGTGTTGCTTGAGCACAGCTTCACACCCACTGTGTGAAATTAAGATCATCATTTGGCTTCTGCGTTAAAAAATTAGAGCGCGGATGTGTGAAAAACCCGCTTCAGCTCCACTTGGCGTCTGGAGTTCCTGTAAGATCAGCTGTAGTGTCAGCGCTCCGACCCGGTGACATGAATATTAACATAGATTACAACACATGGATGATTTCTTAGTTGAATTCAGGCAGGATATTAAACGTTATCTTCACGTTGACAGAATTAAACGTGAGTTTCCGTGTGCTTCCTGCTGAACGACGGTACTGAGGCGAGAGGGAGCGAGTCTCTGGTGCTGGTTAAGATGCTTTAACCTTTAAATGTGAACAGCCCGCGGTGCCGTCCGCCGCTGCTCACCCAGCAAAGCGCGTGCTCCCATAAACTAAAACGCTGAAGTTATTTGACCTGCAGCCATTTGGCTCTCTCTCTCTCTCTCTCTCGCCCCAAACACATAAAAATGAACAGCCCCTCTATGGGTATCAAACCCACAACCTTTTATTAACATTTACTCTCAAGCCTACTGAGCTACTCAGTCAGTAACTGAGTTTCAGTTGGATCTTTGGTAATCTGATTACAGTTTAGTCAGCTACTACAAAATAAAAGCATAAAAACTTCTGATTTGTGCTGCATATTTAAGGGGGAGAAAAGCTTTAAATAAACAGGATTCTGGGGTTTTCTTGATTTCTTATAGGGAACAAACACGAGAAGCCTTGAGCTGAGGTTTGAGCACCCAGAGAGAAGGAAGCCCCCTCACCTTGAACTCCTGTAGCTTCGACATAACCACGGGCATTTGTCGAAGCAACAGCGGGTGTTTCTGCTTTTTGATTTGATTACCGTCGTCTTCGGCGAAGAACCAGCCCTGCAGGTTGTCCTCCTCTGATTTAAAACACAAATAACACAGTTCAGTAAGAAGGCGCCGTCATCTGTTGTCCGTTAGGACGCTCCGCCGGGGTCGCGCTGTAAAAACCTAAATGATCATCTCAGGAATTTCAACTATTAAACAGACGCAGCGCTTTCGTTTTCTCTGGATTTAAACAATTAGGATCCTTAATTAAAACAGGAAAATGGTTTATTGTGAAAAATAAAATATCAATGTTTTAGAGACAGACAGTATTTACATGCAGGAAACAATGTGGAAGTACACAGACTGTACGGTACCTAGAGCCAGCTTGGCCATCTGCAAGTTACTGATCCAGGACTGTTTGACTGCCGGGCTGTGGGTATTGAACACGGCACTGAAGTATGTGGGTCTCCCCGTCCTGCCAGAAGGAGAACAAACACCAGTGATGAACAAAATAAAACATTTAATCTACTGTTAAAGTGGAGAAGCATTTCACCATATTTATGTAAATGACACCAAAAGTGTTCATCCGATCAGACAAAGGAGAAAACATGACAAAAGTGTTAATCATCACTCCTGTGAGCAGCTTGTTGTGAGTTCAGATGTCTTAAAAATCACCCGTCATGAAGCAGAAGCGTTTGGTTTTGATATGAAGGGATCAGGACGGGAGCGAGAGAGGAGCAGCTGCGTTTCCAAACATTCCCTCGGATAATCTCAGCTGCTAAACGCCACAGAGATGACAGACGGAACAAGAAGGACGCAGAGCGAGATTAAAAAGACAGTCGTGGTCAGAAAGAATGAGAGGGCCACAACAAGACGCACCCCTGGGGGGCCGTGTGGGGACGATAATAGAGTGTGTTAATGTGCAGCATGAATATCTGTGTTCAGCAGCAGCTGGGTAGAGTCTGGTTGCAAACACTGATGTGGATTTCCTCTCCTGTGATTCATGCCTCAGATTAGAGCTGGTGGTGGTGGGGGGGGGGGCTTGTTTATCCCAAATGTGCTCCAGTTCTCTCATTGAGCTGAATACAGGGAGGCTGAGATGATCCACGCCGGAAAAGAGGGTAAAAGGGGATGAAAACAGCTCTGGGATAAACATATCGCTTCGGGGGGGGTGTTAAAGCCTGATGTTATGTGTGTTCAACACCAGAGTCAAATTAAGTTAAACGTGTGTGTGTGTGTGTGTTTATTCCGGTAAAAACAGACTTGTCTTGTTTGCCCGGCAGCTGGAGTTGAATCCTGCACCGGTCAGCTGCCCGGATCTCCTCTTCCTTCTTCAGGATCAGCCTCTGGAGACCCGAAACCCAGTCCTGCGCCACGGTGGCGTTTACGTTCTGCACAGAAACACAAAAACAAAAACAAACAAGGAAAATGTAAAACAAACAAATTCAATCAATGATTTTTTTCATTTCCATTGATCTGAATTTCTGTAATTTGTTTTTGAATCACAAAAATTATTTTTCAGTGACATAAAAAGATAAAGAATTTTTATGTTTAGAAAATTCAGATCTTTTTTTTATGTCAAATTACATAATAAGCAATGCAGTAAACACATGCAGGAGATTTTGAGTTGAAGTGTTGAATTCATTATTATAATACTTTTCACCATAGTGCAGATTTTTAAATAAAATCATCATTTTATAAACTAAACTACATCTAAATAAGAGAATTATGCTGCAGAAGCAACAAAAACCAGAAATGAAGCGAGACTGCTTCACTAATGCCAGGTAAAGGTATAGAGTGCGTTCCTGGAAAAAGCCGTTCCAGCGATCTTTGAAAGCTAAAATTCTAAAGTCCAACCCTCTTTTTTCAGGCTCCTCCCTAGAGTCACAGAATCTGAAAAATAGAACACTATCAAACACAACAACATAACGTTATCTGACCTTTTCTGCCATAATTTCTAACATGACCCACATAGTTAACTGTATGCTAGCTAACATAAAGTGGCGCTTTTATAATAAAAAACGAGGTAGTTTTAAGTTTTCTTGGAACCATAGCATCTTAGCGCCACTAACGATGGGCTCCACACACACAAACGCGTGTTGCTCTGCCAGCCGACAGCAGACAGGCTGCGTTCACAGACAACAGGTCCATCACATGAACGTTTCCCAACAAGAACAGAGCCAGACTCTAAACAGAATACACAAGGTAGCCCAGCTCTGGCTTTGCTTCCTGTTCAGCTGCTCCAAGCCAGGAAAGTGCAATTCGTGCACAAAGAGGGGTATGTGCAGAGGGGGAGGGATGGTCAGAGGGCAGTTTGATGACTGGATCATGTGCCAATCATTAATGAGATGTTTTCCAGGATTGTTTGTTTCAGAAGTGATTAAAGTTATTCATCGTTTTGATAAAACATTGAACTTATTGGTTGCCATCGGTGTGTGAAGAGCATTTCTAGGAATATGGCAAAAGGTGCTCCAGAAAAACGTCTCCTGCTGCACCTTTAATTAGCGCCTCAGTAAAACCAACAGAAAACCAAACCCTAAAACGTAATCTCTAAAGACATCTCAACCTTTCACCAAGGCCTCAACAACGTAAACTTCTGCTGCTGCACATTTATAATTAGAGCGCTGTCCGTTTACATTAGGAAGGGAAATTTGGTGCAGAAATTCTTGGCCCTTGGTTTCAGTCTTTCCTTTCCCACTGCGTCTGCAATCATCTCCATCCTGTCCTTCATCGACTTGGACACATGTCTCTGTGAGAGCCTCTTCATTACTCTGCCTCCCACCCTGCTCCTGACAGAGCTAACAGCACAGCACAAACACAACCTCACATACTCATGCTCTCTCTGCAAACTAAAGCTGTTTCATTAGCACAGGCAGGCTTGTGGACACTTGAGACGACGGGCCAGAACGGTCCCAACCAGAGCCTGCATAAGACTAAACATCCTACTTCAGTGTATCTAATGCAACTAAAGTCCTAATAAAACATGTCCTGCATAGCCTCTGGAGAACCCTGAAACAAAAGTTTTACAATTTCAACGTAATGTTGGGTCCAGTGCAGGTGAAACGATACCTGATAGTTCCCTTTCAGGCTGCTGATCATGGTGGAGATCTGGTTCACCAGTCCCAGATCATGGATTAGGTTTTGCAGGTCCTGGTACAGCTGACCGGGGCCCATGTACAGTTTATCTACAAAAGAAAACAAAAAGAATCAAACACATGTTTTCATAATCACCTCATAAAAACCTGCTGGCAGATCTTATGACCCCACTTTAAGTTTAGAAAGAAACCGCCACAGTTAGAAGACTTCGCTGTTAACATTTCCCTCAGAGAAATAAGGTACGCTGGAAACAAGATCAGGCTGAGGAGAGAAGCTGTTAGAAATGGGTCAAGATCAATAAAAGCAATCCGCTGGTTTCCCACAGGCCCCAGTGACAGACTCCATGTCCTTCTGTGTTCACTAGAACACCAACGTCTACTGTTAGCTTTAAGGGGCCAGTTTGCTTTTCACCACAGCTTAAATCTTCCTCTTTCCTTAACTCTGTGTCTGTCACTCACGCAGAACCATAAATCTGCATAATTGCAAACATAATGGTCTTCATACACGTCTAAGAAATGCACCCATGTTGGTGAACTTGCATGAATCTGAGCAGATCTCACTTCTCCAGTGAAACCAAACCACAAATGCAGCCAGGTGAGAGAGTGTTAGTAAGCTATTTTTGGCGGTTTGGTGGAGGAAACATTTACTGGTCGGCCAGGTATCATGTGATCAGAAACTGGTACACCAGTGATGGGAAGAAAACCAGATAAGGGAGGAAATGAGCAACGACAGAGATACAAATAAAACACGAGGCCTTTCATTAACAATGATAAATGATTAAGCTGATTTGTTCAAAAGGCCCATTTAAGAAAAACAAGACTTTTAGAACAAGTCCTGGTGGCGACTAGCCTGGAAATCCATCCTATACAAGTCAACATAGTCATGACCCATAGAGGGAGCTCGGTCTTGGGGCGGTCGTCTCTCAAACTGTCTCTGCATGGAATTAGACAGAGCTAGGACCAATCAGACCAACGAACAATAAACATATTCATCACTACTGAAGTGGGTCCGCCATACACCGATTAAGAAGAAGTAGCAAATACATCCTTAAATACCTCCATCTGCTCTGCCCAGTCTAAACCGTCCAAAGTTGATGCCAAAGACGATTTCAAACAAGCGCCATTCCTAAGCCGACATCATCTTTGTAGTTTTCACCATCGCAGCTCTGGTGCCAAGCCTGCCCATCGTCTCTCTACACAGAGCGCTGTGATTGGCCCAGCCTAAACTTAGCTGAGCCAACGGTAGAGCTGCTGAGGCTACGATGCTACGGCATTTCTAGATTTCTAGGCTAGGCGCCATAAATCACCTTCAGCACTAAATACAACGCACGAGAGCCCAAAACAGTGAACAGAGTTCTAACACCATACAAATGATTCATTTCCCCCCTTTATGAAACCACCGGGTGGTAACACCTTCAGTAGTGAACATGGGCTTTGCCTCCAGCAGCATAATAAACTAAAGGCTGAACACGGGTCATACATGGTGCATTAAAGACAGCTGCATTAGTGTTTACTATATCATCAGTGCTGCTGAATGACCGGGTTAATTGTGTTCAGGACGGTTTGGATCAGAGTTCCGGTTAAAAGGTTAATTTATCAGTTTGAATCTAAATAATTTATGATCCACTAGGAGACCTTATGATGAATTTATGACGGAGCTCTTTAGCAGCCTGGTAGTAAAATGTTACTTCTCTGTGCAAACATAAATGAATAATGAGAATTAGATGAAGATATTTCTAAAGTGGCTAACGCGGCCGCTCCTAGAGGCTCGGCTAGCTTCACGTAACCTGCTTTAATTGGGATCTAGCTTTCTGAATGGCTCTTTGTGCGAGCGCCAAACGCCAAGTCTGCTAACAAAACAGTCCTGGGAGCGTCTTCAAAGCCAGGACAGTCATTCCTGCAACAATAAACCCTTTAAAACACAAACAAAAGCAAATATCTGCAAATTACACACTGGATGGAAGAGCAGCGGGAAGCTGCAACTACAAACGACCGGTTTGCACGGAGGTCCATTACGATACATAGAGATAAACTAAACAGGAAGCTGTGCATAGAGACGACATCCTATACAGGAGAAACCTTAGGTCCTTTGAGATGGCTGATCCCAGAGCTGTATTTGGCAAAAACCAATGAGAATCTATGGTTTTTTTCCTCTTGTGTCTTCTTTGGGGCGTTTAGGAACATTTTTACTCTTGGATCATCTCAGCGGGTCGGGACGAGGAGACGAACCCGTCAATCAGCTGCAGCTCTAGGAAAACCCTACAGTCAGAGCAGATGATGCTCAGGTCTGTGTGCGCCATCTGTCATCACACACTCATCCAACAGCTGAACTGTTGATTTGGCTCAGAGGGATGCAGCTCACTGACACGCGGTGGTGCAAGCACAAAACGCCAAGCAGGACGTAAAGTAGAGCTGAAATGGAGGAATGTAGAAAATACGCTCCAACACAAAACACTGAAGGGTTCCATGCAGAGGTAAACACAACATAGGACAATCTGAAGTTCCAGCACAGGAGAAAACCTCTGAAACTGGACGTGTGGGCGAGCTGCAGAGGCAGCGTGTAATTTCGTGGTGGTGATTCCAGCCTGAAACCACGGGCAACTAAAAGTGTGAGCCTTCGCCCTCCGTCTGAACACTCCAACCGTTTAACGGACCAGGAGCAGTGCATTATCAACAACTCAGCAACAGACCGGCGCAGACTAGGACAACACCACACAAGTCCTAAAATAAAAACTACAGCGCTCCAGCCACAAAATCATACAGTTTGGGTCTGCTCGTTTGTCTGATCTGGGTCTTCTAAAGCAGCTGAGCAGCTGTCTGTGATGGAGGAGCGTCCAGTGGAAAGACTGAAATCACTGCACTCAGCAGCCAGAAGACTAGAGAGGAAAAACACACCAGTTCAGTAGCTGGACGGGACACAGGGGAAGAAGTTGGTTCCAGTTTGGATGTTTATAGTAAAGTTTCAAATCAAATTCATACAAACTCTAAAATCTGCAGTGAGTTAATCAAAAAGTGGTCGTTCACAAGTTCACAGAGTGAGAAAGGGTTAAAAACCGGAGCAAACTGGATTCATACTTGGCTTGGCGTTGATCACCACCTTCTCCCCGGAGTGCGGGGCTGGGTACCGGCTGCTGTCCACCACGTCCTCACCGGATCCGTACTCCAGCACTTCCACGAAGCTCAAAGGCACGCTCCACTTCAGGAGGAACTTCTGGTCGAGCGGAGCGTTTCCGCTGCCGCTCCCGCTGCCATCCTGACAGCTGAGGAAAGGAAACGAGCAAGGTGTGTGAAAACTAGAGATGCTTGATATCGGCTTTTTACAAATACACGATACAGCCTAACTCCTAATTTTTTATATATGTGGGGTCCCCAACAGCAGCCAATAATATCGGATATCCAAATAAAAACTAAAAATATTAACGTTCTGCTCTGATTTTTACAAGTTGCTGCATTTGTTCAGGATTTTGAACTCAGGGAAAACACAGACGGGTTAAATAAAAAGGTTAGCAACACATCCAGGCAGAGGTCTCTCCTACCGGATGTTGGGCGTGGCACACATCAGCACATCATTGAGCAGGAAGAGGCATCGCTCCTTGGTTTTGATGATTTCCCCCCGCTCGTTGTAGACCGTCTCCACCATGTCGTCTGAGCGGATCAGGTAGCGGCTGCCATTACGCAGAAGCTACAGGGGGAGGGTCATACTTCATCAGCTGATTCAGTCTTTTATGAACACATTGCTGCTTCACACAAGTCAGGGTTGGCTGGGCATCGAGCATCTACACCCTAGCCCACCTTGTTAAGGTAGCGCTCATTCATACACCATAGCCCACCTTGATAAGGTAGCGCTCGTTCATCTACACCATAGCCCACCTTGTTAAGGTGGCGCTCATTCATCTACACCATAGCCCACCTTGTTAAGGTGGCGCTCATTCATCTACACCATAGCCCACCTTGTTAAGGTAGCGCTCATTCATCTACACCATATCCCACCTTGTTAAGGTAGCGCTCATTCATGGCCTTTGCGATGTGTCGGATCTCACAGCGCTGGTCGGCCTCTCTCTTTTTTTCATTGAGCTTCTCAGCCAACGTCTCCAGTTCGGTGAGGGCCATCTGCAGAGGCAGACGGTCTGCATGACCCACCGGGGTGTTCTTCAACATGTCCTGATGAAGGTGACAGGAAATGCTGAAGTACCTTTAATTAATCATTCATTAAATCCACAGCATGGTTCCCAACTATTGATAGAAATGATGCTTTTTTAATTCATTTTTTATGTTTTTATAGCATTTAACCTCAGGACCGATGCAGATTTAAACATTAATGGTTTATTATACAACAACAGTGGGTTCATTTTTACTATTATTTAGACAGAGATGAAAATAACAAAAAGAAAACGTTTAAAATTAAAAGTGAAATCCTTCATTCCTCTTTAGACTGACTCATGAGATGTTCATGCTGCAAACCAAGTCTTCATGTTTGAGTACGATGCTCCCTCTGCTGGTGAGTCGTGTCCAACACATATCCTAACTTATTAAACATAACAAAGAGGATTTTATACCTGGAGGAGCAAAATGAACTGTGGGAACCTCTGAATGGGTTTCATCATCAGGCCGTACAGAGTCATCCGATCACTGCTGGTCTCCTGACGGTGCTGCACATTAGAACAGTTTTGGTTCAGAGCAAAATTAACTATTTTCTAGCTTTTCTGAGCAAACTTGGACTCAAATTAGTTAAAACAAATAAGCCATAAACAAATATGAATATCTCTTGCTCCTTTCTGATCTCCATGCTTTAATGCACACTAGTTCTAAAGTTAGATCAGCATTTTTACATTACTGACAAACCTTCAGGAACTCCAGGAAACCAGGTTTGGAGGCGCACGTCTTCCTGACGACTGCCATCGCCGTGCTGAAGTTGTTCACATACTGGCTGTAGGCGTCCAGCACCATGGACTTGGAAAACTGTACGGAAGCAATCATTTTCAATGCAGTAAAGCACTATTTATAGGAGCTTTGGAAGCCAAAGACAAAAAGCAGAAATTTGTTCACACAGAATGTTTGGACAGTTTTCTGAATCATTTTTGTTCCAGGCGGTCTACACAACATAACCCACCAGAAAAACAAAAAGATATTCCTATTTTTCTTACCGAAGCTACAAACACATCCCCGATCATCTCCAGGCCGTCCCACTCCGCCACGCGGCTCGCTAGTGCAATCTGGAACAGGAAGTGGCACTGCAGAATCTCGCGCACGCGGTAGAAGACGATCTTCATCTTCCTGTCGCTGAGCAGCCGGGGCTCGATCTGGGAAAGGGGCTTCTCATATTGCTGTTAAACCAAGACAGTAGACCTGTAAGAAACGCCACATCAAAGCCAACCTGCCCGTGACTCCAGCTGTACTTACACACCTCCAATATCCGCTTGAGAGCATCGAGATAGTTCTTCTCACTTTCTAAAATAGAGCCCAGGATGCATCTTCTGACGAGCTGCAGACAGAAAGACACCAAATGGATTCATGTGGCTCCTGTTAAAGGGACACTAGGCAGATTTGGCTTGTTTTACCACCCCCTAGTGTTCGTTTTAAGTCACTGTCGTAAAAACAAACCGTTTTCCCTGGATTTGAAAATAAGGGAAAGTTTCCAGCAGCTTAAGTGTGGCGTCCCTACGATCTTCGTGAGAGGGCAGAAATTTTTCAATGAACAAAATACAGGGAATTTCCAGGAGAATACTAATTCGGTGAGATGGTGGGAAACGGGTAAATTACAGGAGTTTCCCGCCCAAAACGGGAGCTATGACAGTAGGGTGGGGCGATATGTCCTAAAATCAATCATCACGATATATTGAGGAGTTCACCTCGATAACGATAAACGGACGATAACTACACGTATGCGCAAAAACAAAAGATGTCCACTAGAGCGGGCAGTCACGTGTATTACCTTGAGTCACGTTGTCATGTGACTCGAGGTGGTACGGCTTCTTAAAGGGACATGAACGTCACCAACCTACACACATCTTTTTATTACCAAATATATTGACACGGGAAAACGAGAGTCAGAAAGTTTGATAACGATAAATTTTCGATTTATTGCCCAGCCCTACTTGATAGCTTTGGTTCTGATTACCGTAAAGCGTTCATGCTTGTTGCGAAATACGTGACTTTGTGAGACGTCAGGTCACCGACCCGGAGAGGCTCAAGTTACAAATGCGGCATTCTCGCCACAGGGGGCTAAGGGACTATTCCGTCATTTTAGCACCTGCTGGCTCAAGAAAATGATTTAAAATGATGGCAGACTGTACCTTTAATATCTACGTTACATGAAACGCGATAAAGGGCGTGTTTGTCACCTGCTGCTGCGTGAGACCCTCTGGTGTTGGACACAACACTGGCTCAACGTTGAAACAGTCCACCTCTATAAAAAGTTCAGCCTCATCCTCAAAACAGGCCGATTTCCTCTCTGAAACCAAAAAAGTGACCAAACTTAAACAAATTCAGACGTAAAACCTGGTGTGAGTACCTGAAGGCAGACGGCGTACCTTGACAGAAGGACTTTGTTTTGATGAACGAACGCCCCTTCTTCACCGCAGCTTTGGTTTTCTCCAGCCCATCTTTGGTCCCCTCTTTAGCTGCCTTCACCAGCTTTTGCATCTTCAAGTAAATAATAAAAAAATTCAGTTTTACCCTCAAACTACCCAAGTGGATGTTTAGTGCACATCTAAACCTACGAGTAAAAAGCAGCTGAGCTATGTGGGACAGGAGGGTTACAGCAGGGAGGAAGACGGAGAGGACAACAGCACCAACTAAACGTTCAACCATATTAGCTAAACAGCATGAGAGCTGCGCTGCTGGCGTCTGCAGATTAAAAATGTTTTGTTAGAAAACCTGAGCTGTAAAACCTCTGATGGACACGGTCAGTGAAGCAGACAGCGAGGTAAACTTGATGTTAACCCATCACCACCAGTACCACCACCACCAGTTGACATCAAAGCAGGATGAAGGCACCGACGCCAGGAGTGGAGTTAGCCAGACGGAGAGCAAAAGGGACTATTTTATCTACAACAAACACATCAGCTAGTTTACCTTCTGCTCGTGTTTCTGTTTTAACTGCTGCAGCTCTACCGTCCCCACTGTACTCGCCATTAGATCTTTCATCTTTCTCTCATAGTGTTCTTTCAAGCGTGTCAGATCTTGAGAGAGCTAAACGAAAGCAAAGCAAGCGTTACTGGTTGTGGTTGAGGAAGGACCTGTGCACCCCAGAGAACTCACTGCTGATCTTATTCTCCTCCTAAACGGGCCTTTGTTTGGAGATTTGGTTACGCATCAGTGTGTTGCCTTTTACAGAGAATTGCACCTCCTTGTTGGAAAAGTAAAATATACAAACATATTTTATTAGTGGGGTGTAATGGTTCACCTATGAGCGCGGTTCGGTTCATTCTGGTGTGGTGAGGAAACAAAGTAAACCAATGTAATGTAAACCAACATGTTCCTTGTTGTTGTTGAATAAGACAGCGTGGGTGACCAACAGTAGCACGCCAAAAAGTCAAAGCTGTGTGTGACCTACTTTTTATGTAAATTAGAAAGTTAACGAGAGAAAAACGTCTGATCTGAGAAAGCCTTCCTTAACACGTCATAAGAGGGAGCCACGCCTCCTCAAACCTGCATGTCTCCAGTGTCTGAGGCCTTCTGGGGAAACCAACCAATCAGCAAGCAGCTCATTATCATATTCATGTCCTGATTGAGTGGGAGGGGCAAACAGCTCTTTTCACAGCAAGGCTGGTTTAGGGGTTTTAGAATGGCCTGTATCAGGGCTCCTGGGACAGATGGAAGCCTAAACAACATTTCTGATGCTTTTAGAGGCTCAGAGCTGATTTAGATGGTTGATTAACTGCATTCTAGGTCACTTTGGTGCAGTGTGTAAGAATGGAGTAATAGTGACATCCTGTGGTCAAATTTGGTTACTGCAATCCCACTCTGTCCTGTTGCCAGTTATGGACGGGAAAACGAAGTTTATATACGTTTCAACAATCATGAAACCCTAACCCTAAAACTTTTCTTTTTAGGAAATCAACAAGGCAACAGTAAGAGTTCCATCTTAATGCCTTGCTCAGGTTCATCCGACCTTCATGTTGATAAAAATATCAATCTGTCCACATTATCTGCTGAAAGGACAGATCTGTTGGCAATAACAATGTCTCAGGTGTCGGTAGGGACAGAGGGAGCTCGTCTGACGCTCCCGTATTGCTGCTAAGTTTAGTTTTAACACCTCTGTCTGGTACCGACACCGGCCAAGTCTACCGGCTAGGTCGGGTCTTCACAGGATGCAGCCCCTCAATTTGGACACAGCTGCTTGTGCTGCTGGTTAACGACTAACGTGTGCAACACACATACACGTCCATGTAGGAACTCGGCCGAACCGAACGTTCCGTACCAAAATACAAATACATGCACCATTACACCCCTACTTATTAAACATAAGTAGTTTTAGACAAACACATTTTGGATTTTGTGGATCCGTCTTTTCATCTACATAAAATTGTATTAATTTAAATATCAGTAAAATCCTTAATGTCAAAAACTACATTTGACTCATTCCTTTGTCAAAGTTGAAAAACTAATTTAAAATTTAAAAACATTATTTATAAACCTGTAGGCATGTCGTTTCACATTACACGGAGGATTTCCTGTTCTGGCTAATATAACAAACCCACGGAAGGAAGAGAGACTAAATCCAACCCTGGTCAATAAACTGACACAGGGCTCAGTTTCTGGCAGGAAGTCAGGCTGGGAAACGGGAGGACGTCTGTTAAACTCACGTGGATCTTCCTCTGAGGTGGTTTTCCTCTCATGAAAGCGTTGAGAGGGCCGTTTTCAGGACGACCCTCTCCGTCGCTGGCCTCGTCGTAGCTTTCGAACTCACTGGAGCTCCAGCCGTTATCGAGGGAGCTGCTGCAGCCGCCCTCCTCGCCGAGCTCCACGTCATCGTAGATCATCTCATCTGGATCTGCCAGGATTTGGAGGACAAACGTGGAAAATGATTTGTAACCTAAAGCTGAATATCTGCTAAATGATCAGGTTGTTTATTTGCAGGAATTATAGCAATAATCAGGTTATTGAGAGAAAAATGAAACAAACAGTATCACCAGACCTCAAGTAAAGACAGGAAGCTGCTGAATTTGTGAAATAAAACCATAGAAAGCAATCAGAAACCTGTGTTGGAGTCCGAGTTCTCTCTGGGAACGTCATCGTAGATCACCTCATCTGGATCTGAAACACACAAAAACTCACAAGAATGAATCCTCGGCCGGGTTATTCACAACACAATCTAAGTAATGAGAGAAATCTCAGCGAAATGCCCTCACAAGGATCCACTTCCTCTTAGAAAACAGGAAGGAAGCGTCTGGGAATTCACTAAAGAAAGGATAAAGGCTCTCTGTGGAGATGTCAGAAAACAGAAACAGACTTTTACCAAATAAAGTTTCTTACTTTCCATCCAGGCCGTGTTGGCAGGATCCGACGCCCATTTAGCCAAAGCATCCTCTTCTATAATAGGTGGGTACTCTTCACTAAAAACACTAGAAAGACGGCGATATTAACGTTTACACTGATAAACACCGTGGTTGGCTCACTACTAAGTGATGGGAGGAGCTGTGGGACTCACCTGTCAGCAGAGGTGTTGCTGGTCCCGACCACCGTCACTAAAACACACAAGATAAAAACGTTCTGACTCCACTCAGAAAAACATTTCAGCGCTTCAGCCACCAGGCGGCGCTAACGGCTCCACTGATCTGATTTATCAGATGAGCTAATGAGTGAAATTTGATTGGACCTTATTTAAAATCTTGTTTCTATCTTGACAAACTGTTACGTTTATCACAGCTGAGTGAAAAACTGTTATTTTCAGCTTCACCGAACACTCCGAGGTCTCTTAGGAAAATAAATCATGGCGTGGCCTATAGGGTGAGATAATAACAGTGCTGCGCTGGTCCACCAGCTTAGGCGGCAAGATTTCAGGGAAACCGGAAAATCCTCACAGCCGGCACCGATCTTTGGGGGATCTAAATTTAGCCTCTACTTCCTCGTGGCAAGGCTTCAGGAAAAACAATGAAGAAAGGATGGAAACGGTGTCAAAGCTCTCACTCAGAACTATCTCTACACCCGAGAGCAAAAAGTGGTTCCAGCTCTACTTTACCATCTTCATCCACGGAGAGATGTCGGATGATGACGGGCGTGGTGTAGGTCGGGGTGATGAGCGGGACGCCAGAGGGGGTCGCATAGCCACAAGGAACCGGCACAGAGTATCCTGAAGTAACGCCAGGAGACCCGGCGTGGACATCCTGTCCCTCTCGTTGCTTTGGCTCCGTTGGCGAGGAAGAGGAAGAGGAGGGTCCATGTTGTTCATGCTGCTGCAGCTGTAGGGGGGTGATGTCAATCACTGAGTAGGGGTTGACTTTAGCCTGGGAGGAGGATCTGGGGAGGGCCTGAGGAGGGGGGGGCTCTGATGTAGGGAAATAAAGTAATACAGATTATTTTATTATCATATTAAATTTAAATTTACTGCAACAAAAACAAGCATTTTATACAGTTAATAACCCACGATTCTGCTTCTGAGGGCAGATTTCTGATCCTACAGCTGCTGATACCGACTTTGATTCATCTAGAAAAATAATAATTTACAGAATATGTTTAAAAAAATCTGATTAACCTGAAGAATTAAGATTCTGTAAATAAAAATGATCGGTTATTGCTAAAGGGAACTACAGCTTATGGGGAGGTCACAGAGGATCAGAAGTGTCAGTCAGGGTGTTTTTAGTTACAACAAAGACTAGAAACAAAAAGATGAAGCTGATCATGCTGAATAATGGCAGATTTACAGTTTAGATTAAAAGTCAAAAACACCCTCATCTGTGTTTAATGTCCACAACCTTTACTGTGACGCTCCAGGGACAAAATACACACATTTATCAGATCAAGAACATAATTAGAGGCAATACGTCTATAAATGTGAGATGTTAAATAAAGGAAGACGGGGTTATAAACTTAAAACCCAAAAATCCAGAGGCATGCATGTGTTTTTGTCATGCAGTCGGGTGCGTTTCTGCAGAATGAGTGAATGAAAATAAGCCGTCGGGACCTCCCGTGATAAAAGACAGACGCTGTCCTGCAGCAGGCTGTTGGAGATAAAAGGTGTCATCAGACAGACAGACAGACAGACAGTCGTCCTTTATGTCCTGACTTCAGCCTGAGCTGAAGGCTGGCTCAGAGCCAGCCGCTGTAAACAGAACGCCTTAAGGAATGTGGGGAATCTGAGATTACTGCCCAAAAGAAAAAATGTACTGTACTTAAGGCGCCATGTTCAACTATCCATTATCCAAGCACGGAGTCAGCAGCACGCTGATCAAAATCTGAGTTCGAAGCAAACACTCTCACTGCAGCCGCGAGTAAAAAACACTTTTGTTTTGCAAACCTGTACTTCTGGGATCCGTCTGTGTGTCATAACCAAGAGGAGGAGGAGGAGGAGACGGAGGAGGTGGTAAATCCATCTCCCTGTCATTAGCTCCCTCAGGAGCAGATGTGCCTTCAGCTGAGGAGGATGCTGACGATGGAGGAGCTGGAGGGTCCGGGACGCTGTGGCTGATCACAGAACGGTCCTGCTTCTGATCCTCGCTGGTTAGAGGCGGCTCCGGGAATTCATCCTCACTGTCGTCAAACTCGAAGGCTTCTCCTTCATCTTCATCATTGAGCATGTCGGCAAACACTGGATACAGAGGTTCACAGATGTTGACACAGCAGAAAAGGACAATCTGTCAAAAGTTTTACTGAATGAGTTTAAAATGCTGCCTAGAACGTTGAACTAGAGAAGGATCGATATGGGTTTTTCTGTTGCCTACGCCGATGTGTGCCGCCTCATTTCATGGTCGATATCTAGACGTTTCCCGCTTTATTTACAAGATAAAATGTCAACAACAACAACAGTGGATACCAGTGATGTCCAACATTATCAGTCTAACGTTCATATCGCCCAATAACAGCTTAATATCAGAAAGTGTCGAACACCCTAGTGGATACGCAACGTTTCTGAACCAAATCGGTTTTTAAACACTGAATTTAACAAACTGCTGAATCTTCATTTTGGGCACAGAAATAAAATCAAACATTTAACCAAAGTTAATCAAACAAATCCAAGTATTAAATATTCAAAACAGGTGAATAAAAAGAGGCCAGCTGACAATAAGGGTGGGCGATATATTCATGCAGGTGACGTTTGGATGTTCTGTGGGCCTGATGCTTCCTGCATGGAGCACTCCACCAATCACAATCAGTCTTACTCAGTTTGCAAAAGCAAGCCTAAAGCTTGAGGTTGTTATTTTGGCTATTTGATGCATCAACTAACATCATAATGCGCCACAATGGTTCGAGCTACACATGAGAGCAGGGGGCGACCCTTTTAACCTATCAGCCAATAGCCGATGGGGGTGGGTCGCCTTCACCTATGGGTTCAGGTGAGATGTCAATCAAACGTTTAACGCTAATCTGAGAATGCTGACTGAGGTTATGATGAGAAAAAGACAAATCTGAAGGACATTTGGTTGGATTGTGAACGTATCAACTATTTATTGGACCTTTGTGGATATAAAATCACCATTTCTGTTCAAGATGGCTGATTTCTGGCAAGGCTTCAAACTGTTGGACATTATTGTGAATTTGAATGATTTGACAGAAGCGTTTACTTGGTTAGCCTATGTCACTGGAATCACAAGAATCCTAGCTTTTCTAATGCTATATGTACATAGTGTTACAGCAAAGATGCTGATTTGACGTGGAAGTTTGTCTGATCCGCCAGACTAATTCATTAAAAACTATATATACTCACACAAAAGCGATTGGCTCAGACTCATCGATGGTCGATGAATTCACCAAACCTTAGCTGATTAAAATGTTGTAAACTATGAATCAAACCTTTTAGTGCAGCAGCATCGTAGCAACAAACCCCTCATAGGTGAGACTGGATATCTAGACTTCCTAACTGGATATCTACGGATGTGTCCCACTTTAAAATCAGTTCTACTAAAGAGATGCATCGGCTGATGCCAGTGAAACAAAAGTTCAATCTGAAAGAAATCTTTCATGAGTTTTGCCCAAATAAAACATCATCTGCTTTTATACAGACGCAGCTACTGCCACCCTCACAGGCGTCACATCCTTTAGACTCACTCAGCAGCAGGAAGGAAATATGCTTCCAGCTTCCACTCTGCAATTAGGCCAGAAGGAAAGAGAGACTGGAGAGCACCGCTATGAGCTAATGATTAAAGAGTGGCTTTGACACAAGTTGGAAAAACAGGCTCAACTCCTAAATCAGCCGGAAGCTCCTGTTGCTTCCCAGAAAGCTGATTTTGACGAGTTTAAAAGAGTTAAATATAAAACCTTCATGAGCATCAACAGTGTTTCTTATCCCATCTATGCTTTTACGTATTTCAGTAGAAACACAGTTTAGGTCTCCATACCAGAGATTCCTGACTGCATTAACCTTCCGTCTAGTTTTATCTAATCTCTGTCACTAATATCCTGACTTCATCCCCAAAGAAAGCAGAAAACTCAGGTTCAAATAACCTCACTTCCTCCCCCAGAGCAGGCGACAGGCCACTCAGGGGCGTGCCGAAATAGCTCAGCTGGGAGAGCGTTAGACTGAAGATCTAAAGGTCCCTGGTTCGATCCCGGGTTTCGGCATTTTTAACCCGACACTAAGAGTTGATTCAGTTAGTCTGCTGCTTACACAACACATTTTGCTTTAAACAAAATCATTGATCTAATTATAGTTTAGCGTTTGAACTCATCTGTGAGGTTGTGCAGGGCACCAACAGCTATAGAATAAACCTTAGCAGAAAGAAAATATGTCTTTGAAGTTCCTGGTGGCTTTAAATCCTCGGAGTGACTCCCTCGGGCTCTGACAGGTCCAGCCCCTCCGGTCCGTGTGAGAACACAGCCTGTGACTAACGTACAGCACCGTGATCTCCTTTCCATCTGCATCCACGACTGACGGAGCGAGAAAAACCGAGAGGGGCAAAGAGCAAATCTGGAATGTTATCGGACTCGCTTCCATCTGTGGTGTACTCCGTTTGGAACACAGAAATAAATAAAGATTCACTCAAGAAGAGCTCCAAACAGAAGGGTTCATATCATGATGCGTGTTTTAAAGGGACACTATGTGACTTTTTCATATTTTTAAACCATGTTCTTGAGCCAGTATGTGCTAACATGACCCTTTACTGGGTGGATGAAGAGTCACTCGACCCCTCCGCCCCTGTGGCCAGAACACCACACTCACTTCATCCTCTACGGACCGCTCCCCTGAAGTCTCACAAAGTCACGCATCTTGCATGAAGCAGTTACGCTTTACGACAATCTGTTTACACCGCAGGACAGACGAGCTACACCTGGTTAGCATTTATTGTAACGTGTTTATCATGGTGGCGCCTCTGAAGAGACAAACATTTATCTTACGGAGCTAAAAAACAAAAAGCATGTCCGACCAGAACAGGACTTAAACAAGAGTCAACATCGGGACTTTTCTGAGTAACGAGAGCTCAGAGACTAAGGATTCAGATTGGATGCAGACCAACGATCGTCCTATTGCACTTGTACTTTAATATGTTTTGTTTGTGCATGTTTAGTTATTTCTAAATATGTTTGTGAGGCGGTTGTGATCACGTCCTGTTCCTTCACCCCAAGACCTGCATAAGCAGTCTTCTCACCAGGCAAACAGTCATTGATGCTCCATCGTCACTTTCCGAGGTCCTTGTATCGTCACACACCACTGAATCCTCAGCGCGCCGTGCGGATCCCGGCTGCCACCGAGTAGTGCTGTCAGCCTGCTGGCACCACCGGCCGGCGTTCCCGGCCACGGTCCTGTCGGCCAACCGCTTATACTGTCTGTGATCACCAGCGCTCTGAATCCACATTTGGGTTTGCCGACACTCTACAGCCTTTCCCTGTGGTGACATGATTCCTCTTCTCAGGATCTTAGTCATATCATTTACCAGGAAGTCTGTGAGTCAATAGTAAAGTGGCTAGCCAACATGCTAGCACTGGAGTCTGCTTCCAGCATGTTTCCTGCATGTTTCATGAACACAGCTGATTTATTTGATTTAGTGATGAACCGCTCCTGTAGACACTAATGAAGGCTGAGGAGACATTTCAGCAGCGAGGAGAGAAGTTTCACTTTTGATTTCACTAACGGACACTAGGGGGTGCTAGAAGCAAGCCAAAACTGCAGCGTGTTCCTTTAAAGTGCTGGGGTTTAAAACAGCTTGTGAATAATGTCAGATTAACGACTGCATCAGGAGCATTTCCTGTGATCTAAATCAAATAAAAGTTGTTCCTTTTACACCTGCTTTACACTCTTTTATACCTATAACACCACCACCACAAACAACAACATTAAAAAGTAAAATACATCAAAATTTAGAGAACTGGTGATTGTTCTAAAACACAAACACTTGTAATCAACAGATGTGGAAACAAACACTCAACAGATCTAAAACAACAACACAGGCTGTTTAAGTTCTGGGTTGTTGGTCAAAAACCACCTTAAGTGCAGAAATAATGACTGACAGCAGTATTCCAGCGTGTGCAGCCTAATTATTATGGACTATATTTTAAACATATACACGTCTAACCTGCATAGTGACTCCCATGAAGGCCTCCTAGCTGTTGAAATAAAGTTTTTATCCAAGTGCAGAAGTGAAAATGATCTTCAACTCCGACGAACCAACGTGATGATCGGACAAAAGCGTGCATGTACATTTGACCCAGAGAAAAGACGTGGTACCCATTGTCAACTCATGCAACAGTGTCAATTCTGTTCCACGGACTTATCTCCACCGTGAATATAACGATCTGCTCTACCGAGTCACCGGGTCACAATCCGCTCCTGCATCGCCCTGGCAACAAAGCAAGTGACTGACCAGCTGGACAGAAAGCACTTTTCTGGCCTGTGCGTGTCCCCAGAAGCTGTGTGTGTGTGTGTGTGTGTGTGTGTAGCAGCCTAGCACTGAGGCACAGTGTCTGGTATTCACAGAAGCGCAGCACATTTTAGCCTCCTTATTCTTTTCATTCCTCTGCCCACACACTTCACAGTGGCAGAGGAATCTGTTGTTTACTCTACTGTCCAGCTTCTGAGAGACTCCGGAAAACGACGGTCCAGGCAGGAATCTACAGCAGCTAGTGGGTAATTCTGTTAGACAAGCACTGACTGACCCGTTTTCAGCGTCTTAATGAATCAAAAGTATAAAACACACCAGGTGTGGTTAGGCATCTCCTGATGGTGGTCGTGTTTACACATTTACATATTTAGTTCATGTGGAGTGTGAGTGCTACTGAGCCCTCATCTGTTTCTGTCTGTCAAAACACATGGCCCGTACGGGGATCGAACCCGCGACCTTGGCGTTATTAGCACCACGCTCTAACCAACTGAGCTAACCGGCCCCTGCTGAGCTCTCAAACCGCCGTGCTGCATGCTGTGAATGGAAATGTGCACGATACATGTGGCTGATAAGGACTTGTTGACTTTACTTTCAGGAGGAGGGGGAGGGAAGTCTTCCACGTCCATGATAGCTTCTCTTCTCCTGAACGAGCTCCAAAAACACCCAGAGGAGCGACTACGCCAGCACACATTCCTAAAAACAAAACCAATAAAAGCACATCCGTTATTCACAAATTGGTTTGTTTTTAGAAGAATTCAGCATCTGTGACTCAGAATAACGCACAAACGTAGAGAAACGGCCATGTGGGAACTTTTTAACCTCAACGTAATCTGAACACCATCAGATAAATGAAGCAGGAAACGAAAACGAGTTAAGCTTTTATATCACTGGGAACTGTTGACATAACGCTTAGATGCTCCTAGTGCATATTTTGTGCAGACAGGTGTGTTTTTGTGAATCATTTTTGCTATGCTAATACAATTTATCACAGGATGTGTATTTTTGGGGGAATTATTAAAAATAAATTTTAAAAAATCTCTTACTCCATTTAATAAAATGCTAAAATGATTTTAAAGTGTTCCTGCTCCTTTGTCATGCAAATATTTTTTTTCTAATAAGCCTAAATAAATGCATTTATTTATTATTATTCTGTCTGGGTTCCCAGACCAGTCACACATTCAATGTTTCGTTTTCCAAGTTTTCCACTAGATTGCATATTTCCTCCATATATAGCAGGACTGACACTGCATTCAAATAAAAAAAGTAAAAATATTTTTATGCCCACTTGTGACACTCCAGGCTGTTGAAAATTCCCCCCCAAAGCAAATCCTCTGGACATAACATTACAAAATGATGTCATTTTCTCATTTCTTTCCATTTCTGGTTTTGATCATACACCTCACAATAAAGGGGGCAAAAAAGAGGTTAAAACCCAGAAACACTGGCGCAAAGGATGAAATTCATGTAAAAAAACTGGGGCTTATGAAACATTATGAGGAAGTTTTGTTTCAGCTTTTTTGTGCACAAAGAGTAGAAACGCTAGAAAATTAAAGGGGGATATTAAATGTGTGCATCATAATACTCATATGCTAATTGCAGGTGATGTAACTGCTAACAAGCTTGTTCATTGGATAAACTGCCTCCTGTTGGGTGGTGATTGAGTAAATAACGTTGGGTGGTGGTATTAGACAAATACCACCACCACCTCTCACTAAGGAGGGTCTGGTCACATTTTTACTTCGCTGAAACCGCTCATTTAGACCCGAGGAAATACAGCCAGCATGCTGGGGCAGGAAGGACCTTTGGTCTTGCACAGGCACGAGACACATCGCATTCCCCATAAACACTGACTTTTGTTTCCTGATACATCTCCTATCAACAGGTGACCGTTTCTGTCTCCCTGGGTTAAAAAAGGAAGAAGCAAAGCTACGTCCAACTACTTCTGATTACGAATATTCACACAAACCGATGACAAAGTCCTGACATCATGCAGCGGTACAAAGCAACCATTGTTGCAGTATGTTCACCCAATAGTCCATACATAGAATACTTTAACACAAGTCACAACACAGATACACCATCAGTCTGAATCTGACAAAGACAAATCCACAGACGAGTCGTGAACAAGAATGACAGCTCGTTCTGAGGCTCAAAGATTGTTTTGTCTATAAAAACGTGAAACGCTCTGCCTCTTTGTCCTCGGTCCTACTCGTGTGGCCCGACGCCAGAGCAGAGCGTACGAGCATACGGGGCCAGTGTCTGGTGAGCACAGCAACAGAAACAGGGCGAGGATTCAGCGCCTGAGGAGATGTTTTCCTGCGTGATACTAGACGAGTCCACAGACAGGAGCAGCCGCATTCTGACACAATTGTGGGTCAGACAATGAGTCCATCGAGTTGAAAAGTGATATAGGTAGCACCTGACAACGGTTCAGATTACTTGTTGATTTTATTTATTTGATGAATATTTAGTGTTTTTGCTGTTCTGTCAAACTGAACCGCTTCTGTGTGTGAAACGTTCTGGATAAACAAAGCTGCCTCGCTCAATCGTCTTCAGGTTCAGAGGGATTTTACAATCGATGAGCTAACGACAAGGTCCTTTAAAATCACCTTCAGAGACACTAATTATACCCGGCTTGTGTTATGGTGACTTCAGCTGTAGCGAAGAAGACCAAACTGTCATCGGTCTCATCCTGCGGCGACGAGCAACTCAACAAGTACATTCCTCACATCTGTGGCCTGTCAGTGCAAGACTGTAAACAGCACCACACGTAAACGGTGCAGCAGCTGAGTGCATAACAAACTCTCACCAACAGGCCAAGAATTCATCATCCCTCTGCTAAAGCTTTAAATGAGCGGTTCTGGACGACGGTCTAATCTGAGAGCAATGGTCGGGATGAAGAACAGGAGACCAGAAAGGTAAAGTCATCCTCCCAGTCGATGACGGGCTCAGCTGAGCAGGTCATTACAGGCTCTGAAGGCACACACACACACACACACACACACACACACACACACACACACACACACACACACACCAAACCGGCTTGTGGCGGGCTGCTGTGTTGACTTTTGCTCCCCTGAATATTCCTAATATGTTCAATATGTTAAGGAACATAGTAGTCATGCTTTATGTGGTGCAAACATCAGTCCTAGTGTGGATGATAGCTCACTACTGTGTTAGGGTTGTGCAATAATCAAATTTCTGTTTTTATTTCTGCTACAAATGATTTATAATCGATGAAAAATGTCAACGTTCAAACTGTTTCTTCACATTTTGCTACATGCTCTTTTTACGCGACGCCTTCTGAATGATGAGTACTAACTATTGCAAAGGCTGCATACATTTTGTAGTGCTGTTTAGTACAAGTAAGTGGCAAAATGAGGGCAAAACACTCAGTTTTTGAAATGCATTCATTTTTCATGCACATCTTTTCCCCAAACATCCACAAAAATAAATCACGCTTCTACATCCAACGACTTGGCTGGACATCAGGGCTCACAGCAGCTCTTCTCTGCTTTTATAGCAGCGCTGTGTCCATCTGTTCTAGTCAAGCAGAATTAGGTTTAAATAAAAGTGTCTTTAAAGTCTGAATGTTGCAGAAATATTTCTTTTAGGAAATTTTTAATGTAATTGTATATGGATTCTTGTATGATCAAAGGACATTTGGTCTCTTCTCACAGTTTTAATCATTAAACAGCATCGTACCAGAAACTGGTCGCTTCGCTTAACGTGTGAATTCTAGATTTTTCAGGTTCTGCAAGAACTTTGCGATCAGTTATCGGTCATCAAAGTGTACATTCCTGATGGTATCATGGAGCGTGCTTTAGCTCGGCAAGTGTTTTTTTATTCTTCGTTTGAGTTTTCTAGAGAACACTTACTGTAAAGTGGAATGTCTCTCTCTCTCACACACACACACACACACACACACACACACACACACACACACAGAGGGTCTGGTGTTACCATAAAGGGCGATTTGGCGGCGCGTCTCTGCCAGGATTCTACTAATCAGGTCTCCAACAGTTACAGGAGAGGATTTGTGGTGATAAAGGAGTAAAAACATCACTTCTGCCATTACTGAATGTCAGAAATGTACCAACCAACCTCAACGCTGTAAAGCAGTTTATCATTTATCACCAAAAGAAACTGGGAGAGCTAAAAAAGCTGTGGGTCTCACAGACATGAACGCAGCAGCGGGTATCTGGGCCAACACTGCACCACCCTCTCTGACCTCAAACTGGGTGGAGGGAGCTTACAGCAGGCCCAGCATCGCTGACATTTTAGAGAGTTTTGACTCATGGACGTGGAGATAAAAATGCTGACGAGCCGACAGCTTTAATTAGAGTAAACTCTGCAGTAATGAGGCCCAGAGGGTGGCTATCGGATTTCAGATGCTGGATTGATCAACCAAGTGAGAGGACATCTGGATTTAGCAGCACAACAAACACGGAGGCGTTGCATCCAACGCTGGCTGCAACTTTACACGTCAAATGACAGAAACCATCGTCAGAATGAAATCCTAGAACTGCTCCATAAATCCAAAGTGGTGTTTATTTGAAAGCTTACACTGAACAATGTTGGCCGTCACTTCCAACTGGTCTCCGCCCGCCCAGTCAGCCACACAAAAGCACTTGGAGCCCGACGTGTCACCAGGAGAACACTGGGGAGTGTGTGCTGATCTGTGGACAAGCAGCTGCTCCAAACAGCTTTTGTGGACTGGAGGAATTTTCATATGAATGGAGCTGCTCCGTCACATAAATGATTACAGGAAAGGAAACGGCACAACTCCCGCGCTCTGTGTTTAAACCCACTTCAAAAGGGTGGAGAGAACCTCTGAGGCCAGAGCTGCCATCAGTCTCCTCTCCTGTTAGGAGGGTGCTGTATGGTCCGTTTGGAGAGGACGATGCTAATAAAAGCACCTAAATAACAGGAGCTGTGGTTCGTACAACTATTTAGAACTTAACCATTATTTTCTTAGGCTATTTTTAGGTCTAATTATAAATGTTCCCAGCTGCTAACAGGTGTCATTTTTCACATCCACCTGCAGAAGAGCTGAGGCTTTTCTGTCCCAGCTGTTCCTGGAATATTTAGCTAATCCTCGTCTTATTTTAGAGGATTTGAGGCGTTCTAAAAATCCCTGGAACGCTAAACTGCTGATTATTTTGGTCACAGTAAACAAAGTTTTTGCCAAATCATTCTTCAGAGTTTAACCACTCCAAGAAATCCCATCCTTTTTCAGAGAATAGCAACCAAAGGTGTCACAAAGAGATGAATTCATGCCAATTCAGCTTGGATTAATCAGCTGATTAACCTGAGAATAAAGGAATAATCCGTGCTCCCTGCAGCCTCTTCCTTCAGGTGTTATTAAAGACAGAGGAGGCTGTAGGCATCTGCAGCCAGGCCACCCTGATTATTTGCTAAACAAATTGTTCACCTAGACTTTTGTGCACTTGCATGTGTGTGTGTGTGTGTGTGTGTTCCAGCTCACCATTGCACTAGCAGAATTAGATGGACACACACACACTAGACTTCCTGGTTTGGAAAACCTTAAAGCTTCCCTGCAGACACTTGAATTTTGCTGCACACAGAGGCGACTAATAAAGTGAAACAGTGCAATCAAATAAGGGCTTTTATGACCTTTTTGATCTTCCGGCTGACTGAATCAGTGCAGTGTGCTCTCGCTGAGGAATGCTATGCATGACTAGATGGGTTGGTAGTCCAGCACATCAGGAATATTGCTTATCCAAAGAGATTAGGACATTTTCCATAAGAAGTTTGTGTTTTAATCACTTTAAGGTGGTTATTGGGGTCTGAAGGTCAACATTTACTTATAGTGAGCAGGTGTAGTTTAACAGGAGTTGTAGTTTTATCATGTTGCAGTGATTTGTGACAAGTCAAAGCCTGAAAAAACTCTGTTGCTGGCTACATCACTTTGTTAGCTAGGCGCCACGTTACAGTCATCTCTCCATACTGGTTTAAAAGTAGAAAAATCACCATTTAAGGCGAAATACAGGCTTTATTTCCCCTTTAGAATGATTTGAAACAATGTTGCGGCTCGCTAGAAGATCAAAGGAGTTATTAAAACTTTGTTAGAAAGTTAAAAAGATGTTTCCAACTCACCACTTCAATTGGTTTCAATGGATAAATCCTTATATTCCTTAAAAAATGATACAAAGTTTCAGAACGGACACATTTCCGAGTTCACACATCAAAACATTCACTTCTCGTCCTTCTTCTACTTGGCTTCCTCCGATATGTAAGCAGATTCCATCCATGGAAAAAAACGCTTCACCTCACCTCAGACGCTGATTGGTCAATGGGTGGTCTCAGAGAAGCCCTGATTGGCCGAACGGAATGTCAATCAACATTCCCAAGTCTTCTCCGGTAGGATGCAGCAGCGGTCAGAGGAGCTCCACGTGACGTGTGGGGCGGCTCACAGCTGTGTGTCAGTATTTAAACTCTAAATTAAACTCTGTTACGTTTCGTTTGTGTTTTATTTTCACACATTTGCTTTAACTAGAGTTTAAACAGCTACTTTTTCTTCTTCGGGTTTGTTTTTGAGGGCAACACAGACATGAGAAACAGTCACAGTTCCACGTGTGTGTTCAAATAAGCCTGACGCATCAGCTGCACACATGTTTGTATTTAAAATAAACCAATTAAAGAAGCTGTGAATTAAAACAAACTGATCAAATGTGAAATAATTAACCATGTACTGCCACCTAGAGGAAGGCGCTGCATAGTACAGCCTTGACCGGAAGCAAAATGTGAGAAAATGTTTTATTTTCTACCTTTAATTATTGCTTTTCCCAAACAACACAAATATAAATACAATTCTGCTATAAAATGTTTTTTAAGTACAATTTATGCAAGTTTCAAATTTCACAGACTGGTGTTAATGCAATGCACAAACATTCAACCATTCTGGGTACACATTTGTATAAATAACTTCTTTCAGCTCATGTGTTAGAAAATTTAAATCATTGAGAAAAATATCAATCCTCCAACTTTTCAAAAACTCCTGCAAGCTCAAGATCTTTAATTATTCCATTGCTAATACCAAATGTTTTGCAACTTAGAACAAAAACGCAGTAAATTAGATCTGAAGAAATACTAAAAAAAATCCTATCAAAGTGTGGAAGCTTGAACTGTTTGCAGCAGGGACTGAACATTTCCTAAGAGGAAGCAACTGTAAGCAAAACAATAAAAAATACCCTAAGCTGCACTTAAAAAATAATAAATAAGTGTAAATAACTTCTGATATGAAAAAAACATTTTGGTTAAAAAATGTAAGGTCCATGTTTGGTGTCGACATGGTCAGTAGTCCCTCTGCATCTGTTTAAAACCTTTGTGAAGGGAACAATTCCTGATCTTTTTCTCTGTCAACAAATCTGTTAAAAACTTTTTTCCCAAATCATAATGAATAAAAAAATGTTTTCCTTGCCAAGATGGCAAGATTCATGGTCCAAAACTACCAGAGTACATTCAATCAGATCAAACAACTGAGATAAAGTACATCAGACACTGGTGTTCCTTCCCTAAAAATAAATCTGTTGAGTCTAAATCAAAGCACAAAACATCCGATTGCTTTTATTGAGATGATTTCCCTTAAACTTGGAAAGTAACAGAAAAGCAACAGTGAGAAATCAAGAATCCCAAGTTTGTTTTTGTTTCCCATTGAGCCGTTTATCCAGTTTTCTCCTCCAACTAATGAAGAATTTGATTATAACTAAAAACTCTATTATTTTCCCAATGTAAATGAAAATGTCTGTTAGCACGATGGTGTGGAAGTCCACATGGGTTCCCTGTGCTACACAACAAAAATGACTTTTTGCTGCACCTCAGTTGGCGTGCCGTTTCACAGAAAGCCCAGGCCGATCCCTTGTGGCACCATTTAACGATGCTGGCTTGTTGCTGAAGTTCCAGTCCACAGGATTTAGCAGCTGCATGGTCTTCTTGTGCGTCCAGACAGGATTCAGGATAAGTGTGAGCAGAGTGAGTCCCGAGAAGAAGATCAGGCGCTGGGGCAGGGCCACGTGGGTGTTGATCTCCTCCCAGTGGGTTGCTGATACCCACCAGATGTAATAGGTGAGCACCATGCGGCAGTGGAACATGTGGATCATCACCCACTGGTTGGCTCTCCAGAACAGGGTGTGAGCCCAGCCAGCCTTCAGGGAAAAAGGAAAGACACACGAATAAAATCACATGACTGTGAATTCAAGTGTGAGTGAGACGTCCAACAGAACAGAGAAAGTTTAAGCAGATTAAACTTCCTCTTTTTATGAAGACTACATTTATTCAGGTCGCAATCATGAGACCTGGAATAAAAAAGAGAAATGAAAACGTGCAAAAGGATTGTGACACAGAGACGCCACAAGGACCCTACCTTGAGCAACATCCAGGATATGCAGGTGAAAGGTGTACTCATCTCCAGAAGAAGGGTAACCATGGCCAGGAAGTGGCCCTGGGAGTCCCACACCACCGCCCCTGCGTATCCTGCCAGGGCAAAGAAGTGATGCGTCGCCAGAGGGAGGTCGAATGACCGAAACACCACATTGGATGAATGAAGTGCTACGTTCTCAAACACGAAAAAGCCTGTGGCTGTGAGGATGTGAAACCACGACCAGTCCTCTTGGCCCCTCACTCTGTCTTTGCTCAATGCGGACTCCTCAGTCAGAGCCCGGAGTCCAGCTACAGAGCTCTGGATGCCAAATGCTGCCCGAGTGGCCGCCAGGTTCCAGAAGACCTTCTCCTTGGCTTGGAGGGAGTTGTAGGTGCGGGATAAAATCACAGACAGGAGGTGGGAAAGGAGGAACACTGAAGCATAGAAGCCAAACCCTAGCCCGATGAGCTGGAGGCGGTAGTCCCATGAGAAGTACTCTGCACTGGGCTGGGGCAGAGGGCTGGTCTGCTCAGGAACCATGACGTCACAGGTGCATTAATTAGTGAGGTTCACCTGAAAGTGGAAGCATGACGTGTGAATCATCTGTAAAGGTGCTAAACCAAACACAGCCCTGCAAACCTCCACGTTTAACTGAACACAAATGCTAATAATAGAAAAGCTACATAAGCTAGCAAAGCTATACTGTATAACTGATAAAAGGTTAGCAAGCACCGTTTTCCAGAGAAACGTGAAAATAAAACTAATCCTACGTGTGTAGCTGATGAGTTAGAATAGCCTTTCCAACATCAACAACAGAAAACAAACACACGTTTAGCCGGCCCAAGCTAAGCTAACAGCTAATAAGTCAACATAAAGGTTTATACACATACATTAACTTACGATCTGAACATCCTTAGACCATCAAAAACGGAACGATGCGCTTCTCATAAACACTTTCTTTGTCATGTGAAGCCAAAACAGGAAGTCTCTCATCATACGATTCTAATTTAGTCACATGACATCCAAACAGGAAGTCACGCCTCCTCGATTCCTATTGGTCAGCGCGGCTCAGAGGCTCAATCCTATTGGTTCTCGTGTTTAATACAGAACTATATTAAACACATATGCAGAGAATAAAGAAAACACACCTAATGTAATTTAAACGGAGGTATAAAAGTACAGAAATAGTGTCAGCCAGCAAACGCTGTTTCTAATGTGTGTGCAGTGCTGATTTTATCCACGAGGGGGCAGTGCTGCTTTGCACAATTAACAATTAACTCTACATGATAAAGAAGTAGTGGAAAGCTGGTTTTATTTATTTCATATATTCAAAACAGCAATAAACTTTAAGCAAACACCACACAAACAAAACTGTCCAAACCTTTTCTCCAAAAAATTTAATTGCAGAATTATTTACAATGAATGATCAAAGCAATGACTTTACTTAAAGAGGCAAAAACCTTCAAATTGCTCAGCTTGAAAAGAAGGAAGGGGGGATGCATATTTTCATTTCAAATCATACAAAACAGGTCAGTGATGCAATAAAATCCACAAAATTCACTCACACTCAAAAACACACTTGTTGTAAACTTAAAAAAATACAAAACATACATGGGACAGTGTAATCCTGGACAGTAAATCAATCAATAAATAAATAATCCTACATTCAGAAATTGCATGCAATCATACCTGCTTAAAACAATCCAATCAAAAAAAAAATCAAAACAGAAGAAAGAGCAGAACGTAGGAGTTTCAATGAGGCATATACTATATATTTATATATCTCTCTATATATATTTCTTTATAAATAATGAATATTTGGCATTATATTCATCCTCACTATAGATATGATATACAAGAGATGAAAATAGTTTTAGCTAAAGATCTACCTTTTTATGTTCATCTAGTAATTCTAGAGTTTTCCCACATTCCACGTTGAAGGAAGTGTTGTATTAGTCTCTGTAATGCTCTTCCAAAGGTGCGGTTACGAAAAAAGTCTCCATGAAATACTTCACATCATAGATTCTAGAATTAAAAAGAAGAGGTGAGGCCACAGAAATGCTGAAATACAAGCAGAAACACTCAAAATGTTGAAATAATGACGCTATTTCAGTATATTGTATAAAGGAGATGTTTCTGCGTGGATTAATGGTGTTACAGCGTGTTTGATAAGTCAGAATGATGGCACTTGTTTTGTCCTTGTTTCTGTTTTTCAAATAATATTTTGGAGGGTCAGTTAAAGAAAACACCACAGTTCCATTTTAAATGAAGGGACCGCCATGTTTGTGTAAACAAACATCATGTGTGTCTCAGACAAAGAGCTCCAGCACTGAAAAGCCCTAAAAAAGAAGATTAATCAAGAAACAGTAAGCAGTGGCCCGGATCTATGGAAGCCCTGAAAGGCCAGTGGGAAAAAAATGTTCTAAGTCTACTTTTTTGTTTTTGCTTCTCTTGACGTTATGACTTATGCGGAGAAAAAAAATAAAGGGGTTACAGGATTAAAGATAGTTTTTTTAAGATTCCTGAAAGAAGTAGAAATGTATTATTTGAACACTGAATTGCAACCATAAAATGATGTAAAATAAAGCCGGCCCTTTTTTTTTTTTGAGTTAAATAATTTCTTTACTCAACTTTAGGAAATATATAAACAGGAACAAAACTTTTGGGAAGACGATGGCTTTTTCAGTTGTGCCCTGAAATGTGAGAAACAAAAGATATGTCGTAATCAGTGCTTTAAGTGCAGTTTTAAATTTGACCTCTCAACGCACCGGGACGTTTTTCTGACAATTTATCAGCCAAAACGTCAAAAATTACAGAAAAAAATCTGTCCATCTTCTGGTAAACAACAGCCCACTGAACTGCTGGTACGAACCCCCCGGTCTGACATTATTTCATGCGGAGTACCAGCACAAATTTTTTTCCACTTGAAGCACTGGTTGTAATGTTCACACCCATAAAATCAAATAAGATAATATTTTTGAATAGAATTGGAATGAATTAGTTTTTATTTTCCGTTCAGCTCTCAATTCTCAGCAACTTTTTCATTTCACGTTTTTACCAACTGTTTTGTTTTTTTCATCAGAAATTAGTTTTTTCTTTTTACAAAGTATTAGTCTCCCCAAAATAAAGGCCTAAAAAACTAGAAAACTGAACAGCCTCATTATTACATTTTTTTAAAATCACTTACATGTCATGGCTTCCATACATGGCGTTTTGCATAACAGAACATTATAAGTGCAAGGGGGAAAAAATGATGGAAAATGATTCCCACATGGCAGCGTTTCTATTAATGTTTTAAATGTCTGAGTGTTTAGTTCTATATTTTATAATCACATCCTTGTGTTTGTCTGCTGAATTCTGGCACTCATGTATCTTTGCTAAAGCTATTCCTTGGTGGACTGACTAGATAAATGGTCTCACTGCAATTAGTGCTACTTGGAGAAGCAGCAGATACGCTGTGAACTAAACCCAGGTCATGGATATGCAACATTTCTTCCCAGCTCTGCCCACTTTGCATAATGAAGACACTCACTGCCACTTCAGCGACAGCATTCAATGAAAGCAGCCCGGGAAAAACTGACAGAGGCCGATACGTGTAGTGCTGATTCTTAAATTTTTACAGAGCGGGTCGCTATTCAGCAGCACATTTATCAACACAAGCTCTGAAGGGCCTCGGAGGGCATTTGCTTGATCTCACCAAGGACTCAAAATCTTACATAAGCTGCTTTGCTTAGTCAAAGGCATGCTGAGTTTTTCCTAGCGCAGCGCCTTGCGACTCTCACAGAATGGGCTCACAGCTACAAACAGCACCAGCAGTTCAGGGCTCGTCTGCTCTAAGCCAGCATATGTCAGGCCGAGTCTGTTTCCCTCCTCCTTACTGCCTGCCACTCTGGCAACAGCAGGGGAATGACTCGGCTCTGCCAACAGCCTGGCATCAAACGCAGTGACACTTTCCAGAAATCCGCTTTCATATTGTTGAAGGTTCCTGCCAGTGCAATCAAATTCTGCAGAATTAGAAGCGTGTGCCCTCTTTAAAAAATCTACCTGATGACTTTTAGGATCAGTGGTACTGTTGAGACGAGTTGTAGAAGATGTATACATAAAAAAAACCTAAATGCACACGTGCATTAAAAAAAACACAAACAAGGAAAGATGACGTTAGCAATAATCTCCCTGTAATGAAGACAATCACTTAACCCAACCAATCACATTACTAGGGATGTCCGATGTTATCGGTCGATATCGGCATTAAAATGTGATACTTTTGTTTGTTTGGTACAACTGGCAAATAAAGAGTTAGACCATATATTGGACATCCGTAAAAACGACGGTACTGAACATCCCTATTCTGATTCATTGTTTGTCCTTAATTCTTCTGATTGAGCAGCACCATTAAATCTGATAACCAAGGTGTTTGAATGGGTGATTTGTCTACCAAATGGACAGAAGCTCTATTGTTGTTGGAAGAAGACAAAAAAAATCTACCTGTGAGCCACAGATGACAAACTTTCTGCATCCTTTTGACTCAGTCAGCCAGGATACACATCATTACCTGCACCAAACACCCTAAACCTTTTATAAACGCATCACAAATTTTTAAAAATCCATTGTTTGGCCTTGATATTTTGGTTTTACAAGTCTACTAATCTGCAAATTATCTAGACAATGTTGAACTGAAATGACCTTTATACCCATCAAACTGTTTACTGACCCTTTGTGCGTTGGGAGATACCGTTCTGCAAGAAAGTACCATTATTTAGGAATAAACGTTGCATCATAAGGATAAAAGTAGTCTCTCAGAGCTGATTAGTTTTGAGTGGATTTGGATGAATTTTTACACGAGAGGAGCAGAAACTAAAGAAACGATGATGTTCTGTTTTTGCTCTGATGGTTTTTTCCATCACTCGTCAGCAGCGGTGGCTCGAGGGCACAACTTGAATGAGCCTGAAAAGAGATGAAAACACATCGGTGTAAAAAAAAAGGATTGTGTGCACGATCAAACCGCCACACATGTGCAACAAATTCAGATTTGTCAAAGCAGCTGACATGAGAGGAAAAAACAGAAAGGTTCCACTCACCATGACGAACTACAACAGTACCATTGTGAACTTGGGTCTGTACATTTCCCTTGGAAACAGTGTGAATGGTAGTAAGTGCTTAAGTGCATCTGTCTACACATCTTAATCTAAGGAGTTACACAACATTTCATAGTATTTTTTCTTCTTCTACTGCATTAATGTGATGAAAACATTGGCACAAGACTTGCATGTTCTCAGCTTCAAGTAAATGTCTGAACGTTGGCAACATGAGCTATACAGTAAAGTTTATGAGTGGTCATTTCTCCCACCACGAAGAACGCTGTAGGATGGAGAGCTGCATCTTTCAAACCCAAACCAATCAAGAGCTTATGTAGGGATTGCCTGTAGAACCTTGAATGGGTAACCCGTGCCTCTACGAAGCACATATTTGAGGTATTTCAAGCATTGGCACTTTTTTAAACTCAATCGCTGATATTTAGCTTGAACTTAACCTCAGAAAAGATTGCAAAAACAAAATGAATCCTAAAAGACTGAGCAACACGGAACTTTGATCCCCTTTGAACAGCTTGAAATCAACACATTACCTAATTTTTTAGCTCAAAGGTGTGGTTGCTGGTAGGTTCTCAAAGCTGCACTTTTAAATGGCACTTTGCAAATGCTGAAAAACGACACATGTACCCATCCAAGACACGAGCGAGAGCTTGGAGGCCAATCATCACCAGCTAAGCCCCCAAAAATCCAACCACACGTACATTTTTGGCGGTCTGAGCGGTACCTCGGCACATCCTGCAGTCCAGTGATGTTGGCGATGAGCGCTGAGGATGGCTATCGGACAGGAAATGGAACAAAAAGAGGAGTGGAGAGAGTAGCAGTCTAGAAAAAAGGCTAGTTTGAAAGTTGTTGGAGCACAGGAGCAGGGAGACGTATTGGTCCCTGATCCTATATTTTCTCAAAGTCTAGTCTGAGCCTCTGGAATATAAATCTCAATGCTGTCCGCTCGCTCCGAGGACGAGTTCTGCCGGAAAGAGGAGGCGCGTTTAGCTGCCATGAGCCGTCGACGAGCCTCCTGCCGGTGCCTGTCAGGGAGGTCGAGGGATTTCTCCCTCACCACGGTCTTCTGTCGAACTGTCTTCTTTGGTATGGGAGCTGGCGCCTGTAGGAGGGAGAGGACATGATTACTGGGTGGCTGCATACATTTTCCCCCTCGTTCATGTTTGTGTCTCGGATCAGTGCGTGCTGTCAGCTTCTTCACCTTCTTCTCTGGGCTTTCAACGAGCTTCCAGTTGTTCTTGATTCGCTGCAGCTGGTCAAACTTCATGGTGACGTCGTCAATGGAGAGCTGCAGCAGGTCCCAGAACCCAGCCAGGTCCTGAGAGGTGGGTCGCGGCATGGCACTGGGGTCCTGGTGGAAGAACAGGGAAAGAAAAGGAAATAATCCAGGTGTGGAACTGCAGTTCAGCTTAAATCCACTAGATGTCCTCGTAAGATTCCTAAAAGCGGTTTGAGGGCTTTTGGGTTGAACTCAGGGGACATGTGATAAAAACCATCTCTGTCATGTTTTCATGAATGAGGTCTGAAATATTAAACTGTGTTTGTCCGTTTGGTCCCATTCATCACAGGGAAACTCTGTTGTCCCCAAAACTGTCCTGCTGCTTCTGATTTGGATAAAACTCAAGTTACTTGGTTCCTGGATTCTTCTTCTTCTCTGATCAAAGTCAACATTAGTTCTGCCAGATGTGATGAATTGTGCACATCTGTGAACAGACGGCCTGGTGAACTCGACCCTCATGCTTGTGACATTTAGATAACGTGACTACTGATTGGTCGCTGATGGTTCAATAGTTTACACTTTTGCAGCATCACCTGATATTTCCCGTCTGTGGAAATCATGGAAGAACACAGCCTCCAGTGAAAGCTTCTCCACTCCTGCAGCTTTATTCTGAACCATAAATGTTCTGTTTTGCACAAAATATAAAAAAAAGACTTGAAGTTTCTAAAATCCAGAGCTGACAGGTTTAGTTTGAGTTGTGAGTTTTAAGCTCCGTCTGCGTTAAGTCCTGGAGCACCCGCTGTTTTAAACCAGGATTTATGAACGCCGATTGAAGAAATCAAGAGAAGCAGGTTGATGAAACTAAATTAGATTCCTCTTTAAGTCTGAAAATGTAAAGTGAACGTTGTTACATCTGGATTCTGCTCTGAGACTTCTTCAGCAGCAGGAGGACTCCACTTGGCCTACAAGGCTGCCTCGCTGTGTCTAATCCCCAATTCCCACCCCTGCTGTAGTTTTTGCTGCGTGTTGCAAAAACAGCAGCGCTATCTCTCCCAAAGCCCACACCAGCTTCATTTGAAAAATTGGGTACTTGGCTCCGATCTATAAAACGAGTTGTGAACAGCATAAGAAAATATAAAGCAAGACTCTCTGACCTTGTGCTGCAACATGAGCCACGAAGCAGCTGGTGCTTCAATTTAAACTTCTTCTGTTTGCAGGACAAAGCTGCAGAAATGAATGTTTTCTGCACCTCGCCTGCATTGTTTTCACTTGGAATTAAAGTTAATGAGCTGAGCTGATATTGACTGTCAGTGTTTCGGTTTTCTATTGTTCATGTTCTGATGAGAACTGAAGTTTCATGCTTTAAAGGGGACATATTATTGAAAACTCACATTTTGCATCCTTTTGTGCTGCCACGTGGGTCTCTACTGCCTCTATTAACTCCAAACATTAAAAGAATCGGTCCATCCGTTTTCTGTTAGTGTTTGATTTTTGGAATTATGTGCCGAAAATGGGCCATTTCACAAACTCCCTGTTTGTGATGTCACAAACGGGGAAAGTAGAATAAAACCACCTCTCACATGCAAGAGAGAGCTGCTGCTGGGGGAGCAGCAGCTTTACTCTGGGCCCCTCCCTGATATTGGAGCTTCTAAGCTTAAAGCAGACTAAGCAGGGGATGGGTGGGTGGGCGTGGCCAGCTACAGCTTGTTTTCTTAAAGTGACAGAGCCCTGAAACGGCTCATTCTGGAAGAATAAGCATAAAACTGCTGAAAGTGCTTTTTGTGAGAGGGATTTATGTTTTTTATCGATCACAGAACTATTATAATGTAAGAAAAATAATCATAATATGCATTTTTGAAAAAGTTGAAGTTGTCAGATTATCTTGAAATGAATTCTAGACATGAGCCATTTAATTGCTGATGTCTGATGCAAGAACAAAAAAAACAAGAAATAGCTTTTTAGTGAGGAATTAAGAACCCCCAATGCATAAAGCTGTGTATTTATTTTGTGTTTTTTTCCCACCATTTTTGGATAACCATACATGAAGCTCAGAACAAACATAGTTAGGTCTTACCAGGTTTTGCTGACACAGCCAGTAAAACTGCTGGAATTTCTGAGACATGAGCAGCTGAGCACTTCCCACTGCACTCCTGATTTTACCCAGAACTGAAACACATAAAGCAGCGTTAGACACGATGAACCAGACGTAAACACAACACGCCGAGGAGCTTCACTCACTCTCCTCCGTCAGGTCGTTCTCCTCTGCTTCGGCCTCCATCTCTTTGCACCAGCCCTCCATCCTCTTGGTCTCCGTGTGGAGCAGCTGCATGAACCAGCTCCCGTCTCTCCTCAAGGAGGGAGACACCCTTCCCGACTCGCCTGTAGAGGCTGCCGTCTCCCGCGGGGAGGGGGGTTCTAGCTGCCAGGTGGTGTTGCTGGTGGTCTCTCGAGGACTGGGCGGCTCGGCGGGGGTGCGGTAATCGTCCCGGTAGCTGAAGAGGCCTTGCGTACGAACGGTCCGTACGGCTCCATACTGGGTAGGCGTGCTGGGCTCTGAGTGACGCTGGAAGCCCCCACCAAACTGCAGACCCTTGTCCTCCATGATGGGGAAGTCCTCCAACTCCAGGTCGGCCTGCACGGCTGCAGTCACACTGTTGGAGCGTTTGAACCTCCCCTGTCTGAAGAGTTGAAAGGCAGGGATGAAAGTCCTCAAAATGACATATAATCGCACAGCAAACAGGGTTATTGTGAGTTATCGTGAGATCAGACATCAAAGTCAGAGCTTCTGTAATGAGGGGAACATCTAAGAGCCATCAGCCTACCCTTTTTTGTTATCCTCCACCTGGATCCCAACAGAGTGGAACTCCCGCGAGCCTTTGCTCTCCGACTCCGAGTCCGTGGCCGCTTCCACCTTTAAGTGGGGAAATAATAAAAACCAACAGTGCTTCTCATTATGTGAGCGGCCATTCCCCAGTGCTCCTGGGCTTTATTGGGTTGGGACTGGACGGAACAGCTAAACTGTACATGGCACGTCAGAGGGTAAACATTGTATGATTTATGGAGGCTGCAACGCTAAAAGACTGAGGAGGTTTGCTGTGGTTGGTTTCAGGTTTCTGCAGAATTGAATGGAAACAGTGAAACAGGGTTTGTTATTCTAGACAATAAAAGGAAATGTTAGCTTAGCATTTATGGCCATTTTCAGGTTTTCTAAGCAAAGTCATGTGTTCTTTTGGATTTTGATGGGATTGTTTTGGTTTTATTGTGTTATTTTATTCCATGGTCTATTCCTTCACCCTTGTCCTGTCTTTCCCTGCTGTTTTCTACATGCATCTTTATGTCCCAAGTCCAGTTTCTGTCGTATTTTGGGTTGATTCTCAATAAGTTGTTGTAGTTTCTTTATCAGTTGCATCCTGTCTGTTAAGTCCTGCAAACCAAAAGCCTCGGAATCGAGACAAACCAAAGCAGTGGCAAAAACAATCGCACTCCAAGTCGGTCTCGGGTTAGGGGTGCGACAGAACAAAACAAAAAGATGGCGTCGGTTCAGGAATGGTGCTCATTTGAAACGGCTTTGGCACCAACATTTAGACTTGGGCTTTTCTTTGAGACATGAGCAGATGGAGATACTTTTACGGCGTATGGCAGACTGCACCACTGACTGATTTCTGTTGCTATTAATACGTCACACTGTCTTATCTCTGATTGGTCCTAGTGCTGTCCAGTTGTATGCAGAGACCGTTTGAAAGACAACCGTAGTTTCTGTCCCTACGACTGGCTCTGTGTATGGATCAGTGCCAGACTACAGGATAAACTGAAGTCCTGAACCAGGATCATCTGATCACTCTTTCTCTCTGGAGCCTCAATTAAGAGCTTTAAGAGTTTTAACAAGCAAAACTTTTTACACTCTCCTTGTGCTTTTATTACATCTGTCTTGTTCCTTGTTGCTCCTCACTTTCATGTTTAATTTCTATCTTTCACCTCTCTTTGTCAAACATTCACGTTCATTTCCTGCTCGCCCATTGTCCCCATTTTCTTTCTTTCTAGGCTGATTGAAGCTCCTCTTTGTCACTTTTAGTCATTTCAGCCTTTCTTCTTTTGTGCCCAGTGGGTCTCTTTCCACTGTGACAGCACCAGCAACAGACTGCAAAGAAAAAGGTCGACATTTCAGGCTGCATTATTGAGGGAAAACACGGTGAATGATGGCAAAAATGTGGAGTTTGTTACTTTAACCAGGCCTTCATGTGTTTTATCAATCTGCTGCAGTATTTGTGATGACCCAATCATCATCTGATTGATTTTAGGGTCAGTTTTATTTATGTGGCACCAGATTACAAAACTAGGTTTGTTGACATCTGATAGATTCACTCATTTTCAACAGAGAACCGCTTGAGATTTCACACAGACATGTCCTCCATCAACAGGAAGTACTTTATCCAATATCTGGTTCATGACTAAATGTCTGCTCAGGTAATAACATGTTTCCCATACATTTAGTTTAGTTTGCAGCATGCAGACGTAGCATTATGGTGCATGCATTTAGGCAATGCAAAGAATATTCTAACTTACTTGTGTTTAATTAAAGCAAAATTACCTAAAATGTCTTTACAGGTCATTTAGAGACCTAAAATAAAGTATTTTTAGAGATTTTTGCTACTTGTGGTGAAGTGGTTGATATAAAAGCTTGGGAGGGTCATTTTAAGAAGGCTGTTTTGTATTCTGTCAGGTTTTCCAAGAGAGGCTGTTAGCGAGGAGGAAATGAGCGTGCGGCAGCTTGCCGAGGTGACCTCCATTACTTCCTGTTAGGCACAAAGCAAAGTCCGGCTCATGAAAAGAGAATGAGGGCTGATGAAAGACAAAACATCCAGGAGGCTTTATGTCCAACAGGATTACTTCCCCTAAAGGTGCTTTAGTGCATGCAGGAACACTTAGCTGCGCGCACACACACACACACACACACACACACACACACACACACACACACACACACACACACACACACACACACACACACACACTTAGAGCATCCATGATAATCACAGTCACAGCGTCAGCATAGATGCAGAAACTGTGGGCATCAGCGGAAAAGATAAACAGAACCGTGTGTTATATGCGACACACACCAAAACACACTTGGTGACTTCTCCCAGCTGATGCTTAAGGTTAAAATCTTTGACTTCCAGATCTACGCGCCCTCGCCGCAGCGCCAATTAAACCAGTTTGCTGTGAATGTAAGCGTTTCCGCATGTGAAGCACAGAGAAAGTGGCTTTCAAGTGGTCCCACTGGGACGTGTTACTGGAAACACGGTGACCTTTTAGAAGATACTAATCAATACAGAATAAGGTGAGTTCAGGCCTTTATTTTATTTTAAACAGGGATGCAGCCTGTATAAAATAACGAGGAGATTCACACTGGTTCTGAGCTATAAGTCGATAAAGATCTCAGCAGAATGACATTATTGTTGTTTTCCACAGCTTGATCTGCACTGGAATGTGGCTTCTAATCAAATCAGAAAAAACAATAATAATCAGACCAATACGTTTGTGTTATCAGGTAATATTTTAAACATGACTCCTACCAACCATTTCATTTATCCTGTTTTGTGTTTAATAATTAAATTATCAAGTAAACTTTAATATTCTTGTATAAATTAGAAGTGTTCTCTAAAGCTTTTTGATATTATTGGGATGTTTTCTGAAAATTCAGAGAGAAATTATACAATTACGTCCCTGATAACTAAAACAGAATAATTTATTTTAAAAACAAAAATCAAAAGGAAAGCTGAGTGACTTTCTGTCTGGGTTCTCGCTGCACACTGATGTTTGATCCGTGGTTACATAAACTCACACGATCTTATCACCAGGGAGCTCGTCACCTTGCTTTCATCCCGATAGGTAGCGGTCATTCACCTGCAGTTTGAATTAGCATGCTAGATATTAACCTGCCACTTTTATCTTTCAGCAGTTAGACATTTATGTTTAGACTTGATTCTAAATATGTATATTTAATAATATTATTGAAATCCATAGTTACTTACAATCAGCCCTGCATATTTCTCACATAAGGGTTAGGGTTAAGCCTAGGGTTAGGGTTAAGCCAGGGGTTAGGTTTAAGCCTAGGGTTAGGGTTAAGTCATGAGTTAGTGTAAGCCTAGGATTAGAGTTAGGCTTAAGCCTAGGGTTAGGGTTAAGCCTCGAGTTAGGGTAAGCCTAGGGTTAGAGTTAGGCTTAAGCCTAGGGTTAGGGTTAAGTCATGAGTTAGTGTAAGCCTAGGATTAGAGTTAGGCTTAAGCCTAGGGTTAGGGTTAAGCCTCGAGTTAGGGTAAGCCTAGGGTTAGAGTTAGGCTTAAGCCTAGGGTTAGGGTTAAGTCATGAGTTAGTGTAAGCCTAGGATTAGAGTTAGGCTTAAGCCTAGGGTTAGGGTTAAGCCTCGAGTTAGGGTAAGCCTAGGGTTAGAGTTAGGCTTAAGCCTAGGGTTAGGGTTAAGTCATGAGTTAGTGTAAGCCTAGGATTAGAGTTAGGCTTAAGCCTAGGGTTAGGGTTAAGCCTCGAGTTAGGGTAAGCCTAGGGTTAGAGTTAGGCTTAAGCCTAGGGTTAGGGTTAAGTCATGAGTTAGTGTAAGCCTAGGATTAGAGTTAGGCTTAAGCCTAGGGTTAGGGTTAAGCCTCGAGTTAGGGTAAGCCTAGGGTTAGAGTTAGGCTTAAGCCTAGGGTTAGGGTTAAGTCATGAGTTAGTGTAAGCCTAGGATTAGAGTTAGGCTTAAGCCTAGGGTTAGGGTTAAGCCTCGAGTTAGGGTAAGCCTAGGGTTAGAGTTAGGCTTAAGCCTAGGGTTAGGGTTAAGTCATGAGTTAGTGTAAGCCTAGGATTAGAGTTAGGTTTAAGCCTAGGGTTAGGGTTAAGCCGAGGGTTAGGGTTAAGTTATGAGTTAGTGTAAGCCTAGGATTAGAGTTAGGTTTCAGCCTAGGGTTAGGGTTAAGCCAGGGGTTAGGGTTAAGTCATGAGTTAGTGTAAGCCTAGGATTACGGTTAGGTTTAAGCCTAGGGCTAGGGTTAAGCCTAGGGTTAGGGTTAAGCTGAGGGTTAGGGTTAAGTGAAAAGTTAAAAAGAAGATTTTTTTTATTCCATTTTCTAAATAAGTGAACAAATTTCAGCTGGGTGAGTTTACGAAACCTGCAGCATGAAGAAGAAAAGGAGAGTAACGGAGTGAGTGAGAACGTTTCATGTTTTATGAAGATAATTGAGTAAATCAGTCAAGGGAGAACACGCTGGTGACTGAGTGAGCAAACTAATAAACATGCAGCGATGCAGAGTCACGCACGTGAGGGAGTGAATCACCCCTAAAAAATAATAACAGGAGCCAGAAAATGACTGCAGCCTGGTGAAACCTTTGATTCAAATGATTTCTCTCCACATGAAGCTGGAATATCAGAAATCTGAGGTTTAATTTTTAACTGACAATCATTATTTATGCTTTCTTGGCTCTATGGGAGCACTTCCACACCTGGTTAAACTTTATTATTCATCTCAGTCTAGATTTCTATTATTTCATTGTATTTATGTCATCATTAAGGGTGTGAAAAAATGAAACAGTTTGAAAATAAAAACGAACAAAACTCCAAAATAACAGAAATTTTCTCTTGCAGCACAGAAGCCCACCAAACTATTTAAATACATTTTTTCAGCAGTGATGCAAAATCCTGCAGTTCTGTCCTGTTTGCAGCCTTGAAACAAATAAAAAACGACAACTAATCCTGCTGGTTGTGCTTGTAGGAAGAACGAAACAACAAAAAAAGCTAAAAATAACTGTTGTTGCATGAACGTGTCCTTTGTTGTGTCAGAAATCTGGCATTAAACATATAAAATATTAAATCGACTCATTCAGAGTGGTGTTCATTCATGAAACCCAGCCTTTGGTGGAACAGAGCGAGGCAATTTATCTCAGCTAAATATTTAAGAATTTAAAGTTAAAAAGGGAAGTGATTTGCAACCCCCCCCCCGTGGTGCTTGAGTTGACTTTCTAACGAGCAAAAAAAACGTAAAAAACCCAAGAATATTGGTTGTTTTGATTTTCTAAATGAACTCTAATTAATTTATCAGTGTGAGATCTATTCAGTAAGTGACGCTGGTGGGAATGTGCACGCGTGAATCAGCTCAGGTTACACCTAACATAAGTCGCTGAAAGAGAGTGGAGGGCTGAGTGACATTACAGAGAAATGAGCACGTTTTTCTGTCAGATATTCTTTGAGTATTACACACCACAGCAGGCGCGCTGAGATAAATCGACTTTGAAGGAAATATTCATTAAATGGCTCTTACCCCTGAAGGCAACATCTGGCAGTCAATAGATTTAATATAATTTGGGTTTTAAATCAATCTCCGGGAAATAGAATTTTAAAGAAAACACACAAAAAAGCAATTATCTTGATTTTATGGGTTGCAACTTGCTGAAATTTGAGGCCTCTTGAAAAAGTGCCATAGTGTTTTCTCCTCACAGATGTCAAAGGTCTGCACTTGTAGACGGAGCGTGCACGTAAAGGTGTAGCTTCCTGAAAAGCCTCTGTTCAGAGAAAGAGGGTTTACGTCCTTTGGGATTGACAAGCTAACCACTAGTCTGACCCCAACATGATAGTTATTTTATAAACCCTTTTTTATTTACAAGTGTAAATACCCAAGTTTAAAAAATATTTAGAATCTCTGGTTCATCCAGGGAATAACTCATAAGCATCATAATCGGCGGTGCGTCCCAGAAGCGTAGCGTTGCACTGCTCTGCTAAAGTCACACTTTGGGTCTATGCTTCCACACTTCCAGAACACATTTAGGCATCCCCCTCACTAGATTGCAAACATTTCCACCGGAATAAGAAATCTCAAACTCTTGAGTTTTGAGAAGAATCGTGGAATGTGGGTTGAGAATAAACCGAGTGGTGGAAGGTGGAGAGCACAGACAGGGGAAGAGAAACGAGCCGAGAGTTGGATCATCAGTGGAAACGGGGAGAGAGAAGTACAGTAAGCAGGAGTGAATGAACAATGAGCGTACTACCAGTCACCTAAAGCTGCTCCAGCATGCGTTGAATCTTAATTATTGGGTTGCAGTGAGATGACTCACTCTTGCTATTTTTAGCTGCAGAGAGCACAGCGCTGTTTCTCTGCTGAATTTATGTGTGAAACAGTTTTCCATGAATATATCAGACACCAGTTAAGAGCCATGAAAACCAGTGCACTCATGTAACCCCTTTGGGGTCTTTTTCTCCCCCTGTAGACTGACCTGTATCCCTATAGACGATCGAGGTGTCTTTAGGTACTCCTCAGCCTTGGACACCAGGATTGCCTTATCGCAGGTGAGCACCGAGCTGTGTGAGTCTGTGGATGGATGACGTTTTCCAGCCATGACCCCGGCCGCCTCCATGGCTATAGTCACGGCCTTGGCGCTGTCTAGGCTGTCGGTGGAGTTATAGAGGGCCCTGCCTGGGCCCAGCCCCAGGGTGAGCCCGTCGGGGGTCCACATCCCACCATGAGGGTGCCTTCCCTCGTGGTAGGCGTCCTGCGTGGACTCGGTGCTGCTCTGGGCTGTGATGGAGATGAGCGGTTTGGAGGTGGTGCGGGGCGGGACTGGAGGAGGGGTCTTCTTGTAGTTTGGCGTGTAGGTGATGGCTGGAAATGATAAACACAACATATTTATTTATTTACTTTGAACACCTAACAAGAGTTTTATCTTTTTTAATTGAAATAAAATTACAACCATGCTCAAAAAAGTAACTTCAAATATTTCAATTATTTAAAAAACTTAGCATTAAAGCTGCTATAGCAAATTTGGAAAACAAATTAGCTTAAAACATTTTTCTTTATGCCTCTCAACAACATTCTAACATAGTATAGCTATAAATATTTTGTGGAGATAAAAATAATGAAGTGATTCTCTCACATTTGTCTAAAAACCTCCACCAATAACACGGCTCGGACCGATAGCAACCATTGGTTCTTACTTCCCTGGGTCCTCCCCTCATCACACACTCACGTATTTAGCAGCAGAACACCACTGGTGTGTGAGGTTCTCCACTCAATAACATCAGAGAAGGAGAACCAGCCGGCTGCTACCACTTCAACTTTAGGGCAAACTACCAGAATCCCAAAAAGAAAAACACCATTTGAAGTCACGGACAACAAAAGACGTTTGGACCTAGAAAACGGTGACTGGTGTTTAGCGCTAGCTCGTTTCCTCTGGTAATGTGGGTTTCCAGTTCCAGCAGAAGCGTCTCCAGGAAGACACCCGAGGGGAGGAGTGAGTGTTCAGAACCTAGCTTGTTCTGTAAATTCGCTATAGCAGCTTTAAGTGTGCAGTGTTTGTACAAAGCTGCTCAAGCACGCTACTTTTTGAAAAAACAAACAAAAAATAAAAACAGAATCTGATGGTTGCAGAAAACGGTACAACACCGGCTTGAGACACAGACACACACAAGCAGACACGCAGCTCTGCTGAGCTAATGTTAAGGTGAAAATTTCCAGAACCAACTTCAAAGTGAACCGAACCTCATTGTCTTACAAACGACAGACAAAACTGCCCACACCTAAATGTTTCCCAACAAGGACAGAACCAGACTCTAAACAGGACATGTAAAACCACTCCTTAAATGAAACAGAATGGGATACTCCGTCCATGTCACTAGACAAAGAAGAGACATTAAAGCTATTGCTTTCAAACTGGTTTTAGTGATTATTGAGGCAGGAATGTGAGCAACTTCACATTGTACAGCACTCTACAGCTCTCTGCTGACCAGAAACGGCACTTAACAGTTTTTGGTTCAGGTAGAAACACTTGTGGCAGGTCTCTACCTGCTTTACGGCAACAGCTGTTTACCTTGCTAGCGTTCTACAACCCACCCTGCCGAACACAGGCGCCACCGGTTGCTCAGACCACCACAAGCAGGCAATGAGGTCAAAACTTAATGCGTCAGTAAATGAAACCTATTCTTTCATTTTGCCTGCTGATTTTACAAATCAAAACCTTTAGCTGAGTTTTAAAAAGGACTGTAGACGTCTTTACTGCCCTTCAGTTTTTAGATGATTGAAGAACCTGCCGACAGAGCTGGAGACACGACGACCTTTGTGGTGTGAGAAACTGTAGGGACATGGGTGAGGTAATAAACTTCGCTCATGTGTGGACGACGCGACTCAAGAAAAGCCGACAACTCTTCCTACTCTGTCCACTTCCTGACGGGAAGCCGAGGGATTGCTTTCTTTCAAGTGCAAATGAGAGGATGGACTTAATCCACAGAGAGACGAGCAGGTCACAAACACCTTCTGGGCTCTGACGCATCTTCTTCTTCTTGTAAGGCTTTGAGCTGAATCATTTAAAGTTGGGGATGTGCCAAATAACTAAAAAAAAAAAGTTGGGAGGAAGGAAAAGCCCTTCATTTTAGGTTAAGATGAAGCTTTTCAGCTTTCTTGGCTAATAGATTAAATGTGCTAAGTGCAAAATCTCTGAAATCCTGCTTTTCTCAGCTCTAATGGGCTCCAGACAAGCTGTAAATGAAAGCTAATTACACCGTAACACAACAATTACAGAACATGCTGTTCAAAACAAAGGATTTTCTTTATTTTTGTTTTGTTTTGCATCTTTAAACTTGCCTTAATTCCTTCATAAAAAACCCAAGGCTTTCCTTCAACCCTGCAAAACCTGTTGTCTCTTTCACTCGCGTATTTGTTGTGTTTATAAATAAAGCTCGGTGTGTGAAAGCGTTCTGCTCTGAGCTGTAAATGAGTCACGATGCTGTCCATTTACAAAACTAACCCGTGCAAACCTGCAAAAGAGAAGGGAAGACATAGACATAGAAAAGAGGAAATAAAAAAATAAGAGGATTTGAGTGTTTTGTGCACAAAAAATAAATAAAAAGGATAAATCAGAGTGTGAAGAGATCAAAAGAGGAAAGCGACGACCCGTTCTGGGGGCATGATTCAGCAGGAGGACCAAAATAGAGCCATTATTAGCCAGCGAGTCATGCAAAGGGCAGTCATAACTCTTCTACCATCTTTGCAGTGACAGTATTACTCAGCATTAGGAGGAACACAGCTAGACCACGTTCACTCAGCCCCAAATAAAGCCTCCATGAGACAACACAAACAAAACTGTCTGATATAATACCGCTGTCCTGGTAAAACCAAGGAAACACTATTTATGCACTGGTTAACCTACGGCAGCACCAAAGGTCATGCACTAACTAACAGATTTATGAGATCTCAACAATAAATGAAAGACAAATGCAGATTTATAGTCCAACGTTTAATAAATATGCAAAAGGAGAAGACAGGCAGGTCATGAGAGACAACCATAAGCTGATGTTCACAGAAACAAGGCCAAAGTCATAAAGAAACAACCACAAAGACTTGAGGATGACGCTTGACTGGATGCATGAAACACGGAAAAGCTCCAAACCCAAAGATGCATCTGGGTTTAGCTGCAAGTCCTGGTCCCGGCATGTTAATGAGCAGCAGCTCTGGTGGAGATATCTGTACAATATTTTACATTTTTTCAGATTTGTGTCTAAATTTGTGGATAGTTTAAGTCTTCAGAAGCGTTTGGCTCTGAGCTCCCATAAAGAACCTTCAGCTACAGAATATTCTAATAGTTAATAGAGTGAAACTGTCTAAAATAATCTGGATTAATTTTAGACACTTTGTCCTGCAAAATATATCAAAGATGTCACCGTTAAACAAGGACGTTTGACTGAAACAGTTTTTTCTTCACTAAAACAGGAAGAATGGTTTCAAAAGGAAGAGACTATTCTCCATCTAAATGAAAGCGGAGCCTCTATAACAAATCAAGACAGATGAAGACTAAAGCCGCCCACAGGTAAGATGTCCTCAAAGTGAACAGATTATTTTATAATTAATGATAAAATAAATCATTTACATTTTATTCAAAACATCCAAATTTCAAAAGGGAGATGTTTAAAGGTGCATGAGGTAAGAACGACATCTTGTGGCCACATTTGAGTACTGCAGTCCATGTTTCAAAACAAAGGAGTCTGCTTTAAGCCCCTCCCCTTTGTGAGTGTCATGGCTGCTGCCAGTTATGGATCAGCGCCGGAAGATTCTAGATGATGAGTCATAGACAGTAAGTTGATAGGTAGATAGATTTTAATCTAATATCAAGATGATGGTAGCTGAAAAAAGTGTTTGGTTCTAATTCACTGTTAGCATTGTTAGCTCAACTTTAGCCTCTAGTCTTCTTTAACTGATATTAGAGTAAAACAAAGATGCCGTAGCTTTTTAGGGGTACAAGAAATAACGTCCGGGTCGCTCCTGTTACTGGTTTCCATTCCGTCCAAAACGCTGCTGCTTTTTAGAAACCTTAAGGGCTCACATATGATTGGCTCTGGAACCAGGAAGTATGGAGACGGGACAGATTGTAAACAAAGACTACGTCCCTCTTTGGCTTTTTTAATAGAAGAAAAACTGACAACCAGCTGAGAAGGAAATCTGATTCAACGTAACCTTCCAACATGATCGGGTCTACTTTGGAGAAAGAGTCTGGATTAACGAGCAAACAAAGATACTAGCTAGTCCGAGTGGGGCCGTGCACCATGGAGCTACATGAATAATCCAGTAGAGGCATGTTGACATTCCTGTTGGAAGTGTCCCAGCACGGCAACAACTAGTTTTGTTTTCAAATTATTAAAGAATTCAGCAAAAAATATTTAATGCAAAACTGAAAAAGTTTATTCAATATTTGTTATAAGATTAAAACAGCTCACATTTTTACTGATATCAATGTCTAAATCAAGGCTAAAGCTAAGTGTTTTTCCACTTTTTGTGAAAAAGGTGCATCGTCACATTTCTAGACTGAATCAGTAAAAAGTGACGTAATAGCATCTCCTTCCAAAGCCTTTCCTCTAACCGACACCTCTGTCTCCGTCTGGACCACAGCGTCGGTGCTGGTAGACGAGCGTCAGGCTCTTCGGAGACGTCCCCCCGATTAAATTTGTCATTGCAAAAGAAGTTCAGCAGTTTATTTTGCAGAAAGCTTTCAGGGATATGTAAATGACCTGGATGGAGGAAGGCAAAGTGAGGGGAAGATGGATGTTGGACTCCATTACTGGCACTATCACGAGCCTCGCAGACAAAAACAAGCAGGAAACTAAACGCAAAAATAACCAAACAGCTGATAACAAGGCGCAGACGGAGTGAGTCATTACTCAAACTTACTTAACCAACCCTGTGAGGGCTGCAAACGGTTTAAAATATTGAATCCTGCAATGAATCACGAGTATAAAAGGGGTGTTTGCGACAAAAGACAGCTTATATAATTTCATGGCCGGTTCCTTGTGAATTGTGGACCAAGGGCAGGCCTCCACTTGCATATAATGAGTCAGATGCTGTTTTATTGTTCAAGAAACTCAGAGAGTCGAGTCTGTGTTTAAATAATAGCCTCCGAGCTCACTAATGGAGACGCCCTCCCCCCGACTTCCAGCAGCACAGCGGAAAGTGTCTGTGTGTCACCGGTGAGATGCATGTCACTGTGTTCTTCACCTCAGCCTTCATGAAAACAAATTGGCCTCCTGTCACGTAGACGGATCACTGGGGAACCGAACGTCGGGGGGTGCGTGTGCGTCAGCGTGTTCCTGAGCGATATTGCAGATGTTAGGATGAAGGGACGTTAGAAGGCTTCAGAAAACGATGCAATCATAAATACGCCGAGCGACGGCGGAGAAAGCACTCTGAACAATTACGTGTGTCAAGACGAAAGCTGCTCTGCTTTTCTTAAAGGAAGGCTGTGAAGGGATGACTGAAACTTCAGAGACAAACACCTCACTGATGAATGAATGAATGAATGAATGAATGTGCTCAGTGATGAAAAGCAGATCAGTCTGTTTTAGCCGATATGTCACGTCTCACTTTTTGCATTCTTGAGCTCTGAATGTAGGAGGAACAGCAGATGTGGATTCATAGAGAAACTTTCCACTTTATTCACATTTTCAACAGCATCTCACCACAGAACAGCTCCAGTCTCAACACACTACAGCTCTGAGAAGGGAGCGACAGAGGAAAACGCCCCAGGTGGTCGGTTTACCTGGGGTTGCCTGGGGCTTCCAATCAGCGCCGCAGCTGAAGGGGAGGCAAAACTGGATCCCTGAAAACAAGGGAGTTGGGGTGATGTTCAGACGAGTGGGCACGTTTGCCCGTACACACAGCACAACCTGATATTATTACACACACACAAAAAAACGTACTCCCGTTTGAATCAATGAGACCGTGCAGGCAATGAGGATTTCACATTTTAAATAAGACACAAAAACACCCTAAAGTGGCAAATCTCCATGCAAGTCTAAAGCCCCGTGTATGAAATCCAACGTCTTTAAGAAGCACTTAGAGTGAAATCTGCAATTCTTGAAACAAAGAGCACAAGATGCATGAGGAATAATAAACAGTTCATCACATTCTGTGTTTACTCGCCTTTCTCTTTCATGCATTCATCACTTTTTGATGCACGTTTAGCTTTTCCACCTAAAGCGAAGCAAAAACCTTTTCACAGGTAAATGTGGAAGAAATCAGCATTTTTGTCAGCAGTACAAACTATTGGCAAGTTTGTAGGATATCGTAGCTCTGATGTGCTCGTTGTTATTTTAATGACACAATTACAACATACGTTTGGGAAGGTGGGCCAACATGTTTGGTTGTAACTCATATCTGCATTTGGAGAAAACCAAAGGTCAGTTAAATAAACACCTCACATCAGATGTTAAGGGTGCAAAATGTAAGGATGAGGAAAGAATGACATCTTGTGGTCAGATTTGGTTACTGCAGTCCATTTTTCTAATCAAAATGTTACTATTTCACCACCGTTCCACGAGTTTCACGGCTGGTGCCAGTTATGGATCAGCGCCAGAAGATTCTAGATGACAAGCAAAGACGAGTCATACACAGTCAGCTGATAAGTACATAAACACATTGTATATCTGGTGTTAGCACTCTTGGGTGTTTTACGGTAGAGAGCTCTTACTACACTTATTCCGGTAGTATGCCTCCAGCATTAGAGGAAGTGTGGTTGTTTGCCATCTTGCTGTTATCGTTCTGAATGACTCATAAAAGGAAGTAAAACACCACGACTGACTCATTACTCACTTCACACACATTTTACTTAACATTGAGTTGTTGGTGATTGAAAAGGTAGCTTGAGATATTTTTAGAGCCGACTCTAGCATTAGCATTGTTAGCTCAACGTTAGCCTCTAGGCTTCTTAGGGTTACCAGAAATAACTTCTGGGTCGCTCCTGTTTACTGGCTTCACTTCTTTAAATAACTCTGGAGCTTTTTGCCTGCCGGTGCTGCAGCGTTAGCTCAGCCCAGACTTGGGAACGTAAGATTGTAAACGGTAACTACATCCTTCTTTAGTTTGTTAGAAATGAGAAAAACTGACAGCTGAGAAGGAAATCTGTTTCAATGTAACTTTCCTTCCAACGTGATTGATGCATTAGACTGTTGTTGATTGTTTTACTGTAGAATTCTTACATATCACTCCTTTAGGCACGCTGGTGGACGTCTGAGGGTTTGTTTGGATGTCACCTGTACCCCTGACGCTTGATCCAAACTGGGTCGTGTAACAGGGGAATGATCTCAAACACACTAAAGTCCAGATCTCAACTTATTGTATAAAAATGCATAATTCACAATTTAAATGAAACAACCAGTCTACCTTCTCTTTAAAAATAACGAGATCCTTTGCAACATGTTCTTTCTTATCTCACTTTGCAAAAATCTGAAGGATTTGAATTTGTAAAACACCAAAGTGCAATTTCCCCCAAAACACGTTCATTTGCTTTTTATTAATATAACAATACATCATGTCATGACAAACAAAAACAAACCATCAGTTTTAATAGCCATGTAATGCATTTCAGGGCTAAATCCGATATTACAACTCAACTTCAACCGTCTGCTACTTTTAGAGAACACTTTTGTAACGGAAGACTAAAACGCTCATAAGTGTGCACTTTACGTCGGCGGGTAGAATAAATAGAGTAGAAAAGGAAAAGCTGGTTCACGGCCCATCCCTTTGAAACGCTTTCAGATTCATAAAGTGCTCTGCACATATTTAATTCAAGACAACACACAGGCAAATTTTCTTCTGGTAGCTCACTGATGTTCCGCTTAAAAATGAATAATGTTCCATTGCACTTCGTTACGGCGTAGACTTGTGTGGGCGATGCCATATAGAGTCCATTAAACAGGAAGGTAGCACAGATACAGTAGATGGCTGCACAGCTCCGTCTCTGACGAGCTGACGGCACCTTTCATTGTGCTGAACATCAAAACAAAACTACAACCGGAACAATGAGGCACAGTAGATGAAATGCACAAAATATCCAGGCCATCAGTCATGCACCATTACAACTGTTTCATCATTCACTGTCACGTGTTTTAAAAATGGCCACACAGTGGTGCAATTCTTTTTTTTCCAGGAAGAAACAAGTCGTTCCACATCTGCCTGTTTGGTTTTACATTCCCAGCCTGTGATTCCTGAGCATTAAGGTGATTTCTCCTAATACAAAATACAGAATCACCTTTAATCAATGCCTGTTATCTCTGTAGTTCCATAATGAGACAGACAGAATGGTTTCTAGAGATTATATACATCACTGATTTATACATATGTTAAATAAACAAATATATACTTGTGGTGACGTTGTGCATTCAAAGAGGCTACATACCATAACTGTACTTGCTTGCTATTTTATTTTGGGTTTTTCCCAATAAGTTACACTTTTATGTAGAATAAAATAGACACCCCTGTGCAAAAGCTAAACTTTGGCCCCAAAAAATCCAATAAATAAAGAAAATAATAAAGAATTTTACAGATTTTAGAAATAAATCAGTACCTAATTTTTCACACATGCTACAAATACTGACCTTTTCTTCTTTCTGACACATTAACAAATAAATATTCAGTTTTTACGAATATTTCAACAAAATCTTACTTGTTTTAAGTCAATTTGCTGCTTCTACATGTTTCCGAGTGATTTACCAAACCCCATAATTAGCCCCAAACCCTAATTTGTCACAGCTGTCACATTAAAGTATTCAATCTTTTTCTAATAATGTGCAAATGGCATTTCACAGCATCGCTTCCTCTCTTTTCTCTGAGCCTGTAGAGTCCATCCAACAGCTCACGTGGTAAACAGTGTGTTTAGTTATATGATAACTACCGAGTCACTTCACTCAGGATTCGTGAAATGTTGATCAGCCGTTCGTTGTTGAGCAGATTGTCGAGGTGTCGTTGCAGAACGTTTTGTACGTAACCGTTTAGGTCAGAGCTCTTCATAAGAGTCTTTGATGTAACCGTACAAAAACATTCATCACTAGTTTGATTGTGAGTTTTATGCAGTCCTGGAAGATGACTCACAACGACAGAAACCACCTCATTGAGGCGCATCCTTTATTTAAGGGACTTTTTAAGTTCTCAGTGTCTCCACTGAAGCTTTGTTCTATCCTTGCAGTTCTGGGATCCCCGACGAGTCGTGTTGCTGCCACCGGTGCAGTCGTTACTCGTAGGAAAGGGAGTAGCGTAGAGAGACGCCTGGATTTGTGGCTAGGTCTGCGTGTCCATCTACAACCAACCATCAGCTTAAATCTATCTAGAGCTACATTTTGTCTGCTGAGAATGAGGTATATGCTCACAAAGTGAGGGACACGTATGTGATTTCTGAGCTGTTGTAGTCGTATCTACCAGTCCACAGTTCCACGCTGGCACTCCTCCGGATCAAGTCTCTCCTCCTGCCCCTCCGCTGCCACCGGTGCCACAGGAAAGCCTGCTCAAATGAGGATCTACTGCTCCAGGTCTCCTCCTCTACAAGCCCAACAGTCTCCAGTGTCTCTGCAACGATGTCGTCTGGCTGCATAAACTCCTGGAAATCTGGCGACGACGGCTCTGTGTCAGCCTGAGCAGAATCTGCTACTGGGCTTGTTGGTCCAAAGTCAATTTCCAGGGATGAATCTGGAGAAACAGAACTGGGAGGAGATATCGTGACCATGACTTGTGGAAAAAGGACTTCGTGGAACGGTGAGGCTACATCATGGGGCGTGTGAGTGAGGGGATCTTCCACAGATGGATCCAAACTCTCCAAGTCAGCTGATGGGTCCATGAAGCACTTGGTGTCGAGCTCAACGGTCGCTACGGAGGGACTCTGTGAACCGGACTGGTATGCGAGCGGTTCCAAATCATCAGTGTTAAACGAAGAGTCTGCACTCAAATTAAACGGCTCCGGTTCAGGATCCATAAAAACCGAGTCAAGGTCATCCTGATCGAAGGAAGTCAGCATGACCAAGTCAAAATGGACTAAATCAGAATGATAAATGGGGGTGGTGTCCAATGGTTCTGGTAGAGGAGGCCACTCCGAGTCTTGGGACTCTGGTTCAGGGTTTGGTTGAGATTCTTCGGACCCGGAAGCAAAGGTTGAGATGGTTCTGATTCTCTCTGGAGGAGACTCAGAAGGATAATCAGGAACTGGGATAGCTGGAAGTAGATCTGCCTCGCTGTCAGTGGGACTCGCAGGCGAGTCCGAATCAAGATACTCTGACACCACAATGGACGGACACGTCTGTAAATCACACGATGTCACGATATTACGTGGTTGTGAGGGAACACCACAAACCGATGGTTGAGTAAAAGATTCAGATTTACAGTCTGTGGACACGTTTGCTGCTTTTGGTTCCATCTCTGTTGAATCTGCCGGATCTGAACCTGAAGCAGGTTGAGACGCGCCTGCAGGGTGCTGGGGGACAGGTTGTGGTTCATCATCGGCGATAGGATCAGGAGACTCTGGATATATGATGTCATCCTCGTGCTCCTCTGGTGGAGACACAGTGACTGTTGGGACTGGGTATGGTAGCTGTATCTGATCTCTTTCTATTAGTTCTGGGTCTTTGGGTTTCACGTTATCAGGGTAAGATTGTTGAGAACAGGACTCATTAGATGGGCTGACATCCATTAGTTGTGGTGTGATTAGCCTTTCTTCTGTCGCTGTTGATGAATCCTGAGGGCTTTGGTGAGCTGTTTCTGACAGCGCTGTATCTCCAGTAGTTTCCTGCTCATGCGTGGCGAGATCTGACGGGGCTGTAAGAGCTCTGGCTGGCAGTACTGGCTCTGACTCTGGTTTAGGTGTAGAAGGTAAAGCAGCTGAGTCAAATGTCTCTCTTTGGAATGATTTAGAAGAACCAGGAAGTAATGGATCCAGAGAAAGCGGAATGGCGCTCTCTACGAACATGGACTGAGGACACGCCAGGATACTCGGGTCCATGGAGAGCTGTTTGGGCAAACCTCGGCGAGCACTTTTCTTTTCCTCCTTCTCTTCGGGACAGTTAACCGCTGCATCTGCAGTGCTTTGCCTGACCAGGACTTTGCTTCTCGCCTGAGTCCCCACGGATACTTTTGATAGCAGGGCTGTTTTCTCTCTTGCTCCTCCAGAGCTTTTCTCTGTCGTTCCGAGTCCTGCTGTCCCTAGTCCTGCTATCCCTAGGCCTGCTGTCCCTAGTCCTGCTATCCCTAGGCCTGCTGTCCCTAGTCCTGCTGTCCCTAGGCCTGCTGTCCCTAGGCCTGCTGTCCCTAGGCCTGCTCCGGCTCTTGCTGCTGTCCCTGAGCCAGTTCCAGCTGCTTTGTCTAAGCTTGCACTAGATCCCGCTGCCACGCCACCACCCTGGGGAGACCATGTGTTGTAGTGCTGCGTGAAAGTGTTGAAGTTACTGTTGAAAGCACGAAGCTCTTTACATAAGTCCCTCCTGAGCTCTGCCAGCTCTCGACGCATGGCTGAAACTTCTTCCTTCCACTGCATGCTGATAGCTGCAGCCAGAGTGGCCGACTCTTTGATGCTAGCCTGGATGTCTTTTGGCGATGGTCGCTCTGCGGTGCTCGATCTCGGTGACCTGAAGAGGCTTGGAGAAACGGGCGGCCCAGACAGAGGTTTTGCTGCAGCCCCCATTGGATCTTGGTGGTACAGCCTGTCTCTCCTGATGGGGCAGCCAAGATCATCGTGTGTCAGGGGAGCCGGGTCTGACAAATCCTCATGAATACTCTCCTGGTCGGGCAAACGTGAGTCTTCCTGCATATAATTTCTGTCTGGAAGACAAATGTAGATATGTATCTGTAATATGGCCACAGGTGTGAACGACTGGAGAGAATGTGCTTGTTTTATGGCTACAGCACAATAACGCATCATGCCATGAGTCAAAACAAGATCACAGCTGGAATATACAGCTAAAATCGTGATAATATCTCCAATTTCAAAATCATCAGGATAATATTTTGTGCTGGAGTTTCAATCTAGTATAGAAAAGCTATGGAACATGAGGAAAGCACTCCTGTTTTGACTCATCTAATGTCAGGTCTTACACTGCCTTCTCAACTCAAATTTGAGGCATGCATACTTCACATCTTTTCAATGCACAAAGCCGAAACTCCTGAATGTCAAAGAGCATCTTAGAAAAAGACAGTTTCTGTATCAAATCCTTGCAGACTCTTGTGTTTTCACGGAGAAAATAAAATGCAAACTTTGTGCAGTGAAAAGAGGCAAAGATGAGCAAAGCTTCCAAACATTTTCCTAATCAATCAGGAAAGTACAGTATGAACCCTATTGAAAGTCCAATTTGACCAGTTTAACTGATTCAAGTCAAGGGTAGGTGAGTTGTTGAGAAAGCAGTGTAAGCAAACATTTACTGTATAGAAAGATTTGATAATAAGCACATCTCCAGATGTTCAGACCTCTAACTTTCCCTACGGGAACCCAGCGTATGGAGGGATTGTCCTTCCAGGATTCTTTTTCCAGGTACTTTTTCTTCTTTTCTTCACCTTTTTGGAGATTTCATCTGTGAATCCAGCACCCATGGGAATGTTGACACCACCAGCAGTTTACAATGTATGATCAAGGCCCAGTATCAGAGGCAAATACATGTACTGTTACCAGTGCAGCTTTAGATGAGTGTGGAGCTCTAGACAGTGCAGATCTCTTTGAGTGCAACAGTGAGTTTTAAAATAACTTGAGAAGCAAACAGTTTAATGACAAGAGGTTCAACGCTCTGATTTCACTGTGCCCAGGAATGCCCTTCGTAAATTAAGTGCACCGTTTGTCTCATTTATAATCCAAGATGATGTAGCGCTATACAGAAAGTTAGACATCCAAAGTATGGTGGAGGAAGACTTGTCTCACTTGGTTTTCGTTTCAGTCCATTTGTGATTTTCAATAGGGTTCATAGCTTTACTTTCTGATTCGACCAAGGGGAAAGCAAATCAAGTTCACAAGTGGTGAACTGTCATAAAACCTCCATGGAAAATGCAAACACAAAAAAGTGATTCATGCAGCGAAGATGCAGGCTAATGTGCACTAAGTGTTCTGCAATCATCCAACACATAAATAGTTCGGCATTAAGTTTTCAGGCAAATAGAAAGATGTCATAACTGGATTGTTCCAATGATTCTGAGCTCTAACAGGCCTCACCTGTGGTTGACCTGATCGTGGAGGTGACCGTAGACGCCATGGGCGGGATGCAGTCATCGTCCTGGGAGTACCCAGCCTGGATGGCTCGCAAGTAGCTGTGGCTCCGGGTTCGGAAACAGCCAGGCAGGTCCAAAGCCTCCATGGCCTGGGACTCCACCTCACTGAACACCGACTCGCACACGGACTCAAACTGGCCGTTGACCTCAGCTTCACTCACCTGAAAGAAACTCAAACCATCAGCATGCCGTCTCCAATCCTGATCATTTATACATTTTTATTATTCAAAATAATAAAGAGAAAATGTTTTTCTTGCTTTCTGCAGGCATCAGACCGTAGGATACGAGTCTTCACGAGGATGCTGCAAGCATGGTACATTTAGAAACATCTGGTTCTGATTTATTCCAAACAAATCCCAAGCATAGAGTAAAAATGGTGATATTCTGGTTTTATGAATAATCAAAGATAAACATCTTGTTCTACTGGGATTTGGAATTATTCGGGGTTTAGCTGAGCTTTTAGCACTCCTAACAAATCAATAAGCCTCTGTTTTCTTAAAGACAGAGATGAATATCTCAGCAGAGTCTAATTAATCCAGATAAACCGGATCTGTGGAAGAAACTACTGTATGAAGACGAGCACGTGCATTTGTACCAAAAAGGAGGAAATTGGTGATTTGATGATGTCATCTTGCCACAGATTTTCATCGGCCTTTAAATACTGACTGAAATAATTCAAAACAACTTCAAGTTCAAACATGAAGTGGATTTACGAAATGTGAATTCAAGATCAAAGAAAGGAAATTACAACCAAACGATTGTTGTTTCCACTCTGTGGCACTTTGAGTACACGGGCTTTGTGCCTCGACGCCAAATCAGTCAAATGGAATCAAAGCTAAAGTTTGCCTTGACCTTATTTAACAAGATCTGACATTTTAAAAGAGAAAAGTGGAATCGTATCGGACTTGATTAATTCAGAATAATGTGAAGTCATCTTTGGTCCCACCAACTGGGATGCATGTTGCACACTCACCTGGCTCACCTGGCTCACACAGCTGGCCTGACTGAGCGTGCTCACGGCCCGCATGTAGCTCTGGTTCCTGGAGCGAAACTTGGGTGAGTTGTAGTTGGTGGAGGGGTTCAGGGCCAAGCTGGGGTGGATCTCCCTGGCCTGCAAGTGGTAGCTCTGACTGAAGATAGAGAAAATATAGACATGAGGTAAATAGACGGGTTTCACTGATATAGCTGCTCTAGAATCTGGTCCCTTTGAAAAGGGGAAGCCCTCTCTTCCCCCCACACTAGTGACATGCTCTTTGGTGTCCTTAGCAAGGTAGTTCGATTTCTCAAGTGCTGAAACATCCAATCAATGACTGGAAATGAGGGAAATGCAAATCAGGAGCTAGTTAGCGAGCCAGCACTTCTCGAGAGAACACCCCAGAGTCAGCCAGGTCAATTAAATGTGCCAGGCGAGAGGTGCTCAAAAAGCCATGACTGACTTGGAATCTGCTGCAGAGAAGACGAGGAGGCGCTATGTAAACTGAAGGATGCTATGTGAGTCACTCCAGAAACACCAAAATGAGGTTTGATCTATTTCTAAAAGTAGAAATGGATGAGTGAGCGGTTTCTGGACGTTTTATGCAGATAAACACAAGTGCTTGCCAACAACAAAATGCCAGTGCTATTAAAGGTCCCCTGTTACTGCTGCTGTAGCAAGGCCCTGCTTAGTTCTAAAAAATACATAAATAAATCAAAGACTTTCTAAGCAAATCAAGTGGCAAAGCTGCAAATGAATTAATTTCTTCCAACCTCTCCCTCGAACAGTTTCCTGCCATTATCGAGGCGCAACAATTATGATGTATATGTTAACGGTGTCTTAGAAAGAGTGTTTTTACCCTTGGAAACTTTTCTTTGAGCCTCTATAGAACATAGGAAATTTAGTTGGGGCTCTAAATCACTCAGGAGCCCTGAAAAATACCACATTAAAGCCCCACAGTAGAAAATGGTAAATGGCCTGTATTTGTATAGCACCTTCTTAGTGTTCTACAACCCCCCAAGGCACTTCACAACACAATCAGTCATCCACCCATTCACACACACATTCACACGCTGGTGGGGATGAGCTACATCGTAGCCACAGCTGCCCTGGGGCGCACTGACGGAGGCGAGGCTGCCGTACACTGGCACCACCGGTCCCTCCGACCACCACCAGCAGGCAAGGCGGGTTAAGTCTCTTGCCCAAGGACACAACGACAGCAACAGAATGAGCGGGACGCGAACCTGCGACCTTCCAATTGCAAGGTAGCCACTTAACTCCTCTGCCACCATCGCCAGAAAGACTGGTTACCCCGCCCACTTGGATTGTAGACAAACAAGGACGATGACAAGGACTCTAAGCGGTGAATCTATCTGGTATTCATTCAAAGTCTGGATATTCCCAGAACATTCTGGATATTCCCAGAACATTCTGGATATTCCCAGAACATTCTGGAACGTGGGTTTAACATTCTTCTTTGTTGATTTCCTCTTGTCCAACAAGGATGTTAGCCATAGCTCAAGCTAGTGTTAGCAATAGCCCAGTAGCTTGGTCTAGTGTTGCTCTGCGGTTAGCATTACGACCAACGTTTCCATATTGCCACCACTGAAGTGTGTTGGGACATGTAAGGTGGTATGTCTGGATTATGACATGCTAAACTAGCTTTTTTCAGAATGAACCCTTTCTCTAGCCTGGCAAGCCATCCTAGATACGTGAATATGCAGACTGGCCACGGTCCATTGATGGATCTCAGTCATGGGGCGGGATCTATGTTTGTCTTTCAAACATGCTATTGGATAACAAACAACGTGACATAGTCACTGCTACGGATGTCAGTGAACGAGACAGTCCGCCATACTCCGTCAAAAAGATGCAAATACATCGTTTTCTAAATAAACTTAAGTACCTCTCTCTGCTCCTGACTGAAAGCCCAAGTCAAAATAATCCAAAGTTGATGCCAAAGCCGTTTCAAACGAGCTGTCGCCATCTTTGTTTATTCAGTAACATCCCGCCCACCAAACCAAGCGCTGTGATTGGACCGCTAACAATGTCAGTCACGGGGCAGTCCACTATACACTGTCGAAGAAGATGCAACATCCCGCCCACCAAACAGATAGAGCGCTGTGATTGGACCAGCACCAGAGGTCCGGGGCTGCTTTGGTTCCAATGGAGCATGGTTAGACCGATCATTTAGCTTCAGCAAACTGACGGTCTAGATTCTAGGCTGCTGTTCCTCTGCAGTCATTAGAACATTACTAATTTTCATATGGAAGCAGGTCGCAGACGGCACAGACTTTTAGGCACCTTACTTTTGACACCTCAAGCTGCTTATATTCAACAAGGTAAATGTGGTTTTAAATTCTAGGACCGCTTTAAATAGTGTAGAATTTAGCCCAATGCTTATCAGCAGCTTGCCTGTCTAACCTCTCAGGTCTTTACGTTCATTCTGAGGCACTCATGTTAAGAGCTTCAGCAGGGCAGGGCGGGTCTGGCTGCTGCTATAGCAACAACACAGGGGGGTAATGGGAGGCGCTCAGCTTGTATTCACCTTAAGTCTGCAGCAAAATTGGTGATGTAGTTATGCATGTCACTGTTGATTTTATCCAGGCGGTAAGAGCTGCGGGCAAAGAAGAAAACAGGGTTACTGAGTCCCAGGGTTACTGGATGGGATGTAGAATCGTCGAGTGAAATTCCAGAACTGTGCAAAAGCTTTAAGCCACACCTGGTTTGTTTTTGGCTTCAAGAAAAGCCTCCTTTTGATATTTAAAATGTCTCAACCAAAAGTTCTCTACTTGAAACGTTCTGTATTTCAAAAAAGGATAAAAACTGGAAGTGCAGCCTTACAAAAAAACAATCTGAGAGTCTTTGAGAAAAGTTTGGTAATCGCCTCGCTGGCGCTGAACTACTAAGATCCAACTTAAAGAGGATCTTTGCTTTGTTATGAGTCAACACTGATTCACTGCATGAGTTGAGCCTTTTTATGCCTAAATGAATAATAGTTTATTGTTATGTGGCCTAAAAACAACCAATAAAGAGTTTTTCTTAGAAAAATTTCAAGGACTGAACTGAAAAGGAGACGTCCAGATGTCTTCACAAAGCCTCAAAAACCTTTGACTAAGACATCTTTACTCTGGCTGCAACAGGGATGACTTGAGACTTTTGCACATTAATTTAGCTCTAAATGAAATTTGTGACTTATTGAATGTTTGCTTGGGAGTTTTCACCAAAGTGCTGCAAACATTAGGGTGATACAATATGACCAAAATAACCTCTGAATGATGGGGGGAGTGGGAAAATGTCGCTGTTAGAGGTAGTTAGGACAGATCATTGCCTGGTGGAGGCAACATCTTCTAAATAATAATAATAATTCAAATAATGCTCAATGTGCTCAAACAGAAGTGGAGGAATGGGGAGTGTGTTATGAGTCGTGTAGGAGCACAAAGAGAATGTTCCACAACAGAGCAAAAGCATCTGATGATGAAATGTCACAGGCACAACACCATTAGACTTTATAATAAACAAACACACTCTCTCTCACTGTGGATAATTAGATTATCCACACACACACGCACACGCACACACACACACACTCCTGTGAAAAGAACATTAAGCTTTTAGCTGACAGGATCAAACAAAAGTCCTAAAATGTGCACTGCTTCACTCGTTCCCGCCTGTAGAGGAATCATCATCAGCTGAGTGAGGCCAGCCTGTTTTATCAAATCATGTCACAGCGAATTCCCTCTGATGTCTCTGATTGGTGCTAATGCGCTTCCATTTTCAGCCAATATCAAGGCGAGGGATCACACACGTCCTGCCTTTCATGCTGCATGTAAAAAAGCTCTTTTATTTGTCAAAATGATTCCAATCAAACGTTTGTGTGTGAACATTTTATTAGGATTTGTTTTCTGACAGATCAGGCGGGACAGTGTCGTGCCCAAGCCGTGCTATTGGCTGAGGTTGTTAGACATGTGAGAGAACCACTTCATTAATTTTTTTCCTTTTCTTTTTAAACATCAACTTTACTCATGTTTAATACATCTGCAGAGGTCTCTCGTAGGAATGAATGCTTTGTGAGTCGTTCTCTGGCAAAAAAAAAGAGTGCCCCTGTTTGAGGATGTAGGAATCAGCTGGAGGAGAAAGTGACATCTTACTTCCTGATATGTGGACATCTCTCCTCTGATTGGCTAACAGCAACACGACTCTACCACTGACTCTGTTTGCTCTGCAACGTTGATGTTTTATCTCCACAAATAACACAAGCCTGGAGGAGTTCTGCTGTGTGGTGGAGTTGCTAATGCTAACGGTTAGCTTCTACTAGCCGAGACGTTCTCTGCTGTTTCCTGGACGCTAAACCAACAACAGCCTTCCCCGTCGTGAGTCCAGATGGGTGAGTCCATGAATGTTAAGTGACAGTGAGACGTTTCACCGTCTATTTTCTATCAGAAGCTAATGCAGGAGATAGGTGGAGGAGACTGTTTCATGTTCAGCCTGCATGAGAAACTCAGAGTGACTGATTATAATCAAACATAAGTAAATAATGGTTTCTCATTGAACCAGCTCTTTAGCTATACTATGTAAATGTTGTTAAGAGGCATGAAACATGTTTAAGCTAGCTTGTTTAGCAGAAGAATCCTTAAGGATTTGTAGCTGTCACTAATGAAATCGTATCTTTACAGTATCACAAGACCACAAGGTGTCACACTAGAGCAGGGGTAGGGAACACACCTGTTCAGCAGCTCATCAGGCTCTGCACAAGCCTTTTAATCACCTGCTGATTAAAATCAGGTGTGCTGAAGCAGGGAAACCTCTAAAACATGCTGGATAGCGGCTCTCCAGGACCAGGGTTCCCTACCCCTGCACTAGAGTATCAACATCTCAGTCAAACCAAAAAAAGGAAGTCAAGAACCTAACGCACAAACGCTCACCTGGACAGCTTTTTACATGTTTGTTCAGAACCATCCACGTTAAATTTGCCGTTCCAGGGCTGAAATGTCACACTGATCTGATTCAGATACAGATAATTATGTGCTGGGAAAGAGTCTCCCAAACAGATAATCAGCCAAATGATGCGTGTCACTTCAGCCACCAATCAATCGACTGGGATTCTGCTCCGACCTTGAGAACGCAGGAAGACGTGCTCATACATAACACAATGCAATCTAAAAGAGTAATTACATTATGTCCAATAGGGATTTATTGAAAGCTTCGTCAGCATTAACTCTGATTAATTACAGCCATGCAAGAAACCAATCATTGACACGTGGCAACAAACTGGACCCATTTTTCCCCTTTTTTTTTTTTTGGCAAAACGGGTGCAATTAGATTGTTTGTGTGATTAAACACTGGGTCACAGCTGTTCAAAGAGGAGTTAGTGGAGATGGATGTCAAATGATCTCCTGTGCATAAGTGTCAATACAACTCGTTATCAGATGTGACACGACTGACTCGTAATCCTAACGACTGCACGTGTCACTGAGTTCATCATCATTACTGCGGCGTTTAAACGCTGCTGGCAGGTCAAACTCCTGCAAGAAATAACAATAAAAAGTAGATTTTTAGTTTGTGAAAGACATCACGTCTGCAGCATCTGGGAACACGATGGTTAATTAGAACATCTAACACGCCGACATCTATCTTTACATCAAGTTCTCCAGCGGTTCCAGTTCAGTGCTCCTGTGGCTGTGATGGATTCTCCACTGGTGAGATGAACAAAGACCCTGTCAGCTGTAAGAGTGACAGAGAGCTCCAAAGAGGGGAAAGATGGAGGGAGGTGACACGACTTGACAGCCTTGTTCTCATTTTAACGTGATTTGCTTCAAGGAGTCGCGGCTGTCAGCGTTGTGTTTGGGCCATCGGAACACCAGATCGCTGCGAGTGCAGAGGAAATTCAACCTACGTAAGTTCTGTCCTCAGTCTAATCTAATCCTGTCCCAATAAAACCAGATGAACCATAACAGCATGAGCTCTCGTGTCTGGATTCATAAAATAGGAGCAGAAATGGAGCAAAGGTCAAGAGAAAAGGAGGTATAGAACACTTTCATAACAAAACTTAGGAAAAGACAGACTGAAAAACCAGCAAAATACGCAGAGATACGGAAAAATCAACAGAAACCAGGGAGTATATGTACAGGGAGACGTGACTGATGAGTTCATTAAAACATGGATGAGGAGGTGAAGCAAGAAGCTAGAAAACAAAGGGATGTTTAGATCTATAAGCTGACTAAAGCTTGGTCCTTGATGGTCATCATTCTGCATGTTTTGAAGGTTTTCCTGCTCCAGACACACCAAATTAAAAAATTGAATTATCTCCATAGAAAGACTTCAGGTTCTGCAGAAATCCAGTATTTTGGAGCAGAAGCATCTAAAACACACACTACCTTTCAGGACAAGGACTGGACTAAAAATTCCATCACAAACCAAGATAATGGCTCAAATTTACCTATTTATCAACTCTACGTTGATTTTTAATCAGCCATTGCTAATGGCTAAGCGGTACCCAGTGGCACTATATTACGTGGCTGCACAGTACTGGACTGCAGCCGAGTCTCGGCTTCAGCTAGCTTGACCACCCACGAGCCGATACCAAACGATGCGGCTCCGAGAAGTGTGGGTGGAGTAAGACTCTGGTAGGGGGTGACTTGCTCTTTAAAGAACTTACAAGACCAGACAGGAAGTGAGCCATGGTCTAGTGAGGTAAATCTGTTACATTTCAAAATAAAAATCTGCGTGTTACATTGTTTTTTTTCTGCTTTTTTTGTCAGTTTACATGACATTTTATGTTATTTAAAAATTATCATGGTAAATTTTGTACTCTCTTGGGTGCAAATGTCCGGAAACGTTCTGCAGTAGCTGGAAACGGCACTCCGTCTGGAAGCTGCATGAAAACCGGGCCGCATCTGTTCCATACGTGGTGTAAATGAGGTGTTTAGCATAGCACAAGTTCGTCAAAGATGCAGTAGAGTGGGTATTCAGAAGAAGCTGTGCTTTTAGGGTGTGGCTTCTGTAGTACAGATTCATTTGGAGAACAGAGTCAGATGAGGGTGACTAGGGCAGCTGTGGAATATTGTCTCTCTGTCTTAATATGCAGCAGTGTGCAGCGAGCCCGGCCTGCTGCGCGCTGGTTTCAGATGATGCTGTATTGTGTGTTATGTCACCGTGTGTAGTAAGTTTGTCCATGCACCTCTGCTGGCTGGACCTGACTTGTGCACAGTGGTTTGGTTTGTGAATGTGGAGTGTGGCTGGAGGCCAATTAAGACACAACTGTCTGCTGGCGTTGAGGAAACGCACAGCTGCTGCAGAGAAACAGTTTTAAAAACTGTCCAAATTTCTGTTGGCTCTTTCTAAGAAAGTTTTAACCAACAACGAGGGAGACGCTTCTGGATTTAAAGGTCAAGAACTTTAGCACAACATCCATGTTTTATGCAGCTGTGATCTGAATATTTTTAAATGTTTTTTTGCCACATCACAGCATCGTTCTTTAAGTGGATTTGCAGGAGTATCAGGATGCTTTGGTAACGACACCCTTGGGGACACTTTGGGTGTTTGAAATGATCGCACCAACAAACCCTCTACTGCAGACTCAATAACGCCGCCGCCAGTGTCACTGCACCCAGAGGCAGGCCACACAATCTGAGCTTCTCTGGTCAATATCTCGCCTTTAGCAGAGCTCAGCAGACTCTCGGTGCAACCGCAGAGAGAGCCGTTTATTCAGCTGGGCCTTGGAGTACAATAACTGTTATTGATATCCCTTCCTGCTGTTGCATCCTCATAAATCATTCACTGTTTACAGCTACTCAGAGCGGAGAGTGAGGGGGCGCTTTACAAGATGTGAGAAATGCAGGAAGCCCCACTGTGGCAGAAGGATACATTACAGCATAATCTGAGAGAGGTGTTAAAAGAGCAAAATGACTGCATCTTCTGCGACGGATATCATTATGATCCTCCCTGATCACAACCCATAACAGTCGATTCGCCATTCCGCGCCCACCGAGGGGAATATCTGGATCATTATCTGGGTATAAAAGGGAACAATTTGAAAGTAATAGTGAGTTTCTGGAAGCTATTTTCTTTTCTCGTCACCCAGCAAAAGGAACAAATGCTCACCATTAATTTTTGCCTGTGTGCACCGTGTGTTTCCATAATTCAGGGGAATCGAATTCTGCTGGACGGAAAAGTGCTTTGAACAGAAACGAACATGACGTCAGAGATGAAACGATAAAAGAGACAGAATCCCAGGATGTAATTTCGTCTCTTACATCATCGTTAAGGAAGCATATTACTGTCAGTGCGAAGAAAAATATATAGGCGTAGTATCTCGTAATATCTCGAGAGTTTCTTGTAATAACGACATATAAAAGTAGTTTAACAAGAAACTTTCTTAAAAATAAAATGTTTAATATCTAATGAGAAAGGTCGTAACAGTAATATAGTGGTTATATGTTTTGGCGTTGTTCTCCAAATGAACAATACCGTTATTCCAGGTCTTGATGTTTAAGTTTTAGGAAGTACAGCAGCATCAGCGCCACAACAACAGGGATAAACCAGCAAACAACGGTGCATAAATGGACAAATTATGCTCGCTAGCTCCGGCCTCTGACGGCTCTGCCACGCACACGCCATTGCCAAGACAACAGACTGACGATTCTTCACACTGAGAAGTTGCATTTAAGTGTTAGAGGTTAATAGCGCCAAAAACACCCACAGATTCCCCACGCAAAGAGACCATGTCTCATGTAATATCAGGACATATTTTTATGCTTATTATTTATTAATCCATCCATCCATCCAACCATTTTCTTCCGCTTATCCGGAGTCGGGTCGTGGGGGCAGCAGCTTAAGGAGGGAAGCCCAGACTTCCCTCTCCCCAGCCACTTGGGCCAGCTCCTCCGGGGGAATCCCAAGGCGTTCCCAGGCCAGCCGAGAGACATAATCTCTCCAGTGTGTCCTGGGTCTTCCTTTGGGTCTCCTCCCGGTTGGATGTGCCCGGAAAACCTCACCAGGGAGGCGTCCAGGAGGCATCCTAACCAGATGCCCGAGCCACCTCAACTGGCTCCTCTCGATGTGGAGGAGCAGCGGGTCTACTCCGAGCCCCTCCCGGATCACCCTATCTCTAAGGGAGAGTCCAGACACCCTGCGAAGAAAACTCATTTCAGCCGCTTGTATCCGCGATCTCGTTCTTTCGGTCACTACCCAAAGCTCGGGACCATAGGTGAGGGTAGGAACGTTTCGGCTCAGCTCTCTCTTCACCACGACAGACCGGTACAACGCCCCAATGGAAAAAGATTTCAAAGTTTCTAAATATGAAAAACCCTGAACAGGAAGTCAACTTTTACTTTGAAAGCTGTACCTCGACTAGAAAGCAGAAATATCGCTAATCCAAGCGAGGCCCGTCTTCTCCGTTGTTTTCTAAATGGAGGACGGCCTGACCGAAGTGTTGAGGAATGTGTTCCTCTGACAAGCTTCTTAAATCTTCTCCCTTTATTTCTTCTGGATGACATTCCGCGAGATATCAGCATGTCACCCTTTAGAGCTATCTCGTAATTACGAGATATTACACACATTATTTTGAGAAATGTTCTCGTTAAAACGAGTTTTACTAGAAAAAGTACTAAAAAGTTAAGACAAGAATTATATCTCGTTCTCTGTATTATGAGATTTTGCTCCTATATTTTTTCCCCGCACTGACGGCAATAAGCTTCCGTACATCAGCGTATTTGTCAATGAACACACCTAACAGGTGATTTATGCACAACACAGGACACTGCATGAAGTCTAGACTCAAATTACGTTATCATCATTAACCTCTAGCGATGTGATAATGGCATTAGCAGGTTTTTATGGGACTCAAGAGAAGGAATAAAACACAAAATCTACAGCAAATTCTAAAGTCAAATTGTGTAAAATGTTTATTCCTGCTACTTATTTTACTGTTCCTAAAAACAACACTACTACTACTACTACTACTACTACTACTACTACTACTACTACTACTACTACTACTACTACTACTAATTTGACAGAATATTCTGCAGTCAGAGACTTTTCATTTCAGCCATGGTTTAAGCCTTTAGTGGACCTTTTTATCGCCACTTAAAGCTTTTCTTAGTAATGCAAAAATAATTTAAGAGGCAGAAAAACGAACTCTCAATTCTTCTCTGTTCACATTTTGCTACAAACAAAAAAGTAATGTAATAAATGACCCTTTTGTTTAATGTGTGACCAAAACAAAAGCAAATAAAGTGCTGAGAGCTTTTATACAGCTGACAGTTAAAAGGTTTGTGACAGGATGAGCTACCAGCAGCTCGGTCCTGATGATGCTGGGGTCGTGCATGAAACATGAAAACACAGAGGAGTGGAGATGGCTGGAAACCGACACCCACAGAGAGCTGGGATGAAACACATTCATTAAACAGGATCGTATAAGAAAATCCACAGTGAACTGATTATTCACCCAGATCTCGATTTATGAGGTTTTCTGGGAAGTTTTAAGAAATATATCCCTGTTTTATCTTCATGGATTTAAACAGTGGAACTGCAGCTTGGCAAACTCTAGTGGTAGGAAGTAAAACAGCCACACATTCCTTTAGCAGGAGTCGTACCTCTGGGAGTCCAGCAGGTCCTTGGGTCTGATGATGGCTTTGACCAGAGCGTCTGGCCGCACCGACTTCTGAGGAGACGTCTTGGGGCTGGAGTCCGACTCTCCGCTCTCCTCATCCCCCATGGCTTTAACGTAGCTGCTGCTCCGCATCCGACGACACGGGATCTCATCATCTTTCCCACCGCCGGGATAACCCCCCCACTCATCCTGGGGCACCTTGTCAAATAGAAAGAAACCAAGATTGACGGCCATGTGGGACAGTATGAAAACATTTATTTACTAAAGCGAGACTACGTTCATGTTGCAGGCTGAAGTGGCCAAAATCTGACCTTCTATCACTTGGTCAAAATTTGGCCCAACACCTTGATGCTTGTAGACTTCCTTCGCTGTGATGGCTGCTTTGCTAACAGAAAAATGACATTGCTGATGCCTGTTTGGGTTAAATCTGGATATTTATCCTTTCAGTCCATTAGCAAAACTTCACAAAGCCACATCTCACAGATCTGATTTAGCAATATTCTGGCAGCTAAGCTGCCATCTAGTTTACAGTTATATTTAAGAGCTCAGTTTTAGCACTGAATTTGGAAATATTACAACCGAGACCGATAAAGTTTTAATTAAATTTTCCACTTCAATTGAAATCCTACATCTTGCACGGTAAGTTCCATCCTCAGAGATAAACAGAGGCATTTCCTTGATAAGCCAACACTAATTAAAACCTCAACGCAGCTCCTGCAGCTGCTCGATTTGTAAAATTTCCTCTCATTTAGCCAAAGCACAAACTGTTAAAAGCTCTGGCTCAAATGCTTCTGCAGATTTAGCCGTTAATCATAATTTCTGTCAGAAGAGCGCCAGAGTCGAGTAAAAGGTGCCGTCTTCGCTCGCTCGCTCTGTCGGAGCCATCGCACCTGCCTCCAAAACAAGCCGGGCACGCTGCAATTTCCTTCCACTCGTTAAAGCGGATAATTAAAAATCCAGGCGTGAGCATCACCATTATCCCATTCAGAGAGCGAGCAGGGAGCTCCCGCTTGCACACGCTGCCTGTCCTTTACTGCAATCGGAAGGGAATATTTCACACAGCCGAAACAATACGACGCTGCTTTTAAATTTAAAACGAGCGGGGAGACCGAGCATCCTGCGTGAGATTAATGCACTTTGATATTAACATTTTTATTGTTGGAATCAATCTCAAGCAGGGCACTTTATTTTGTTAACAAGGAGGGGTAAAAATTACTTTCTGAGTCATACACCAAAGGAACAAAGTGAGTTTTTAATAGTACATCTCATTACAGCACACATAGTAATGTTATTATATAGTTTTAATAGCTTTCTGTAATGAGGATGGCGGTAGAGCTTATTAAAATCTGCAGGACTGACTTCTGACGGTATTATGGAGCTGTGCTGTTTGTTTGCATTACACACACACACACACACACACACACACACACACACACACACACACACACACACACACACACACACACACACGAACAACAGGATGTTTTTCTTGCTGTTCAAGCAGCTTTTTTAAAAAAAATACAGATCCAGAATACAGGAACGCGCCATGCTTGTTCCCGAGGGTTCACGTTTAAATTTTGGTACTTTTTCTGCAATAATTCCAAACATAACGTACAAATGTCACCATATAAAAAAATTCAGTGTGCTAGTTAATGTCATGTGGCATTTTATGGTGAAAAACGAGGAATGTTGGTGAATTCTGAAAGCTCCGTTTTATCAACGGTCTGGGAAAACCCCACAAACTACAGGTCAAAACTTCCATAACTCGCTATGTACACTCTCAGACTCGCTCTACACACACATGCACACACACGTTGCCAAGGCAACAAACTGACTGACAGCTCTGCCGTCTGACTGAGGACAGGCTGCGTTCACAGACAACAGGTCCGTCACAGAAGAGAACCAGAATCTAAACAAAACATATAAAGAAACAGAACATTCAGTCCGTTACACTAAGCAGCCCAGCTCTGGCTTCGCTTCCTGTTCAGCTGCTCCGAGCCGAGAATGTGTGATTAATGCATGCAGAGAGGTATGAGCAGAGAGGGGAGGGACGTTCAGAGGCCCAGTTTAATGAGTGGGTCATGATCGAATTATTAGGAACAGGAAGTTCACAATGACTAGATGTTTGTTCGGATTGTTCGTTTCAGAGCCGATTACAATTGTTCCTTTTCTTAACAAAACATTTAATTTATTGGTTGCCATCTGTATGTGAAGTGCATTTCAAGCAATAGAGCAAAGAAATGCTCCAGAAAAACATCTCCTGCTCCATCTTTAAGCATCAGTTAATCACAAGAACGGCTGAGTCAGGAACTCACCACGATACTCAGACATCTTCATACAAATGCACTCCGCTGATTGTCTGTGATTCCTAAAAGCTTGGCGGTGTAACGCAGCCGTAAAGCATGACATTGTCAGTAATCATTAAATTCTATTTCATATTTGAAGTCCTCCCAGATGCCACATCCATTCATCACTTTAACACCCTGGCAAGCAGATCGAGTCCCAAAGCAGTTTGAATCCTCCATTTGTCTCGGCTTTTACAACTCCAGACCAGTCAGGAATAGTTTTAGTTTGTACCAGTCACTACGAATAATTAAAATACCGGACAAACGCACTATTCTAATAATCCTGGTGATGTTTTCCTGTTCCTGTTGGTGAGTAAATCACTGTTCACAAGTTCACAGTGAACTGATTGGCAGCGGAGCGTCACTGGCAAATGTCAGGAGGAGACAGGCCACATTTAAATGTCACTAACATGTCTGACGCGCTGCTGTCGGTCGTGTTTCTGATGCAAATGAAAACAGAAACCTGATTATCATCTAAAAGCAAATGAAAACAGAGATTGTCTTTTAAAAACAGGACATTTGCTTACTTGGAAATTCGTTTTCACAGCTAAATCCAGACATAATGCAAAAGCTGTGCAAGCAATAACAATCTAAAACATTTTATTTCTCAAGTGCGCTAATTTCCCTGTTTCATTTGTTCAGAATCTTCAAGAGTTCAATTAAAACTTTCTGTAAAACAAATGACTACTCAGAAAAATCTTCGCTGATTAGAGAATCAAGCAGCAAGAAGGAGCCATTAGAAAGAAAATCAACAACACTTGTGATCTGTGAAGCTGCACAAGTAGATTTACAGAAATAGTCACGAACAATCAGTCTCACAAGGATGACTGTTTATAAAAGGAAGCTCGCTGATTGGTGAACGGCAGGAGTTTACACCCCCCCGGCCTTCATCACTGCAGGCAGCTAAATCCACGACCTCTGACCTTCCATGACCCTGCTCTTTAACAGCCGAGCATGGTAACTGCTCTAAAGCTGACAGGAAGAGAGGTAAGATCTGCTCATAACAAAGACAATGATGACCCCAGTTATCCAGAGCATTTACTGTCTCCCTACTTCCTTCGGGCAGAACAGGGAGCAGCCTCAAAGCTAAACAAGACTGTGGATTAGCTTCTACCTTTAGGCAGGTGACCTTTGACCCTTGAAGGTGGAGCAGATGTTACTGGAAAGAGATGTTCAAACAAGCTACATTATGAAAATAAATTAATACATAAATAAATTCAACCCCCTCTGCTACTTCCGCTTAGGCTACATAACCATATAACAGTTTAGCATGCTAGCTAACATAGCTAACCAGGCTCTGCCTTCACTTCCTGTTCAGCTGCTCCAAAGCAAGGATTCCTGCACATGTGCAGAGGGGGGAGGAGTGGTCAGAGGGCAGTTAGATTGACCAATAAGGATCAAATCATTAAGAACGGGACGTTCATAATGATTGGATTAGGTTTTTCTAGGGTTGTACATTTCAGAGGCTATAAAAATTATTCTTTTTTTTACATAACAATTAATTTATTGGTTGCCATCGGTATGTTAAGGGCATTTTAAGCAATATGGTAAAAATGCTCTAGAAAACCATCCTCTGTTGCACTTTTAAGCCATCCTGTGTTTGTGATTAGCGTTTCATGCCTAACATGAACCTTTTCCAAAGCTCCCTACCAGCCAGTCCCATTGAGACCTGCCAATCAGTCCTGTCGACTACCAGTAAGTCTTCCTTTATTCTGGAACAACACATGCTCTCGTTTCCCTTCGAGCTGTGCGCTGCGGTTCCTATAATAACAGCATGTCTGTTCAAACCCAGTGTCAGTTCACTCCGCGTTTGGGTCATAAAACATGCCGCTTTCAAACTCACGCTTGTGTCTGTTCAATCCAGTCCCAGACAGATCCTGACACTAAAGAGCCAATGGTAGGTAAAAAAGTTTTATATAATATTGTTTATATTAACATCAATAAACTTTTCAGATTAGATATTTCAGGACAGTTTTTGATTCTATAATTAGCCACACTTCTCCAAACAGACCATTCAACAAGCTATCTCCAACAGGTAAGCTTTCCCAGAAGGAAAAACAACAACAACAACATTCGGTGAAATGGCTGATAAATATGCAAAAACAAGAAAAAAACAGACTTACAGCACAAATGTCACAGATAAAAATACACCCAAGGGCAAAATGACGTTCTGCTAACATGCACGCTTGAATCAAACCTCTTTATTCCAAACATGCACTCACATGCGTTAGGAAGTAAACACAAACAGACACTAATAAGAGTCATTCATCTCCCCTTCTAAGACAGGCATGCACCATCTACCAAATAGAGTGGATGGGTTAATTAAGTCTTGAAGGGGTTTGATATTTTTAGACGTCTAATTAATGAAGGGAACGCTGGCGGACAGGCGCAAGCTGTGGTGAGATTTGTTTAATTTGGGTTTGCTGATAAACTGTGTGGATTGGAAGGTGTCTCCTTGTGAAGATAACAGAAGAACATGTGAGCTGAATAGTTAGTTTGCGCTGACTGCAGCGAAAACACTCACCATCCCACGATTATACGCTGTTAACGGAGGGATTAGTTAAGGTTAGTGAAAACAAAAACAGCATTATCACAATAAATGAGATGTGGAGGTCATTTGAGGTGATGGAAAAATGTTACCGGTCAACAATCAGACAGAAGCAATTTCTCACCTTAGAATATGTCAGAATAAGCGTAAAAGCTCCCCAGAGACTTTATCATCGCTTTAAAGACCAAGTTCACTCGTTTTTTCAACACAATTGAAGTGGTCTATAGTATAAATGAATGCCTTGTGAGTCGATCTCTGTGGGATAAATGATCTGGTGCTTCTGTTTCAGGAACTGGAAGTGAGCCAGAGCAGACGGCAGGATTTGGAGTCTTATTTCCTGATATTTGGACATCTCTCCTCTGATTGGCTACCAGTAACACGACTCTACCACTGACTCTGTTCTGCAACATTGATGTTTTATCTCCACAAATAACACAAGTCTGGAGGAGTTCTGCTGTGTGGTGGAGTTGCTAATGCTAATGTTAGCTTCTACTAGCGGAGACGTTCTCTGGACGCTAAACCAACAACAGCCTTCCCCGACGTGAGCCAAGATGGGTGAGTCCATGAATGCTAATTTGACAAGGTGGTGTTTTTAATCTGGGCCTTTCCACGTCTATTTTCTATCAGCAGCTAATGCAGGAAATAGGGTAGAGGACTCGAGTGATATTTCAGACATAACAAGTAAAAAACTGTTTTTCAGGGAACTTGGCCTTTAAAGGTACTAAACAATATGTCAGGAGATGGATGCATAAAGAAATCACCCTCAAAAATCTTGCCGAGTCAAAAAAAGAGGATTTAATTCCAACAAAACATCCAAACAAATCAAAAACATTTAGATGCTCACCAAAATGCCACATTGAAAACAGTTAATATGCTGCAAAAATTGTTTTAATCAAGTTGAAATATTTCATTAAATGTGATATTTCTTAAATAACTTCCTTAAATAACTATGATGGAGCTGCTGGTCCAGAGGGGGAAGGATCAGCACCACGGACAGCTCCCGCTAAGCTGAATGTGACCCGTTTGTTTAAACGTTGGGACTAATAACTCTTTTTGGGGAAAATGGCGACCGTCAATGACACACGTATTTGTTTCAGTTGTGACTTATTAAATAAACTATCAACATTTTATTAAAATACATTCATTCATTGGCTTTAACATTGTGTCGTGATTAAAGATGATGAATGTGTGGTTTGTGTAAACATGAATTAATGGGGAGACATGGGGTGGACAACAATTTCCCAGGGATAGCCTCGGCCCCTCCGGGCCACCCCTAAGGAGCACCACTGGTGGGTGGTGGTGCAACACTCCTGCAGTGCATTTCATTGATTAACTCCACAGCTCTATCTCTGCAGCAAGATAAAGTAAGCCACTGCTAAGTAAAGACAGTGAGAGCCGGACAGGCAGAGGGAGAGTGATGATGGGGATGAGAAGAAAGATGAAGAAACGGTTGAGTGGGAAAGGATGGAGGAACCTTCAGACTCTGTTAATCCAGCTCACTCCAGACCTTCTATTTCTTCCACATCGCTCTGAAACGTTGGAGGCTTTGGAGGAGGTGTGTTTTTCTTTCCTGTTACTGTTTAACAGCAGAGCAAACACTCACTCATCATCTCTTGTTCCTCTTTCACACATAAACTCACACGTTTGCAGAGCCGAGTCCTGTCGTATTTACTGACATTTTACGCTTTCAGATGTTTCCATGAAAGTGTAAACAGACACGATGAATAACTGTTTAAAAGGAGAAAACGCGTCCAGTCATCGTCACCTGCTGATTCTAAGAGTATTGGGAGACTTTCTTGATGCAAACATGAATAAAAATGGCAGTGAGTCAGGGCTTTTGTAGATGAGGAAATAAGGAATGAATCTGGGGAAAATCTCATATTTTGAGATAAAATAATTTATTTACATGAAAAAACTAAATTTTTTATGTTGGAAAGCCTTAAATTTGCAAGAAAAAGTAAACTTTTTATGATTAAATCACTAATAAACGAATCATTTTGGATTATAAAAGATTTCAATGTCAAAGAAAAAAGCAAAGAACCTCCTGAATAAAAGTGCTTAATTTATTTTTTTAAAAGACAATAAATTGTTGAATCATAAAATATTAAAGGGGAAAAAAGCAACGATTTCTAAGAATAAAGTAAAAAACAAAAATCATAAGATCTGATTCATATAAGGATATAAAACACATGTTTGCATCTTTAATTGCAAATTTAATAAACATGCAATTTTCTTTCTGGCAAGCTTAAAACTTTACAAAATCAGAAACTATTTGTAAAAACCACTATAAAAACATTTTCTGAAAAATTAAGGACTTTTCGTGTAATTAAGAGATTATTCTCTAAATTCCTGAAACAGTTTATTTTATTTGTTTTTATCTACAACGTCCCTAAAGTGTCATCCATAAGAAGCCAGAAGCTTTCCTTTTAAGGGCTGCTTCCAGCACACTGACAAAAACAGATTGGAATATTGTGTGCGTGCATCACGTCGGGACATCTGGAGGACATCTGCAGAGAGCCTCACACGCACCTGCTGATGATAACATTTATTAAATCCTCACAGGAGTCTCACTCACTGGCTGTCAAGCCTCCAAACAACACCAAAGCAGGTCATAAATCCAACGGGTCGTTTCAGCAGCTTCCTTCGCTCTGATCTAAAACACGCCACATTCCCCCTAAAATAACTTTGCATTCATTTCTGTTTGTGTTTTCCTGAATCCTGTTCCATCCCTGCAGTTGTCTATCCCTGTCGAGCTCTGGAGTCAATCTGCTGACAATGGCGGGTCGTCAGCTCATCATAATGAAAGCTGGCACAGGTGCTTAGCCCTGCATCTTCCGTTAGCTGACATCAGCCCTCATCCTCTCTGGCACCCTGAAGACCTCACCACCCATTTTTCATCACCAGTGATTTTCTTTATCATCTTGTTGTTTCATATTTAATCCCTTGTTGTCACGGTTACTAATTTAGTCAGTGACGATCCAACTACAGTACACTGATGTATTTCAGGATTTAACAGCTGGATTTTCCAACATGGCTCCTAAACCCCTCCAGTAGGATGTTACCATAATCAGTCATTATTACTGGCTGATGAGTTAACACACAGGAAACGCCTTTGCACAAGAGTGTGGTTAACAGCTGGGATTTAAATGGTTATAGTGTGATGATCCTTATTAAAATGTATAGAAACTTCAGGCTGAAGACGATAAAACAACCATGTCACATTATGACAGGTGTTGTGTGTAAAAGGCATTAAGCTTTTTTAATGGATTTCTTGGTCTTTTGTGTTTCCTTAAGTCTGTTTTTTACCTTTTATGCATAAAATCAGCAGATTGTCTTAAATGCCTCATTCAAAGGTCTAGTTCACTGAGAAACCGTGTAATATCTGGTTTTTTTTGCATATGCATGCTGAACATTTTCTTCAACACCTATCGCCTACATTGGGAAAGTAAAGATGGAAAACGATCATGTCAAAAAGCCTTACGTCACAGAGAAAATGAGCATTTATGGCCCCGCCCACCATGGCTAGCAACCACGAAAGGCTGTGGTTGATTTAGCGGCCAGGAGAGAGTAGAGCGCATCTCAGCTAGTAGAAGCTAACCATTAGCATTAGCAACTCCACATTGTGGAACAGATTGAGGTTTGTGTTATTTGTGGAGATAAAACATCAATGTTGCAATTTTTACCCAAATGAGAAGAGTGAAAGAAGGCAGCGGGAGAGTTGTGTCGCTCTTAGCCAATCAGAGATGAGACGATATCATATCATGAATATTACTCGTAATCCTGTCGTTTTTCATTCGCCACTCCTCTGACAAACTTCTACTGCCTGAAACTGGAGCGCCAGAGCTTTGTCTTCCCCAAAGAAAATGACTCACAACCATTCAGTCATACTAGAGAGCACAGCAGATTTAATGAAATAATGAGCTTTAAGCCTCAGAGAAAAGCTGAGGAGCTCTGCCATCCAATAAAAACACGGATTAGAAACGCTGCTCCTCTGCATCGAAAAGAATCAATTCAGGCATTGTGGGCATCTGGTTGCCTTCTTCTGGAGGTTTTCCTGGGAGGTCTGACTCAAGGGTAGAGCCGGGTCTCACTAGACGGATCAAATGTTCTATCTGGCCTGGAAATACCTTGGTTTGTACTGAAAGTAGAGCTGAAGGTGTCTCTAAGGAGATCGATGTCTGGGCTGGGACCTCTTACTCCTGCAACTCAACCTCTGATAAATGCAAAGTAAAAGATGAACAGAAGACAATATTTGTTTTATTTCCATATGAAAACTTTTCATACGACGTTTCTCTGGCAGTTCAGCAAACATTTAATAAAACCTGCAAACTAATACGGTGAATGCGCTTTTAACTGCTGAACAATATTTTAGCTTCATGACCTGAAGAAGGATTTCCTTCCCAAAAGTTTTAGGGAACCCCTCTGCACGTGCCAGCTTAGTTTCCGTTACGTTGCACTTTCCTTTTGTAGTTCAATCAGCAGCCTTGCTGCTTCTAAAGTTTTACCGTTGGCAAGCCGACACGGCAGTTAATTGGCTTGTTAAATCTTGCTGTAACATCCTATCTCAGCATTTCCATCAAAGACTAATCCTCTGCTTGTGCTGCTCTACCGTACGCCGGGTGCAAACACACTTAAGCTTCCTGGAGCAACTGACAATCAGGGATGAACGCTGTGGTTCTGATGGTATGTCCGAGGCCCATGAAGGCTGGAGGATTAACGCTCTTCACACAAAGCTCACACACCAAGAGTACATGCATAAAAAGTCTCATCATGTCAAATATTGGCATTAAAACGTAATATTGGAAATTATCGGCATTCATTTTTACTCTTTCACTAACACAACCTTTACATACCACGCTCCTATTAAACATCAAACTCTTCAGCTACTTCTCCTCTCACTCAACATGTCAAAATATAACAGACCCAATATATAGTGTGTGAGATGGCATAATTGTTATATTTGTTATATTTGGCAAAGATAATGTTTAAAGTTTAAGTATGCATGATAGGAGATATGTGATGTCAGCTAGCTACATTTGTTTTTTACGAGGGGGAAACCCCATATCGCTGTATCGATGTATCGGAACTTCGGATATCGATAACATAGCTGACATCAAACTTCTCTAGTAGGAAGAAAACGGTGGAAACAAGTGAAAATAAACCATTATGCAAATATCAATGGGGATAGTTTTAATGTTGGTCATAAACTAGAGTCAACATGACATCAAGTAAACCGCAGTATATGTCACTGCAGGGAAATATGACCCATAGAAACACACACACACACACACACACACACACACACACACACACACACACACACACACACACACACTCTCACAGACAAATCAAGCCTCTTTTATTGCCGTCTCTTCCTTTCTCAACACTTGAAGTTTTTCATTTCATCTGACATCAGCCAAGGACACAAACAAGGTGGCTAGCACATCATCAACCCATCTGGTGTGCAATCTAAAGAAATACCACTTCCTAACTCACTCCCTCACTCCCACATGGACAGGCAGTCCGTTCGGAGCTCACGTTATGTTAATGAGGCTCAGACACTTGTGGGTAATCCCGGCCCAACAGCTTCAGGAAGTGGATACTCCTCAATGTGACCCCATTCAGTTTGTGCACAAAATCAGCCCTAAATAACAGATCCTTCTCTCTGCTGCAGATGGTGGGAATAAAAATGGCCAAAAGGAGTAAAAACAGACATCCCACTTGTTTCATTCTGCTTCCTGGACTAAACTTCACCTTCTCTCGCTCTGCTCTGCTTCAATACATCTACTTTGAAAGGTCCCTGAGAGGGCATCGATTCTCGTCCGGGGAGGGAAAACGTGTCCCACGCTTTGCGGATTGGATTGATAACGCTGGGCTAAATATAGCCCTGCAGCAAGGAGCAAGAACAAGCAAGAGGTTATTTTTAGAAATGTTTATAGTGCTGCAGCGTGGACTCGGCTGAATAAAGGAAGACAGGACTGGGAGCACTAAGACGTTATGACTTCATTTAGTGAGTTTGCAGCAAATTAGAGCGCTTTGAAAAGATCATCACGTAATTGCATTTTGCTTACAGCCTTAAAATTTCAATCCAAGTTCATCTTATGTTGAAAAGTCAACCTACAGCTGTTTGGTTAAATCTTGTGGATTACATTAATCTCACATGATGTGTTAGCACGGTGAATGCCTCTCAGCTACTTCCACACCACTGATTAGCTCAACATCGGTACAACTGACAAAAGTGGTAGCCGTTCTTGTGTTTGTTGACTTTGATCAGCTGTGGCCGCCATCTTGACTGTAGTGGACCCCAAACAATCACCAGTTGATGTTCAACCTAAAGATTTTGTTCAAGGTCTCATTGTTTTGTGTGCTGTGGTCTCAGGTATGAGTGAAGGCATTGTGAGTGGAATAAAAGGCTCTGGCGCTCCTGTTTCAGGGGTAGACGTTTGTTGGAAGAGAGGGGCGGGACTACTACAGGATAATGAGTCTTGTTCATTGATATTCACGATATCTAAACACCTCCCCTTCGATTAGCTAACAGCAATGCTAATCTTCTGCTTCCAAAGACAAATTCCAAAGATGTCTTCCTCAGCTCGTGTCCTAGATAAAAAATGGAACACTGATGCGTCATCTCCACAAATAATACAAGACTGATTGTGTTTAGCCATGTTGTTGAGCTGCTAATTGTTAGCTTCTACTAGCCGACTGATGTTCTACTCTTTCCTTCCTATGGCTGCAAGCCAAGGTGGGCGGGGCTCCATCTATCCATCTATTTTTCCTTCGCATATCCAGGTTTGGGTCGCAGGGGCAGCAGGAAAAGTGGAGAGGCCCATCCTAACCAGATAGATGCCCGAGCCACCTCACTTGGCTCCTCTCGATGTGGATTCGAGCTTTGGATAGTGGGCGGGGCTAAGAATCCTAATTTTCCCACTGACGTAAAAGAGATAGGCTTTTCTGGCCTGATCGTTTTCCCGTCTGTTTCCTTTCTGCAGCTAATGTAATGCAGCTAGTTTAAGGGTTGGAGAACACTGGTCATGAACCTGAGAACAAGTATTATGCAGTTTCAGTGAACGAGAACTTTAAAATTCATTTGGTGGGTCACGAGGTCGGGTGACTTCAGCGGTAAATGGCGGGGTTGACCCTGAATGTTAAGCGGTCGTCCATTTCGATGACATGGCTGTCAAAATCACAGCTGTTGTTTGATTTAGTGAGTCTTCTGGCTGATTTACTGACGTAAGGGTTTCCTAATTACAAACGTGTGTAAACCACGCTCTCTGCTTTAGTGCAGTCCTTATCTTCCCTGCCCGTTCCAGTGCCCACTTTATTTGAGCTGCAGGCAGTCTCTACATAATGCTATTATTTGCATATTTGTCTTAGATTAAAAATTGGGGGGTTTCTCAGTTCACATTGTCATCAGCATGCACATAAAATCCATAAAGTGCTTCTGTTCAAAGTGCTGACTCGTTGTGCATCGATTTCCTGCAGTTCTATGAGGTCAAGGTATAGGCTCCGAGGTAAACGCTAAACTTTTTCCTAGAAGGAAACCTACGTACAAACAAACCAAACATAAAGATGAAAAAATCTGCTCTGATCGCTTGTGTTTCGTTCTGTTTCTGCCAACTCTTCCCCTCTGGCGGAGATCATTTACAGAGTTAATTGATTTGTCCTGCTGTGCTCGTTATTTCCACTGGCAGCCACATGCCGAGCCGTAGGACGAGTTCACACTGTAACATCCAGGGCAGCGTCAAACAAAATACACAGTCTCAGATCAATCAGGCCAGCTGAGATTAGTGCTGATTGATCTCAAAAACATGTTTAGCTTTTTAAAGCAAACTTTAAATCTTTCTCTTTCTAAAGGTGACAGATAATACAGAGGGATGAATCTTCTGCTATTTTATCAGCTGGCTGAAAAACGATGCAGTACATCAAATGGACCAACCACAGAAAGAGGCTGATACACATAAAAGGTTTTGGGATGTGAAACCTGGTCTAAGGGTAAAAAGGTCAAACTTACCTGTAGATAGTGACATTGCCTCAGGTTGGATTTGAGGTCAGTTGGTATCATCGGCTTCTCCAGGTTGAGCGAGGACTTCCTGTAGGCCTCCTTGGCTTGGCTGACCGTAAGCGTCGACCAGGAGCTCCTTTTCATGAACTTTCCCTCTGGCGCCATGCTAATGCTCTCACAGGCTGAACACTTGACGTCATTGTTGCTCTTGGAGGTCTTTAGCGAGAGCTCCCCAGCCAGGTGGCTATGCATCGAGTCGGGGTAGCAGTGGCTGATGTGGTCCACCGGATGCCGCGACATGATGCTTGGTGTTCTGTACGTGCTGTCACTGTCCAGATTGTCATCCGAGCTCCACCATCCTCCGGAGCGCTGCTTTCCGCTGCCGTCGGATCTGCGGTCTTTGCTCTTGCTGCGTTTGCTGTGTTTGTGGTGGCCTGGGTGGTGGTGATGGTGGTGGTGCGAGCCGTCCCTGTGCGAGTCGCTTTTGGTGCCGTTCATCTTGGAAGAACCTTCCAGGGAGTGCGACTTGGTGAAGAGTTTTTGCACAGAGTGAACTAAGTGGCGAATTCGCCCGGGGCTCTCATTGCGCTGCTCTGTTGTTGTGGTTGTGGTGGAGGTGCGTTGGTACTGCAGCGTGTGGAAGCCGTCTCTGTGCAGCGGCATCTGTTTCTCAAACTGATCCAAGAGGTTTGCCGGGATTCGGTTCATTTTCCCGCTGCCGCCATGTGAGGATGAGCCACCGTCGTCTCGAGAGTCTCTCCCACCAGAAGTGTTCCCACCGCTGTCCCTTGAAGCGCTGCCGTAATGCATGCGAGGGAAAGTGCTACTAGCTATGGAGTGGTCGGTGGCCGATAAGGACACTGGCATCATCATGCACTCGGAGTGGATGGAGCTTCGTGGGGAACAGCGGTGGTGACTCTCGAGGGCGCAGCTCTCAGTTGGGCTGAGGAGGTAAGAGGGTGACCGTGGGTCACCATGGTGGAGATGGTGGTCCAGGGAATGGTCACATTCAGCCAGGCCACAGGTGTGAGCTGAGGTGGGCGACGTGAGCTGGAGCTGGGCCGGGCGGCCACCGGAGAGTCCCTTCATGTTCCTGGCTGGAGGAGAGTAACTGTCCTCATCGAAGTACCGCGAGGGTGTCCATGAATACTGCTGGTCTGTGAAAGAGACACACGCAGAGAAAATTACAAAATGCACTTTCCCCCAAAAAAGAAAGCTATTTGAAATGATGAGAGCGAGAAAAAGCCTTGTTCCACCTCACATACAGCCATCCACCACTCTCAGACCCAAACTGTGGATATACACTTCACAGCTTCCAGGTGCAAGATCTCAGCATTCCTACTTCATTTCCTCAAATTGTGTCCGTGGCATATTTTTGCAGGGAAGGGGAAACAAGTTGGGAATGTATGAAAGGGAAGGGCAGGCGACAGGTAGAAACCCCCGATGCCATTTATCCAATGCAAAGTGAAATAATAGCCCATCACTCCGTGGTGCCGGTGTCATCCGTCAAAGCCCCGAGCAGAGCGCCGGGAGCCAGACAGGAGTCACCAAATCCCACCTCTCTCACTGGTTCTGCTGGGCGTGAAGTTTTCAATTAAAACAGTTCTTTGTGATCAAGCATCAAGGGCAAACATCCCTGTAATCCTCATATTCAGCCAAAATAAAGAAAAGGTTCTGGTTTGAGCCTCAACATGACTGGAGCTGCTACAAGCTGCTACAGGAGCTAATTAATGTTGACCAAGTTCTTTTACTGGACTATAAAACATTCATGAAAGTGTTTAGAAATGTTTGAAAACAGATGTGTGTTAGTAGGGTTTACTTCAACTCCGTTGTCCATCAGAAGGTGAAGCTTTTAGAGGAAGGACTCGTTTGATCTCTATCCTGTTTTAAAAAGTGGGAAGAAACAGAAAAACGAAGCTCAGCTCACTGCTTTTTAAAGACGTGCCTCATAAAGACGAGCACTCAGGCTGTAACCTCGTAAACCGAAGGAGAGTTTTTACGAGTCACAGTGGGACCAGAGTGGAAGAGCAGTTTTAGACCAACCCCAAACCCTTTTAGTGTTGACAAAATATTCATAAAACAAATTATGAGCCTCTGACACATTAATTATTGTTTAATAGATCAGTCAGAACCTCGGCAACCTCAATCATGATTAGTCCAACACATAAATGAGCAATTCTCCGAGTCAGGGACTAGAACAAGCGCCTGGCGTCTTCCACAATCGTGTTGATTGACAGCTCCCTCTTGTGGATGCACAACTCTATTGGTCAACGTTCTAGGCTCGCATCAATGATTGGTTCTGCTGTAGAGGCCAGGGGAGGGACTTAGGCCCTGTCCACATGTAGCCGGGTTTTTAAAAAATGAATATCCGCCCTCCCAAAAGTTAGAGTCCACACCACCTTGTTTTAAAGTCCATTCACACATAAAAACCACATTAGTGCATTGTTAAACACGTTCATAGGCATGCCAGACCTGTAGGTGGCAGTAGTTCCCCTGAATCCTACCTGTTTCGTCTTCCTGATCAACTTCAACAAAACATGAAGCATGGCGCCTAGCTCGTTTGAGTGGACCAATACGGAGGTAGAATTGCTATTTTTTTGTTGCGTGGATGACGGGCCGAATCGTAGAGAAATATCTTCGTTTTGGGAGATACCCGGCTACATGAGGACAGGGCCTTAGGGGAATATAAATTATGAAAGATGACCTACTTCATATTATAGAACAGTCACAAATTAAAATAATAAAAGTATTTTTAAGTGACAATGTGTAGTTTTTACCATTAATCTCTGGAATATCAATCAAATTGTTGTTGAAAATGGATTAAATGAATGAAAAATGTTGGCAGCTTCATAACAAATAACCATAAAAATCTGGTTTAAAATACATCGACGTGGGTCTAAGTCTCTGGGTGACGCAATGTTTCCTTCTACAGGAGCCTGTGAGGACAAAACGCATTTACAGATTTGTAACAAGCGGTTACAAAACGTTTGCCATTCATAAACGTTGTTGTTGTAAACATTTACCTCTTTGCTCATTGCCAGTGATAAAAGGGAGTCTGATGTGTTTGTCATTTTGCTGGAGGTTGAACCAGATGACAAAGTACTCATTCCAACATTGCACTATTTTTGACCCTAATAGCCAGGTATGTACTGCCCCCTATCGCCAGGAAAAATACACACGGTAACTAAGTTACTTTAAAAATGTAAGCTACAAACCCCAGCTTTAAATAGATTTATGATGGTAAATAAGTTTTTGGTTTTGAGAATAAAATTTGACATGTTCTGGAAAAGTTGGGAGCACAAACTATTACCTTTTCCCCAATCCGACCAATTGGTTTTGGTAATATGATGGAAACCCAGAAGGAAAAGGCTCAAACATCAATAAATAAAGCTAAAAATAAAAGGTTTGACACAAACTTTGTACAAAAGGTGAAACTAAACTTTTTTGACCTTATTCTTGGTTCATCTTGAGTCCAGAACAACAAGCTCCTGATTAACTTCCCACAGACTTTGCCGGCCGTTTGATCATGTTACGTAGCGCCGCCGTGTAGCGCCGCCGTGTGGCGCCGCCGTGTAGCGCCACCGTGTGGCTCCATGTTGGGAGCTTGTGGACATGTCAGCCTTTTCTGTGAGACCAGTCTGACCTTGACCAGCTGCTGCGTCCTGCAGCTGGAGGACTGGACCAGACTGAGGTCACCATGACCAGAACATGGATCCATTGTTTTTTGTTTTAAAAACCCGGTAATGAAGAAGATGCAGGATCTTGTTCTGGGTTATTTACCAACAGCTTTGTTCCCTTTTATCCCTCAAATGATCCAAACTAATTTTTTAAGCGGTCTAGGATCTCAACCCCCACAGTGCCGTCGTCCTCCATCTGCTGAGATGAAAACATGCTCTAGCGCTTACCCGACTTATATGAAGATGTCTTCTTGGCAGCCTGATGCAAAATGTATTTAAAGTATGCTAAGTGTGTGTGGGGTGTGTGTGAGGACGGTTCTCCTTCCAGAGGCTTTCTAAGTGTTCAACTAACTAAACAAAAATATTCCTGATACTTAAACAGGCCAGATGATGTGAAGTAGCTTGTTCTGACTCCGCTGGCAGGAGGATGATGGTGCATTATTGATTCATCTGACGCTACGTTCCTGTCTGATGTGAAGATGCTGTCTTTTACTCCGAGGCCTTCTCTTTGACGGCTGCTTGTCCTCTGAGACACTCGGGAAGCTGCGCTGAATAAATTATCTACCTACAGAATCGTGGCACTATTATAGGACAGATGACAGACTCATCCATCCTCATCCTCTTTTTTCCCACCTCTCCCTGCAGCTGCTACAGATTCTGACATTATGGGAAAAGAATATTCTAGACGTTGTTTAATATTTTCATGAAGCATATTGAAGGGAAGCAGGTTTCTTGTCGAGCGTGGATCATCCTGGCAGGTGCTCGGCAAACACAGAGACGAGTGTGACTGACATCTGTGGGCACGACGAGGGCTTGTTGTTTTTTGTCCTGATACCAGCACCTGTCATCACGTCTTCCTGGTAATGGCGCCAAATGGTGAGTCGGACTTCCAGGACAGATGGTGTATTTTGAAACCTAATGGCAATTCAGCGTTAGCACGAGATGCAGCAGCACAGCTGTGAAAGACGCTCCATCGCTTCTCGCTACATCGCACGTTTAAGGTGATGAAAGCATTGGTTGCAAGGAGAGCTCAAGATGCTTTGTGCTCTTTAGGTGATGAGATGATGTAATCCACCAGATGTTTTAGCTTTGAAAAAGAACAACCTATGAGAAAGCTCGTCTTATTGGAGAAGGGTCTGCAACCTGTGGCTCTGGAGCCACATTTGGCCCTTGGGCCCCTCTGATTGGGACCATTTGGACAATAGGAAAGAGTATTTGAGCAGTTTTCATTCTTAATTTTTACTCTCTAATAACTTTGTTAGCTTGTACCCTAAATGCTAACTTCAAACAAAAAGCAAATGAAGATTTTTTTTACATTTTTGTGGCAAACTTTTATAAAAGCAGATGCTTTGTTCATCTTTTGGAAATACAGCAGGCATTCACTTGTTACTTTAATAAATATGCAGTGGTCTAGTATGAATGGAAGTCCAGTGCGTTTCGGTAGAAGCGCGGTTGCTCCGGATCCTCGGCCTGGGACCCAGCTCGGCTCCTACTCTGCTGTCTGTCTCCAGTTCAGCACCTGGGACAGCGACTGGCCCGGCTCCACCCTCCCTCCGGCCATCAGCAGGCCCTGTGGGAGCGCAGCTGCTCTCACTTTAACTAATGAGGAAGGCAAGAAAAGGCTCGCGTTTGCTCCATTCGAAGAGACGACAGACCCGAGAGGCCTGTTGATCTCCTGATCCTACTACTGACGGGTTGTCTTAAGCTTTGGAGAAGTATACTGGTTCTGGTTCATAGCAGAGATACAGAGTTGCCAAAAGGCTGTGATTTTCCCTTTCCTTGGAGGGTGTTTTGTTTATTTGTCGGGTTACAGGTCTAAACCTGTTTTTTTCTTCTCTGAGCAGGAAAGATAGTTCCCTTTCGGTGAAAGGCGTTTTGGGTTTCTCCGTTTTGTTTTAAAGTTAAAGTCCCAAGTATTCATCACACAGTGGTGAAATTACATCTCCGCATTTGACCCATCCCCGTGGGGAGCAGTGAGCTGCAGCTGTGGCCACGCTCAGAAACTAGTTGGTGGTTTAACCCCCCAATCCAACCCCTTAGTGTCCCCTTCAAAGTCTTTGGTATGACCCGACCGGGAATCGAACCCTGATCTCCCAGTCCCGGGGCGGACACTCTACCACTAGGCCACCGGAGCTGGTAGGTCTAGGTTGTCCATTAATAGAGAGATCCTGTAGGCTAATAAGAGGTTACGGTAGTGCGGCTCCATCTCTGGTGTTACTTAGAAATTGGCGAGCAGGCCGAAATTATTATTATTATTTTCTGTTGTATGCACCCTCCTCCCTTAAGTAGTTGGGTTATTGTCATTGTGATTGCCAGGTGTGGTCCTGCGTGTTGCAAATAATCTATAAGTTTGAGTTTCACCGCCTCCCTCTGGGCAGGTTACCCCTCCTTCACACTCACCATCGCACGTCGGGGTTGTAACACACGAGCTCCGCTGGAGTGCTTCAGACACAGAGCAGCTGTGCCGCAGTTCTTGACTTGTAAGATAAAATCACGAGACGATTGATGCTGTATACATTAAAATAACTTAGTTTTACATTATAAGTCTTTTAAACTCACCATCCACTCTGAGAGTGGTTGATATTTCCATCCTTGCCTTCTCCTTTTTGGTGTTTTCTTTGGAAAACGAACATGTGGTGTCATAAATAATCCAGGACTAAAGCCTTGTTGATGCTGAAAACCACATCGCTGCTCTCCTCAAAAGATGCAGGAAGTAAATTAGCTGTTCGGTCGCCGGTAAAGACGTAATGTTTACATAAGGAATCGTAACTCTGCAATAGTCTTTTATTTTGAAATTAACCAAATGCTTTACACCGTTACCCTGTGTGATTTCAGGTCTAGCCCTACGTTAACTACAGATGTGACCCAGAAGCAAAAACAGAACCCAATCCTATCCTTAACAAACATCTCACCTCTGATTGGCTAACAGCAACTCTTCCGCTGCCTCCATTTGCTCTGCAGTGTTGTTTTAGCTCCACAAAGAACTCAAGCTGGAAGGAGTTCTGCCATGTTGTGGAGCTGCTAATGCTAACGGTTAGCTTCTACTAGCCGAGACGCACTCTGCTCTCTCCTGGAAGCTAAATCAACCCGATGGGTGAGTCCATGATGCTAATTTCCAGTGTGACGTAGATCTGAGTGGTTTCTTCTGACCTGAGTGATTCCCCGTCTGTTTTCTATCAGCGGCTCATGCAGGAAGTAGGGGTGGAAGACTATTTTTGATTTGCACGTGAAACTCAGCCTGACCGATCGAAGTTCAAACAGAACAAGTATGGTGTGTTTCTCAGTGAACCTCCTCTTTAAGGCATAACAATATGATGTGGTAATAACAAACACTCTATAACAAAAACCACAGTTTAAATAAATACTAATAAAAGACTACCAACTATAAGCCAATAGGGTTTTAGAAGTCATAAATAACCAATAACCTGATGTTTTAATGCTTGCTCATTTAAAGACATTCTGGTGCAGCATACTGCTTGTTTTACTCATTTTTCCAAATGCATGTAGTCCAACTGTTAAGGATGCAGACCCCTGCCTGCTTGATTCAAAGTTCTGCGTTCTGCACACAGCCTATCGTCTCATGGCTTAACACCTGAACTGAGACCAGCTCCATAATGTTTTGAAAGTCCCTGAGGCTAACGCGTGATAAACGCACCTTTTACCTGACACGAGGTGTGCAGAGATGCCAAGCAGAGTCAGAGGAAGAGGCTCATTTATTAAGAGCCTCTGTTTTGTTCTGCTGCTCCGCTCGCATGCAGAATGTGAGTAAAGGTCGTTTTGCTCCTCTTAACACATTAGCATTTAAATAGCATTATATCTTCACTGAGTGTCACTGACAGCTCCCACTCTTCCCTTGGCTGAGACTCTAACTTGAGCTGAAAACAAAGTTAAAAGATAATAAAACGCTGCACCAGACTGAGAGATCAAAGCTTTGCGACCTTCAGACTTGGCAGCGGTAGCTTTGTGCCTAACCACGTAAAGCCACCGCGCCGTTTGTAACAGAATTAGGCTGAAGGTAAGCGTGAGTCTCAGCATTGAGGCAACACCTGGAAACAGTCTTTAAGGTTTTGCATCAGCAGGAGAATCTGTCATTTCCAGGTTTTCCAGGTTCAAAAAGCTTCAGTTCTTGACATTTAATGCAGATCAATGCAACAGCGGCAGAGTTCATGAGGACATTTATGGAGAATTGTAGAAAGAAACTCATAAAACATGTCAGAAAATCAATACAGATCACAGCAATGTGATGCGGTACATGCTAACATGGCAACATAAAAGCATTAAATACAAGTAGCAATGCTTCTACCTGTCCCCCAAAAAGGTCCAACAATCACTGACAAACCTGGAATCCTGTCTTCCTCAAAAAAAGGGAAAACTGCATTAGATTTTTCTTAGCCGAGATGTCAAATACATCTTTTTTCTATCAGTGTTGCATCATTTTTTATTTCAAAGGTAAAATGATGCAGAATCTCCAGAATACTGGCCCTTATTTCAGAAAAATCCAACCAGAAAATTGGATCTCAAAGCTTTGAGCATTTAGCCACAATTTCAAATCTGAGAAGGAATCAACAAATGAATCTGTCCTGCAAATCTGTCAGCTCCGAGCGGCCCATCGACATAAGGCCCAGACACATGTCCCTGGCAGATATCCCCATCACTCTTCCATCCAGGTGACAGCACAGAGCAGCTCCTCCACGCATGAATAAAACACCAAAACTGAACTCACGCCGTCTATCTGCTTAGCCGACAATCGGGAAATCAACTACTGTTGGTGATATTTAACTTCGGAGCAGAGCGGGATAATTGAAGCAGGAAGCTGGGATTTTTTTCTGTTCCAACAGATGCTATGACTCAGAAATGATGACAATGGGTTGGTTTTATCACTGCATGTCAGAGCTGCATGTGTCACATGTGGGCCTGACGAGTCATAATAAAATTTTAACTCAGTTTGGGGATTTATACGGTTTGATATTAGAGGAATAACTGTCACAAGATTGAAATAATAAATATTTTATGTTACGGAATGCAAAAAAATGTTGATCCACTTCCTGTCAGTGTCTGATTTTAGGAATTTTTTGCATAAAATTAGCTGTTTCAAAAGGTCCCTTACTGTGATGTCACAATAAGAGAAATTAGCAGAGAATTCCCCCCCAAAGCTGTTGATGCTGGAGAAGCAGCAACTCTACGCCACGGCCTTCCCAGACTACAGAGCGCCTCACCTCATAACAACCAATCAGGGGTGGGTGGGCGTGGCCAGCAACAGCTTGTTACGAAAAGTTTCAAGAATAAAGCTGCTTAAAATGCTTTATGTGAGAGTGAATTTGTGCAAAGAATAAACATGTTTTGTACGGATCACAGAGGTAACTCCTACTGCACACTGAAAGCATCAGCGGCGTGGAATGGCAGCGGAACGTCACTGCTCCAAATAGAGTCCATTATAGTCTGTGGGAGTGATTCAAACCGGCCACGATGCGGAAATTTTTGGGCGTGTCCCAGAAGCGGCGCACCACGCCACGCCGCAGTTAACATAGGGTAAGACAGGAAATCACACACGATTTCAGTGTAAAACGTCCAGTAATTTTCAAAATGAAAGACTATTGCAGCGATGCAATTTCATATCTATGTAGATTACGTCTATACTTGTGACCTAATAGTTAATTTACTCCCAGCATCCTTTGAGAAATGCAACGATGTGTTTTTCATGGCATTAATCCTGGCAGTGGAGAGGTTAGGACTGGGCTGGCTGTGAGTGCTTTGGGACGAGGGTTGGAACATTTTTACCATCTCCAAAAACACCATAAAGAAACAAAAATTTATTTTTGTTTCTACTTGCTTTTTTTTAAAGTTGCTAGAAAGTCTAAAAACTACAACAAATTTGCTAAGTTGGCGGCACTACAAACGATGCAGAGAAGATTCCCTACTGAAGCACATGTGACCAAGCAGGAATACGGCATCCACATAAAAATGTGTTTCACCAGGAATGATGATGCCTGGAAACAGCGCCACTAGACGCCTAGCCACAGACCGTGTGGGGGTCATAACTGAAAATATTCTAGGCTTTTGTTGCACACATCAAACACCTTATCCTTCCATCTTTACTTGCTCTGACGTTATCATTTATTGTTGATGACAATCTTATTGTGATCACATACTCGACCCATTGCTCCGGCCTAACAGACACACTGATATTTTTTCACCAGGTGCAAACAGGGAACAGACATTCCAGCTATCTAAGGGAATCTCACCCAGAATCCCTGATACATTTGGATCTTTCCTGGTTCCTGCTGCACACAGCAGCGTGTGGTAAAGTTTACACACCTGAGAATGCTGTTTGGATGTGGAAAAGGCAGCAGGGGAGCGAGAGAGCTCCCATTCCCATCCTTTGACAGCAATCAAAACCCACATCCCTTCACCTCCCTCACAGCAGGCTGGAAGTTTGCCTGAGAGCGAGGAGGGATAGATTAGAATGAACAGAAGCTACTGGGATTCTGTAAACAACAGTAAAGCTGGAGGGAAGACGGTGTGTGTGGTCGGACTTTCAGGAAGCGTCTTGGGAGATAACGACTACAAGAGACAGTTAAATTATGGGGATGGAGGCTGAACAGGAGCTTAAACGGCAGATATGCACATTCCCGTCCATCAACCGCCACACTCATTTCTTCAAAAATGGTTAGGCTATTGGCAGGCTGTCGCAATAAGCCCAAAGTGGCTTTTTTTTCTTCTTTAACACCCAATTTCACCTAGAGTGAGGCAAGTTGAATGCCGCCATACTAAAGTATTTAGCAGCGGAGAGAGATTATGGTGGCCAGATAAAGAGAAGCTGCTGAAAGTCTGAATACTTATCGTGAGTCAGCTAATGATGAAGTGTGTTATCTGTGCTGCGCTCAGCGCTCCTCCTCCACTCCCTCTCTCCCTCTACCAGTCAAAATTGGGATGAAACAATTGGTGACAGAAAGGAATTAAACAAAGTGCCAGGATCAGCAGTCTTTGTTCTGAGATTTGAGCATGTCTCTCTCTCTCAACGCTTGCATTTAAAATAATTTGATCCCACACAACATCAAAATGTTGCCAAGTATTGTTTTTTTTCTTATTCAACCAACAACATCCTCAACCCAAATCTTTCAAAACCCTCTTTTCACTCATTGCAGCAACAGACTTGACGTCCAACAATCAAACCCTTGCAAAACCCACGCAAACCCTTGCAAAGTGTGGCTGATTGCAAAGGTTTGCATTTACACGGCGCGATTGTAAATCCAGCGAAACGATCCAGCCATGAATAAATCATGCTGAATGTGAAATGCTGCCACAGGAAAAGCCCCACGAGTGTGCAAGAGAGAGAGAGAGACACAGGAAGAGAGAAAGTCCCGTCTTATGCAACAACTAGGACTGCACTCCCAGGCAACTTGTTAGAGGATGCCTCAGAACTGCTGTTGCTGTAGCAACGCACTCTGAAGTTCACATCTTCGGCTGTCGTTGCAGCAACTGAGGAACTCAGGGGGAGAACAGAGATAATCTGACACCGCAGCGTTGTTTATTTGCAAGGATGACATATAGTAATATACGTCCCAGCCAACGATAGCCTGTTTAACATGCACAGGGAACGTTCTGAAGCTGAGCTCAGCAGTACGTTGATCGCTGCAGCCGTTCTGTTTCCTGACAGACGAGAAGGTCTGCACTTTTACAGATATCCTATCACAGATTTTAAAAACACTTCCAGGCAACAGTCCTCAACCCCAAGAAGACAATTGAAATCCTTTCTCCGCTAATGTAATTTTCCTCACTGCAGACCGCAGCGGCCCCCCGAGCGGAAGGTGGGGGCCGGCCGTAATGATTTTTGGGAGATGGCAGCGATACTGACAGTCCGGCTCAGATGCTTGTCTCGTGTTCGTCTTTTTTAAACCCAAAGTCAGCCGGCGCATTAAAGCCACAGTCAATCAAAGGGTTGCTGTGATGGTAATCTGAACACAATCAGCTTGAAAAAAAACAATTAAACCTATTGACGAGATTTAAAAGATGGTGCTGATAGAGTAATTGATTAATTAGCTTGGAGATATCTTTGAGTCTGAGGAGTTCAATGCACCAACAAACACAACTACACCCACGTGCTGATTTATACAGAGGAAGCCTGCACGCCAACGGGAAGCGAAGGTGAACCCCGTGCACATCTGTAAGTGTAATTAGTGTAAGTACTCATCCTAGTGTTGTTGTCTAATCCAATAGGGAAGAGGAAAATAGCTTTTGCAGAAGCTGAAATCTAAACCTATTATACAAAAATGATGAGCTTCATTAGAGATGTGCTGCAAATATCACTGATGCTTTCAAACATCCAACTGTATCCTGTCGACAAGGTTAAAGACCAAGTTCACTTTTGCAGTAAAAATAAATGTGTTGAGTTGATCTCTGTGGGGAGAAAAGCTCTGGCGCTCCTGTTTCCAAAACTAGAATCAGGCCAGAAGAATGGTGAGCAGAAGACAGCTGGAGTTGCTTTATTTCCTGATATTCAGACATTCGATATCGATCACATCACACGACTCGTCACAGGCAACTGAGTACGCTGGAGCTGAATTAATGTCTTTGATTTGCTGGTTGGTGACGTCGCCTGTCGTTTTAATGGTCCTTGTCTTTGTGGAGAGAGGAATGTCTTTAATTTTCTGGATTATCTCAGTTTTGTTTTTGAAGTCTGAAATAGGTGCTCTGATATTTTGATGAATGAATCCTTCATGTAATCACCATCCGTGAACAGTTTTCCACGCTTTTATCTCTCAGGTTGCAACAAAACTTGCAGCAGTCGTGGCGTTTGGAGATGTAATCCACTTCTTAAATCTACTTTTATAACCTGACACACGGGAGGCGACATGCAGCAGCAGCAAAAGCAGAGCTCCGGCTGGGAACTACATTGAAAATGAAAGTAAACACGGGCTTAAGTTTCGTTTTTGTAAACAGAATCAGCTGAGATGATAAACTGGAGCGATGCGGTGCTCCGGGAGCTTTTCTCCGTTAGATCTGCAGCTCAGATCACCTGACAGCTCACATGGATGGTGGAGGACACACCTGTAGCTGCTTGTGGAAAAAAAAAAACTTAAGGAGTGCGGCTTTGATTGCAATAAAAAGCATGTTATGTCCAAGATACACGGAAGTCCGCGACAGTGTAGAGACCGCCCCCATACCTCCTTTATGCCGCCATCGCGTAATCTTTAATAAAACGGACATGATTGCGCAACATTACCGCCACGGTCTGAGCTCTTCTAAACGACCTTAGGCTCTCAGATGCCGCCTCGACGTTACGGCAAATTGGCGGCATTGTTTTATAAAAAGGGCTATGAAACCTCCGCTGATTGGTCCTTGACCGAGCAATAGTGATGAAAAGTTGAAGTTTATCCAGGCAATCCTTCCGCGTCAACAATGAAAGCAAATAATTCGGTCCATTCTTCCTTGAATCCTCTGTTCTCATCAGCTATCTTTCTCTTTTTCCCTTTGGGATCCATGACACTGACACACCCACCGGTTTGCGCTATGGCGCAAATTTTCGTTGACAGAAATGTTAAAATTTTATATTTATTATGCACATTTTTACAGCATTGGAAAACGTTAAGAATGTTTGTCCTCCTACAGAAACCATAGTAAAGCAAAAACTATATCCCCCATCCATTTTCATACATTTGTGAAGAAGCTCCAGGGAGCCACTAGGGGTCGCTAAAGAGCCGCATGCAGCTCCAGAGCTGCACCAATCCCTGGGCTAGGGTTATGATTTGTGCTAGGGTTAGAATTAGGGTTATAATTGGGGCTAGGGTTATGATTAGGGCTAGGGTTAGGGTTAGAATTAGGGCTATGGTTAGAATTAGGGTTATAATTGGGGCTAGGGTTAGGATTAGTGCTAGGGTTAGAATTAGGGCTAGGGTTAGGATTAGGGTTATAATTGGGGCTAGGGTTAGGATTAGGGCTAGAATAAGGGCTAGGTTTATGATTAGTGCTAGGGTTAGAATTAGGGTTATTGCTAGGATTAGAACTAGGGTTAGAATTAGTGTTATAATTGGGGCTAGGGTTAGGATTAGTGCTAGGGCTAGAATTAGGGCTAGGTTTATGATTAGTGCTAGGGTTATAATTAGAACTAGGGTTAGGATTAGGGTTATAATTGGGGCTAGGGTTAGGATTAGGGCTGGAATTAGAGCTAGGTTTATGATTAGGGCTAGGGTTAGAATTAGGGCTAGGGTTAGGATTAGGGTTAGGGCTCTGCCCTGAGGTCTCATCTTAATATGAAGTGTATGGAAAACCTCTAAAGTGACCCACTAGAGGTATCCTAGTCAGATGCCAGGAACACCTCAACCAGCTGCTTTTGATGCAGAGGAGTAGCAGTTCTACTTTGAGTTAATGACGGAGCTTCTGACCTTTCTTTCTGCTTCACAGTCAGTCAACTCCAAACCACTCCACACCAACAGAACCACATCATCAATAAAAAGCAGAGATGAGACTCCGAGGTTCTCAACAGAGACACCCTCTGCTCAAGCACGCCTTGAGATCCTGTAGTTGAAGCAAGTTGAGGCAAGATGGAGCTCAACCCGAGCTGGGAATGAGTTCAACTTCATGTCAAGAGTCCAAACACAGGTGTTGGTTGTAGATCTGGATCTTCACCCACCTAACTGGGAAAAGCTGGCTCCATCCAGGTAGGTAGGAACCCCCCCACACACATCTGCTATGCTCATTAAAATCCAGCATCTGTGCACAGAAACCAGGAAGAAGCATCAGAGCTCCATCCAGAGTCAGTCTGAGATTTCTAAAGACATTTTAAAACCTTTCATTTATAAACCCACTACTTGTGAGTGTCAAGGATTCAAATTGAGTTAAAATTTGTAAATTTTCTTCATCTGTCCTGTCTGAAAGGTTTTGTTTAATTTAAAGCCGTCTAAATGAACATAAATGTTTGAAAATGGGGCCAGAATGATAAAAAATATGATAATTGAAAACAAAAGCTGACTAAATACTGAACACAAACTGCAGTAAGTTCCTCTAGAATCCTTAAAAAAAAGGAAATCCAGCAGTTGTGATACATTTTTTTATAGTTTCATATGAAGAGTGATCACACCAAATATCGATTTGGCTTTTTTCCTCCTGCCCTTCAAATCAGCCCTATTGATGAATCTGCAGAGCGGTTATGTTTCACGTGATTCATAGACGTATGTAGACGTGTACGCTGAGGCCGCTTTAATTGTCAACATCAGCGCAGAATCACTCTTTCGGATAAAGGCCGGTCTCCATTTTCTCCCTCCGGGCAGCCGCTAAAAACACATGATTCTAGTAATAATTCAATGAAGACAGGGGGCTGATTGACTCTGCCCCCCCAAGATCCATCAGCCGGAGCTGTAATGGGACGAATGGAGACGTGGAAAACGTGGAGCCAGACTGGATGAGGACTGCAGTTGGAAACACTCGGGAGCAGAGAAAACACATCGACAGCAGGTGTTCCGATTGATTGATGACAGGCCGACCTTGTAGCCCATTTTCAGCTGATATCCCCACTTCACGCTATTTTTATTCTCACCCCCAGGGGTCTCCTGGCAGCCTCTTCAACTAAATCTTGTCAACAAGCCATTTTTGAGTCTCTGTGAGGTGAGCTGGAGTAATTCATCATGTCAGACTGACTGGCACACGTGTAGTTATGAGCGGGGATCTGCGTGCTGTTAGGGAAAGAGGGGCAGGTGTAAGAGAAGAGGTTTGAAAGACAGGTCGCCGTTCAGGGACAGCAGCGGAAGGCGTTCTCAGAAAGCCTGTGAGGTTAAGATGAACAGGTACAGCATCATTAATCTCCTTCAGATGGAATCATTTCCTTGTTTTCAGGTAAGGAAACAGACGAAAACACAATTGTCGGGTCAAGGTGAGCGTCTAATAGGAACATTATGACTGGGAATCTAGAAAGAATTCTCCGAAGCTCAACATTACTCTAAAAGCAATCTCTGACAAAACTGCCTCTAAAGCGAAAACCCTTTAAATGGAACCACTGAGACAAAACATATCCCCCCTTCCCAGCCGCCCACTCCATCAAGACTCTACAGCATCTCTCATTTCCTCACAGCTTTTGAGCTGGAGGTTGCTTAGAAACAAAGCTGAAGCGCATCACAACCAGGACCAGAGTGTTACCCTCTGCCTGGAGGGATGTGACAGTCACATCAGCCAGTAACTGTGACCCAGTTCCAGCGCCTGAAGCTCAGAGGTCTGCGGTTCTAGAAAATACAATATGATAGGCTGACGTGACACATCCTGTCCCGTAGGCACTTCCTCTTTTCTCCGTTGCCTAAATATGGGTACATCCTGTTACATCCTCTAATCTAATATGCACTTGTTGACTGTTCTTAAAAACTTCTATCCTTTTCAGGTCATTGGAAACCCTTTAAGATAGGGTGAGAAGCTTGGTCATCTAGGAGGGGCTCGGAGTAGACCCGCTGCTCCTCCACATCGAGAGGAGCCAGTTGAGGTGACTCAGGCATCTGGTTAGGATGCCTCCTGGACACCTCCCTGGTGAGGTTTTCCAGGCACATCCAACCGGGAGGAGACCTAAAGGAAGACCCAGGACACGCTGGAGGGACTATGTTCCTCGGCTCACTAGGGAACACCTTAGGATTCCCCTGGAGGAGCTGGCCCAAGTGGCTGGGGAGAGGGAAGTCTGGGCCTCTCTGCTTAGACTGCTGCCTCGGTGACCTGACTCAGGATAAGTGGAAGAGAATGAATGGATGGATGGAATCTATAAATAGGAGAATGTAGAACACACACCATCCTAAATTTTTGTGAGGGTGGAATAAAATTTTAGAATATGCAATTTTACGTTCTCCAGTAAAGATTCATGCACCATCCACCAGTCTAATGTGGAGAATTCTGCATGAAAAAGCTGATGCAACACTGCTTTTATGACTATTTTACAAAATGAAGAGTCAGATAGTTCTTGGGTATAAGCATTTTGTAGCCAGTTGCATAAAAACCAGAGAAAGTTTTGCTCGTAGAACACAAAGTATTTAAAAATCCCGACTATTTGGCCTTGAGACTGGTTAAAAAGTCCCAAAAATCTTTTTTTCTTGTCCTTTCCTTGAAATATTTTTCTCTCTAATTGTATGAAAACGGTTTAATTGAATAATGGATGAATGAAAATGACCATAATAGGACCCAGATGTGCTGAAAATCCTTCTGTTTATATGTTCTGACCCCTGTGGGCCAGACTGAATGACACAACAAAATGTACGTGGACTCTCTTCTATAAATATCACGTCTCCACAACATGGTCTGGTTTTAAAATATTAAATAATAAAGGTATCTTCCCACTCCTACATCTGCATTCAACACGAATCCTGCAGGACTAAAAAAACCCTCATTGCTGCATCTCGCTGCTCACTGATTCGGCTCTCTAATGCTCGCCCTTCAGCTCTGATAATCATAATAAAACAGACTCACATGTGTACACAGATTGCAAATAAATGACAACACAATAATCAAAAGAGAAACAAAACTGGTTCCTCCATGCTGGCGTTGCGTCTTGTTCTTTGTCGGAGCGATTATACGAGTCTGGGAGAACATGAATTACAAAGTGTTCAATATTTACAGGAGTGACTCAGAACCAACAAACTGTTGCGCTGAGGGGAACGTGTGCGAGAGCGTGTGATGCTACTGTAAATGAGAACAGGTGCTGTTCAGCCTCACAGTGTTTTGTGTGGAGAAAAGTCCAAACACCAGGCTAAATTAACCCGGAACAAGGTGAGACAAGCTTGCAGCCGAGCACGTTTCAGACGGATTGTTGCTGTTCTGCACGGATTAACACGTGATATATGAAACATGCTGTGAAGCGGTTTCACTCATGGGTCAATTATATACAATTTAATACCTAATTACGTTTCACTTGTCGTACTTTAATGCTGTATGAATGTGAAATTGTGATTTAATTGATGCTTGTTCCTCTTAATGCCACGAGTTTTGTCACCATGATGGAGCCGATAGATAATTACCTTCAGTTATTAATGCCGTGTACTCTCAAATACAGCACTGAGGCTGCTTAGTGCAAAAACCTGAACCCAAACTGATAAAGAGGTGGATTTACAAACACTGGGCTACACCTGCCCTTCACTAAGGAGCTGTCAAGGTCCACAAAGCTGCTGCATATGGTGCATGTAAAGTTAAACGGTGCTGCTAGTAATTAAGGTGTTTATGAGCTTTCCCATAAGACTTTATAGGTCAACAGATGAATCAGGACTGAGTCGATAGTAGAGGTCAGTGCATGCTGACCCTTAATCCCACTGGGCTGCAGGTGTTGGTGACTAATTGGAGACACCAAATCAAGGGAAAATGTGCAAACTTTGAGTTGGAATCTGAATTGGGAATTATGCCTAAGGTCAAGCTGAGCATAAAGGTGGGGTAGGAGATGTTTTTATGGAGTATTTTTGCCTTATTGGTTGAAATACTCATCACATACTGATGGAAACCAATAAATTAAATGTTTTGTCAAAAAAAGTTATAATTCTAGTCGCCTTTGAAATGTAGAATCCTGAAAAAAACCTTCATCCAATCATTGCAAACGTCCCGTTCTTAATGATTGGGTCCTTCATACCCCAAGAGGTCAACGACAGACAGCCTGTCCGTACCGACCTCTCTCTGACCCCTGGATCAAACGGGACCTCCCACACAAGGTGGAGTAGACTTACTGCACGCTGGTGTCAAATGATCTTTGTTAAACCATACAGATTGATTTAACCCAGACATCATAGGATCTAAGACACTTAATGCAGATTATGCAACATAACATCTAGCTTACATTCCATCACTACATTAATTGTCTCAGTATCTTGCTTTAACCATCATTCATCATAATTTGTCCTGTATCATCATTGATTAAGAAATATAGTATTACATTTATTTTTATAACAATTTTCTTGACTCTGTCTGAATTATTCTGAAGTGTGCGGATTACTTACGGTAAAAAGAACCTAGAGTAATGTTAAATTAACATTCAAAGATCATTAAGATTAATAATTCATATTTATGTGGAATATCACATCTCATTGATCCCTTTTTAAATATGTGGCAATAGCCCTCACGTTACACATCCATCAAGCTGCCTTCTGGTCGTCCCTCCCCCTTTGCACATACTCCTCTATGTGCACGAATCGCATGCTCTCGGCTAAGAGCAGCTGAACAGGAAGCCAAGCCAGAGCTGGGCTAGCTGTATTAGCTAGCATGCTAAATTTGAATACGGTTATGTAGCCTTAGAGGAAGTAGTGGAAGGGTTTTCCAGTTTAATAAGCCCAGTTTTCCCTGCTGGATCTCTGATCTAGGTCCAAGTGGCGTCTATCTTAAACCTTCCGTGGGGACAGAGTCCAGAGAACTCCTGACTGGAACCGGACTATGAGGAGTCCATTAGAAGTCAGGAGGCTCCACAGCTGTTACGTAGGTGGGTTACGCTAGGAATAATGGCTGAAAAGGGTCCAACAATGAGTCAAAAATTTAGATAATGTCATATTTTTATGGTTGTTGGACAGTTACCCATTGCGTCCAACATTCTCCTGTATTCTAGAGATGGGGCTTGGGGGCAGAGCTTGAAAAAAGGGGGTTGGACCTTGGAATTTTGCTTTCTTAAAATGTAGCTTGTTTAAATGTCTTTTTCCAGAATCAATTACCCTACCTTTGAGTTTCAAACAAATTGTGACATTTTTGAGGCTGCTGAGCAAATTTTTTTTGTTGGAATCAAGTCTAAATTTAGGTTTGTTTGATCCTCCTTTTTCTCCATCTGGTAGTTGTCTTATATTTCTCCCTAACCCTAACTCTGGCTCACTAAAACTAAATTATTTCCAGACACCTATGACTTTTGACAAGAACACTTTTTATTTTTACAACATTAAAACAACAACCTAATCCTAGCCTTGAACCTCAGGCGAGGAAATCAAGAAACATTTCAAGGCAACAGTCCCACTCCAGTGAGATATCCGGTTTTTAAATAAAAATAACTTGCCACCATTGCTTGTAAAACTTATATGACTGCGACCAAACACCCTAAAAACAACCTCTTTAAATGACTCAAACACAAGAGAAGTCTCTTGGGCCTAAAAATAAATCCATCATCAGCCATAATTTCATTCATTAAACAGACACTTTTCCTCCTGCTGGTGTTCATTTGTTCCAGGTCCAATGCTGGGCGCGTAAGTGGCTGTCTGAAGGAGACTTTAAAAGCAAATGGAGGCCTTTTAGGTGCAGGAGGAAACATCACTGCTTGAATTACCTGGGCAGAGGTGCTTGTGCATGCGGTGATGAATTGTTTGAACATGAATTGACGCCGGCTGTGAAAATACGCAGAATTTTTGAGAAAACCACCTATTCAGTGCTCTGCATGCTCTTTGAAAACACTTCAGCTCAGAAGTGGTTGGCTGCTAATAAATTGGAATATTAAGAGAAAGTTGCTGCTCACTGTGCCTTTCAGATAAAAAAGGCAAGTTTTTACCTACTTTTGACTTTTCAGACAAGTTTTGTTTAAGACAAATGTTAAAAATAACAGGATAACAAAGTCAAAACCATGAAAAAGAGGAAATATTTAGTCCACATTGGACAAGGACACCAAGTTGTCCAAATGACCCCTCGAGGAAGTTGTGTGAGACCAAAATCCACACTCTTAACCCCTAGATCCTGGGTTACACACAGACTGACGCCTGCACCTCCTAGGTTAGCTTGTTACAGGAAGTAAATTAAACAAACTCAAAAAAAAGTTTCCATTTAAACAAAAGGGTGAATTTCCTAAAACAAAGAAACCAAATTTCTGACACGTCTTTGTCCTGACATTAGCTTGTAATTATGAAAAAGACAAACTGTTTTATCAATAATTCATTTCTAATTTCAGATATTCAAATAAAGCTTTTCATATTTGCATTTTCCAGGTTATTCCGTCTCACCGCTGGATGATCCTGATGAGACGGGAGGCTCAGAGCTGAAGAGGTGTGGATTACAACTCATGCTCAGAATAACGACCGTCCCGTCTAACAGCTGCAGAACTGAGTGTCTCTATGTTTGCAATGCCACAGATCTGTTCTTAAAATCCCCAAATTCTCTTAGAAACTGCAGCTGTCTCTGACCTAAACGTTGACTGCAGCATCCAGTTTGGTTACCTCGCCTTCCTTAAACTTTGTCCTTTGAGCGTATTTCTGCTACCAGCTCTTAGTCAGACTTGTGGCAATGAATTCTGGGCCAGTGGGAAATCTCCACAACATGCTGAACTCATTTTGTGTTCACCTAAGTTGCACTGAGGCTAGCAGCTAATAGAGTTGCACACTGAATAGTCACTGAAGTACCATGTTCCCAAGTTTCTACATGCACCCAAAGGCATCATTAATAAAACACACCCCTACTCTCATTTGGAAAGACCAGATAGAGGAACAGACTTTATTCTGACATGATTCGAGGAGCCAGAGTCCTTCCCCAGAGCTGCTGACATAAATATTGGGCTTAATGAAGAGGCTGCAGGGCATGATAATGTGATTTTGGTGCAAGAATATGAACTAGAGAGAAGCAACACAATGTGAGAGGTGTGCGGTGACGAGGCTTTGAAAACTGTAGGATGTGTGCTGTAGTCATGGTCTCCCATGTCACGGCGAGTCAGCGTCTGTCACAGGCGACCATGGACTGAATCTCACGTTACGTAAAAAGGGATTGGGCTTCTCCGCTGCTGGAGCTTATGAACCTGTAAACATTTCACCACAACAACACCGACGAGCGCTCTGTCGTGAAACGACGGCCCTCCTTGTGTCACGCTCGTCTGGCAGCGCAAAGTCAAATGTCAGTTTGACTTTGGCTAAAATGAAAAGACTTGAAGGTTATGTGAGAGTGAAAAACCCCACTGGTGTTGAAGTGGGAATTCTGATGAGTAGAAACAGAAGAGTGTGACTCACCAAAGCCGCTGGCTGACAGAAGCCATCAGTCTTTTACTCTACAAACTCATTCTTCTGAGTAATCTGAGCCTATACATAGCAACAGGGTGCTCCAGCCGCAACACAGTGCATCATCAGGTATCTCTCGGCCTGTCAGACGCTTGGCCGGCCAGGTGATGCAGCAGCAGAGATTTCAAGACCAGAAAAGTGCAGCGGTAATCTTTGATTTTAATCAAAAAAAGCCTGTCAGGGGTTTAAATACGGCAAATTTATGGTCCTCTGTAATCACGCGCATCTCTGAGGTTCAATCATTTCAAAGAGCGTGATTAATTTTCCACGGGACCAGATACAGATGAGGCCCTCAATCAAAAACGCAGGCCGAGGCTGACAAAAGGAAGAGAAATGAAGTGATGGTGGAGGTGGTTCAGCCGGGGAGTTTTAGTCTCATTGCAGTAATTGGGTTCTTGTCGCTGAAAACAATGCGAAGAGTTCATGCTCGAAGAAACCAGAAAGAGCTTCTCACCTTTGCCCCAGTGTGTGTGTGTGTGTGTGTGTGTGTGTGTGTGTGTGTGTGTGTGTGAAGACGAGAGCGAAGAAGAAGAAAATGGTGAGAGACTCCCAGAGGCCAGGTCTAGATTCTTAATAAGAGACTCTGAAGAGAGATGCAGAGTCCTGAGGGAGAAGACCCCTCAGCTGGTGGGCACCGCAGTGTGAAGCTAAGGACACTCATATTAAGAAGAGGACAAAAGCAGGAGGAACTGGAGGAAAAGTGAGAGAACGAGCTGATAAATGATGTGACGGGATCCACACAATGGTCCTCTCTCTCTGCTTAAGACAGCTAATGAGATATTATAATCATGAAGGACTGGTTCTGAATAAAAGAACCAATCAAAGTTGACCCTGAGTTTGACCCCGTGCTGCAGGCAGCGATTAAGAGACTAAATATTTTCACGTCAGTATTTCTGACTCCATCACTTCTTATTAGAAAAACAAACTGCCTTTTGGATCACAGTGAGTGATGTCGGCAGGTGAACAAGGCTTTAAACGACTCATAATCCACAGATACAATACTGTTAAACATGTGGAGTCAGTGTGACAGAGTAAAGGGAAGTCTTTTATAATATATATAAAATACCAATGATACACTTCCACTTAGAAAAATATAGAATATATAGAAGCTCTCGATTTAACGTTCAATCTACGATCCTACCCTCACCTATGGTCACGAGCTCTGGGTAGTGACTGAAAGAACGAGATCACAGATACAAGCGGCCAAAATGAGTTTTCTCCTCCGGGTGTCTGGGCTCTCCCTTAGAGATAGGGTGAGAAGCTCGTCATCCGGGAGGGGCTTGGAGAAGATCCGCTGCTCCTCCACATCGAGAGGAGCCAGTTGAGGTGGCTCAGGCATCTGGTCAGGATGCCTCCTGGACGTCTCCCTGGTGAGGTTTACTGGGCACGTGCAACCGGGAGGAGACCCAAGGGAAGACCGATGGAGGGACAATGTTCCTCAGCTGGCCAGGGAACGCCTTGGGATTCCCTCAGAAGAGCTGGCCCACGTGGCTGGGGAGAGGGAAATCTGGGCCTCTCTGCTTAGGCTGCTGCCCCCGCGACCCGACTCTGGATAAGCGGATGAAAATGGATGGATGGAAAATATAGTTGGACAACGATCAACGTGACGTAGTCACAGCTACCGATGTCAGTCAACGGGTCCGCCATACTCCGTCAGAGAAGACGCAAATACATTGTTTTTCTAAATAAAGGCCTTAAGTTCCTCTATCTGCTCTTGTCTCAAAGAAAAGCCCAAGTCTAAATAGTCCAGAGCTGATGCCGAAGCCATTTCAAACAAGCCGCCGCCATCTTTGTTGTTCCATTCTGCCACAGCACCATCCTGTCCACCAAACCAACAGAGAGCTGTGACTGGTAAGACACCAGACTGGTCGGAGCTGCTGAGGCTCCTATGGAACGAGGCTAGACCGGCACGCAGAGCAAGATCCTTTTGCTTCGGCTACAGTCTGTCTAGATTTTTAGGTAAACAGCTGCCTACGGGTCGCTTCAGTTTAATCATTAAGCTTTACGACTTCTAAATTGTACACATTCAGACCAGTTACAGTCATCTCCCACTGCTCCCAGCACCATAGGCCGGTTGTTCTTGTAATCACCCTTAAGAGCCATTAAACTAAGCGAGCTACAAAAGAGAGAAATGAAGTCTCTCTTGACTTACTCTGTGATAGTGAAACTTTTCCAAATAACGTTGCTTTTCTCCCGTCACTGTCCCAGGATTCTGTGAACAGAGCTCCTGAATGTGCTCCCTGCTGCATCCATTATCCGGACAGCTGCTTGCACAACCAACACTCATCATCCCGATCGGAAGTGCCGGAGGTTCTAATGTCACATCTTGGATATAAAATAGAGCTGGTGACGGGGTGTGAAAGACAAAAAGTGCCTCTGATACCAACTTCTGCTTGGACTGCTGAAGGCATCTCTAAAGCTCGTCCCAGCGAGGTGTCGGTAACTTTGGCTTCTCATTACTTCAGCCGCTGATTTGGCACCCCTTGTGACTCAGAGGCAGTCCGATCGATGGCACAGTGTGAGAAAGGGAGAGGTGTTCCATTTTGGTCTCCAGAACAGATACATCCCATACATTTGTCTTGGCTGTGCTCAAACTGAAGCAGATCAGGTGGCATGAAATATCTGAGACAGAGCCAGCCAGCTGCCACAACTTTCTCCATCCTTCTCACCTTCTTGGTTATGTTTGCCTGATGAGATTCTTTATGTCATCCTCCTGGACGAGTCATTAAAAACCCACTTCACATGCAGAGGAAGGTAATAATAACGTGTACAAAGTAGGGGAGAAAGGATAGCAGAGTGACACTAAGCGATGCTCCTTTAGATTTCATGTGTGTCTCAAAAGAGTGCGCGGGTTGAGAAGGCAGAGTAACTCTGCTTACTTATGAAGTGAAAGGATTGACTGCCCGCTGCACTTTTAGGAGAAACACTGCTTGGAGTTTAAATAGCACAATTTCTAAATCCCTCTGCTGGTCAGCTGCAGCCAATTTTGTGATGTCAAATTTTTCCTTTTACCCCCTCCCCCACCCTTCCCCTCACACTCCCAGATGGCATTTAGTGACAGAAAGCTGCTGCTTTGCTGCAAACACTAAGCTGCTGAAACAATGTGCCGGCCTCCCAGGGCTTCAGTAATGCTTGATGCAACGCTGAGCGTTTGGCTGATTCTCTTCCTGATCGTGCATGAAGCCGCGTCTGCAGACATAATCTGGAAAAGATGTCGTCTATAGTCTTAACTGGGAAGCGTCACTGTTTAAGGTGAAGGTCAAAGGTCTCTAAATGAGGCAACTGGGACATGGAAGTTAAAGCATCCAGAGCAAGCATGATTCAAGCTTTAAAAAATCTATTAAAGGTGTCCTAAAGGTAAAAATGTCAAATGTAGCTTAACAAAAAGCCTGTGCCATCTCTGACCTGCTTTTCTATGCTAATTACCACTAATTAGCTTAGCTTGATAAGAAAATAACCACAGAATTAGTGCCTTTGGAGGGTCAGGATGAGTTAGGACTCATCAGGTCAAACACACAGAAGCCATAATATAAAGAATATACTTTGTTCTGTTTTTGAACACAACCAGAGACAGAAAACGTGAAAACTCAAGGAGCACAAAGTTCAGTTTTAATGATTCTGAACGTCTTCATCGTTTACGGCATCAGAGCTCTGCTCACACCTACCAACAGGTCTGTTTGATCCCGAGCGCTGACCTTGGTCGGTGATCTGGCACACGGCGCATCCTCTTAGTCTAGCCAACATACGATGGAAATGGTTTTCTGGAAATTAAAAATCCATGCTGCCCAATTTAATATAGATGGGGTTTGTGGGCAAAGAGGGGATGTGCATTAGGGCCTAATGATATTATCTATGACTTTATGATGCAGCTCTTCTGAGAAACAAGCACACTGGAAAATGGAGCAGCGGCACAACGCAACACAGCTTTTATCTCAGCGATCAAATTATGAATCATTTCAGAGGAAATGTTTTAGAATTTTAAGTCTAAAAAAGGCTTCATTACTGCTCCATTTAAATGAATGTTTTACATTTAACCATAAAAATACATATTTTATATAATAAGATGTTAAGTAGTTTTTCATTATGTATCGAACATTTTATACCAAGTCATTAAAAAACCACGTTATTGTCTCAATAGACACTCTAAACTAACTCGAAGGAAAAAAACACAATTCTCAGTGTCTTTATCCTTGTGCTTTCTCACTTAACACAGAAGATGGAGATTAATGCCGTCATTAAACCTCCAAAGGACTGTAGAAATGTAATATTGCATGGATCACCAGCCACCTGTAATCCAGGTTGAAACGTATAAAAAATCAGTGAGAGGCAGCCTGAGCGTGACTTCCCTGATTCTTGTTTTCCAAAGAATGAAATTCTCCAAGGATACAAGGAAGTATTTTCTATCCTATTGCTTTGCATAATAATGCATTACATCATATCTTATTCAACTCACGTTCAAATTTTATCGAGCCACATTGTGTGATTGTGTCACGCCGTATCGCATCACATTTTCATGTTTTGCAACATATCGAGTTACATCATGACACATGTTCCATGGTATCGTGTTACATCACATTACATCCTTACATCAAACCCTGCTACATCGTATCGTGTTTTATTGTATCGTATCGTCTTACATCCTAATGTGTTTCATCCTGTAGTTGCATCCTAGCATATTACATTAAATTGTCCATTGTATCACGTTACATCACATCCTGCTACATCATATTGTGACATCATATCCTGTTAGAACTGTATCGTGTAATCGTGTAAATCGTGAAGGCAATCCTGGTCCCTGAGTGCCGCTATCCAGCTTGTTTTAGTTGTTTCCCTGCACCAACACACCTGGTTTTAATCAGTAGGTGATTAACAGGCTTCTGCAGAGCTTCACGACTTGGTGATTCAACCATTAAATCAGGTGTGCTGGAGCAGAGAAACAACTAAAACATGCTGGATAGAGGCCCTTGAGGACCAGGATTGCCTACCCCTGGTGTAACTTCTTTCTCCTTCCCCTCTCGTCACATCCCTCTGTCCTTCCTCTCCGCCATATTCCTTCTTCCTTTCCACCTTAGTGGCGCTCAGGGTCTCTGTGAAGGTTTCGCTAACGATGAAATGGGCTATGCCTCATTTGATTTCTTTATGCTTCTGCATTGCATCAGCTGAAGGACAAGCGTTTGATTCTGACTTTAAATCAGCTGATTTCTTTTGAATGATAAGAGTAATGTAAAATAACCCTGACAACTTATTTTAGACCTTGATGGTATATCCTGTGTATGAAGCTCCAAAATACATCAGATGTGTAGTTTGATCTCAAGGTGAGTCGAGTGACTTTAATAATACAGTATGGTCAAAGGAAATGTCCCACTCGCCCCTGTTCGTCTTTAATAGCTATGATTGCATGTTTCCTATTCAGAAAATGGTTTAAAGGGACAGCCGTTATGTATTTGTTTCCCTGTGATGGATAAACATTTGACTTGTTGAAAGCCTTTCCCCGGTCTTTCAGAAATGAGTAACATGGTCCATTTCACCAAACAATCCAAGGAAAAGCTGTAATTTTTTGCTTCTTTTACAAAAAAAAATAAATTATGCCTTCAGCGTTTCTGCATGAAGAGTCACAGCAGAAAAAATGATACGAACACAAAGAGCTGCTCTGCATGTTCGCTGAGCCGTGTGCACGCAGCATCTGAAACGTTCATGAATGGAGGGAAAGTTTGGAGAAAAAGCAGGCTATGTAGAAAATGACTGAGCATTAATTATGTCCTAAAAGAATCTGATGTGTTTTGGGTGGAGCGGTAGTACGAGATCAGGGTGTAACAGCAGAATGTGTAGCCTCTGGCTTCTCCTTCTGCACAACAACGCTCTCCTTCTCTGTCTATCTCCATGAATTATCACCTGCAGGTACAACGGCCTTGCTTGGCTTCATGAGTGCATTAAACTCCATTTTAACAATTACAGCCTGGACATGCAGGAATGTGTGAAACAACCACATTACATGCTAGAAATATTTAATTTGTGAAAATTATTAGTGAGCCAGGAAGCAGCTAGAAGTGTCTGGACAACCATGGTGGCACAATCCACTCCAGGCAGAAAAAACGTAGAAACGCTAACACTGACCAGAAACAAGGAAGTCTTGCTGCTGTTTTAATTCAAATATTGACTAAAAACTCAACTAACCTCCTAAAAACACATCTAAAGGAGAAAAAGAACAAAAGTTCCACCATCGCTGGTCCTATATATCATGCAAAATCCACTTTTTGGAGCTTTTGACTTTGTTTTATTGTTTTTTCCTCCTAAAAAAACTTCCCAATGTGGTTTTTGGCTCCTTGCATGCATTTTATTATCTCAGCTGCTTCTTTCCTTCAGCGCTGCTGATTTTTGCTAAGCTATTGTATTCAGCTGGATGGGTTGTTGCTGCCCCGCTCCTCCCCATCCAGGTCGTCTCTCGAGTCTGGATCCCTCCTCCCCTGGACTGCAAACATTAACGCCCAGTCTCCCCGTGTAGCGAGCAGGGAGTCCAGTCTTCCTGAAGAAAAGTTTAATCTGCAGAAATGGTTGGATTTTATCTTCTCAAAAACGGATCCAGAATGGGACGCTACAAAGCAACATTCTGAAAGTGTCTCAGGATTTCCCTTTGGGCCAGCTCCACGTGTTTCCACACATAAAACACCAACTCCCTCGTCTACTTTCCCCTGAGCGTCTCATAGGGAAGGTCACTAGAACAGAGTTATCATGCTCAATTTGATTACATCTTAATCTAATCAAGCAGAGCAAGGAGGGCTCCATTGATTTTAGAAACCCAGAATAATGTTTATTGGGCTTAGAGGCACATGGCTGATTCCTGGACAAGGTTAAGTTTGTCAGGAAATATCAGGTTCGACCCTACAAAACGTCACATTTGTAGTTGATTTATTAGCTGTCACAACTAAACCTGTCTGGTCCTGCTAGTTTTATTTAACATCAGGCACGTTTGAGAAGAATCACTGCTTAAAGTGTACCGCATGCAAAGAGAAGGTCTGGGAGTATCGAAATGGTGAGCACTCAGACATGAAGAACGAGGAGACATCAGAGAGCACTTGATCTAGTGGTGGACTCGAGAGCGTAGCAGCTTTGAGTGTGTGCACACAAAGTGAAACACCATCCAAGATGTGAAACAGAAGCTCTTGTGGTTAGTGAGGATGTGATGCTCAGTCGACCAATCATGTCAGTAAGAGTGCATAAGTAAAGATAGATAGCTTCTGGGGTTACACGGTGAGTCTGATTCACTTCGAATGAACTTCACCCATTTTTAGCATGAATTATTGCCACTGCTTCCTGATTCCCGAAGCAAACAATGCTCCTGAGAGAGCAGACTGCATCAGATAGCCGCCCTGGCATTATCTAATTACAGCCTTCTGCAGAAAACACAGCAGGCTCGGGAAAAAGCTAAGAAAAGGAGAAAAGGTGTCCTCTGACAGGAGTTCCAGGTCCTAATGAGTAACATAAATATGCATGAACAACATCATATATCAGCAGAAGTTCATGCTAAGATGGTTTTTCTACAGCAGAAAGTTGCAGGCTCCATTACAATGAATTGTATTGGGATATTGTGTCTTTAGGGCTCAGATTTGTGGTTGGACCATCCCCTGCATCTACAACAGGTTCAATTCTTCTGGGATGACTTTCCATGAGGTTTAGGAGGGTGCTTCTGACAGAAGAGCATTTGTGAGTTCAGCCACTGAATGAGAAGGTATGGCTCTACGTTCACTCTAATTAGGCTCTTATGTCTTCAACCCTTAGTGGATTATTTAATTAGCAAATTAGCATCAAACCTCTGTGGCCTTAAAGCATCCAGATGGAGTATTAGGATCAGTACGTTCATTCAAAACCTGCCATATGCAGTCTTATGATAGGATCCAGACAAGAAAGGAGCTTTCTGCAGATCTGAACAATAACAAATGGTGCCGAAACCCAATTTCAGACCTGGAGGTTTTTGATAGGAGCTGCATCTGTTAAAGACAAACCATCACAGAGTTTCCCACGTGTTCAACAACAGGGCCAGTTATTTTTTAAGTTTTAACAAATCACCAACTAAGTTTACGCACTTTGCAGATCACTTGCAGCACCTTTTTTATTTCATGGGTCACAATAATCTCCAACTTTAAACAGATGTTAAATTTTTCATGCTAACTGAAAATAGGCATTTCAAATTTGGATTTGGTTGTCCTGGAATCAATTTCCATAGATAAGGGCATTAATTTTCATTTTTATAACCTTTATTTGAAAGTAAGCGACTTGCAAAAGAGCAGAGAAATAGTAAAATAGACTCATGAAAGCACAGAAGCAGCAATCCTTGTGTGAATCAGGCCCAGACTCTTAAAAAAAAAAAAAAAGAAAACCTGGGGAATTATGACTGAGATGAAGCCTGAGGAGCGTATCTTTAGCAAAGTGTCGCCCCCGCTTTACTTCCCACCATCCCTGTAGCAGCAAACAACAATCTGGGTGATGACGATGACAAGAGCTTTCAGGGAATGGCAAGGCCCACTCACCTTCTGGTTCACCACACAGTGTGCACTGTGATTCTAAAGAGAGACAACAGGAGATTAATAGAAACAACACATATGTGAATGAGCGTGTGTGTTAGCGTGTGTGTGTGTGGGGGGGAAAGGCAAGCATCGCCGCCTTCATGCACAAATATCAACTGTTATTCAGGCCTCGGCCCTTCTCGTGCACTTCCTCAAGAACAAGCGACGATCCGAACAAAGAGCAGAAAACAACGAGCGGCTTTTCTGCTCCTAATGTCCTGGCGCTGCAGCACCCATGAGCGACGTGATAAAAACGCAGCCACCATGCATAATATGACCATCAACCACATGCGGCTGCATGAAAAGACAAAATGATGTAGAAACAAGCGTCAAATAGAGGAAAAGAATGAGAATATTGCCTCAATTCATCACTGTCATGTCGGTTAGATGGAGGGTGCAGAAAGCGGTGAGCACACAAACCTGGCTGGAAATCAAACTTTAAATCACAGTAAGGCCAAAGAAAGGTATGGATTTGTGTCTGTGCGTCCATCAGCAGATATGATGTGTTCATTCATTGTTACGCCAGACTTCCCATGCGCCAGTCGCATTACTCCCATGCAACTCAGTAAACTTAAATAGACGATGAAGTATTTGTTTTCCCCAGGAGCCCAAAGGCAGGATAAAACTTCCCAAAAAAAGTGTCCTGATTAAACAAACAAAATTATTAAGGAGTTTATTTCGCAAAAACAGGCAGTGTGCATAATGAGCTGAGTGATGATGAAAATGAGTTTTCTGTCCTCGAGCCTTACAGATGGTCCCCAAAACAGCTGTGGTGCGTCAGTATTTGTTTCTCAGCCCTGACGTGGCCAAAAAGAGAAAAATAGGCCACGTCGTGCTTTATGCCAAGGCTTTCCTTCATCTAATCACAAGTAATTATGAGACTAATTAGACCAGCAGCAACCTTGGACGCGTGTCCTGGCTCGTTTTGGTAAGGACGGTGCGACGACTCTTTTTGATGGCTCAAATCCGGACGTCCGCGGGGACGCAGACGCAACAAAAACATGTCTGTAAACGCTCAAAGCGCTAAAGGGCAACAATTTCACCCACTTTCTCCCCGGATGATTGAGCTCCTAAGGCAGTGGGGACGGCTTGAGCAGAGGAGTGGATGAATGACAGAGTTGCTGTCAGTGTGGGCTGGTTGTGAAGGGTCGCGGCCCCGCCGCCGTCTCATTATTAAACTGCCTGCTGGAGCATCCCTGAGTGCGCCGTGGCCTTATTTGGCTTGAGAACTTCCCTCCTCTCGCTCGCCCACAACGCCTCCTATATGTACTAAAAGCACATCTTCCCGCGCTGACAAGTTTAGATCAAAGAGTCAAGTTGTTCCTCGGCTAACAGACTGAGAACACCACAAACTCCACACGGAGTTAAAAGACCGGAGACATGATTTTAGTAAAAACAAGTCCAGCTGTTTTCTCCGTCTCATCTAGTTGTCCTTTTCCTGTTCGTGTTTCGGACCGTTGGGTGCAGCGGCTGACAAGAGAAGCCTGAGGAGAATTTACTGGTTTAATTAGCGCTTTTACCTCCCCATACCCCACAGAGTCAAAGCAATTGGTTCTGTTAGTTTGTCCTGTCTGTTTAAATTAATGTGTTCTTGAATTTCCCTTTGTGGGGCCCGCATTGATTTTGGTCAGGGTTTTTTTTACAGTATGGGAGGAGCTTGTGGGTAATTCTCACCAGCTTTCCAGCTAAAGTTGCTGCTAGTATGTGGAAGCAGAGCGTCTAATAACAATCTGTATTTAAGGAGATGAATGTTTTGCCACTTATGGGTCATTATGGCATCAACAGCTTGGTTTGCAGTACAAATCCAACAAGGCAATGTAGAGGGAATTAAAGCTGTATTACCATAAAGGCTAAAAATGACATTACATTCATAGAAATGTTGTAAGTTTTAATCTTTTCATACACTTATTTCAATGACTCTGCTTTAGTCTCTAGTATAAACGAGTGCCTTGTGACTCATTTTCTGGTGCTTCTGTTTCAGAAGGTGGGAGTAAGTCAGAGGACTGGAGGTCAGAAAATGGCAGGATTTGGAATTTTACTCGTTAATAATCATGATATCCAAATCTTTTGCTTCTGATTGGCTAACAGCAACACAACTCTTCTACTGGCTCCATTCACTCTACTTTCTTGAGTTTTATCTTCAAAAATAATACAAACCTGAAGGAGTTCTGCCATGTTGAGGAGTTGCTAATGCTAATGGTTAGCGTCTACTAGCCAGGGTGTGCTAAGCTCTCTCCTCACAGCAAAATAAACATCTTTCTGAGGTCACAGTCCAAGGTGGGTGAGTCCATGAATGCTGACTTTACAAGGTGAAGCTTCGCTCCATAGCCTCAGCAGGTCTACCACTGGCCTGAACAGTTTTGTGTCTTGCAATCACAGCACTCTACGTTTGTTGGGCAGGCTAAACACCAGCTAAAACTGGGACAGAGAAAAACAACAAAGATGGCGACGGCTCAGGAACGGTGCTTGTGTGAAATGGCCTTGGCATCAACTTTAGACTATTTAGACTTTGAGCCTTTCTTTCAAACATGAGCAGATAGAGGTACTTAGGTCATTTATTTTGAAATAGGATGAATTAGCTTATTTTTTGATGGTGCATAGTGGACTGCCCCGTTGACTGACATTGATGTGTATGTCACGTTGTTCTTTGCTCTGATTGGTCCTAGCACTGACCGACTGCGTGCGGAGACAACCATAGATTCCGCTCCATGGGTGGCCTGTTTTAATGGTTCGTAGCCAGAGGATACATTTACATCTATAGGATAGTTTGCCAGGCTACGTTTCCTTGTCTTTTGCTGGAAATGGATTGAAGACTAGTTATACGTTCAGCATGTATGTAAAAATCGTACTTAAAAAAATATGATATGTTTCTCAGTGAACCTCAACTTTAAAGGTCTTGTTCACTGAGAAGCCATGTAAAACTTGTTCTGTTTGAAATATGATCGATAACTCCCGTTCACTTGCAAATGGATGCTGAACGTGAAAATAGGCTTCAACCCTGATTTCCTGCATTAGCCGCAGAAAGGTAAACAATCCTCTACGTCACAGGGAAAATTAGTATTCTTTGGCCTCGCCCACTTTCGCTTGTGCCCGCCCACAGAAAGGAGAGCGCGTCTTGGCTAGTAGAAGCTAACTGTTAGCAACTCCACAACATAGCGGAGCACGCTCAGGCTTGCGTTATTGTTGGAGAGAACACATCAACATCCCATCTTTTACCCAAGAAATGTTTTTACAGTAATCTGAGTTTTGTTAACTAAGGCAATGGAATAGCTGCGTTGCTGTTAGCCAATCAGAGATTAGATCGCTGCATATCACGCCCCCCCACGCCTCCATCAAACTTCTACCCTTTGAAACAGGAGAACATTTTCACAAGAGATGCATTAATGCTACAGACCAGAGCAAGTTCACTGAAAAAACGAGTGTTTTAAATGATTGTACGTCTCTTTGTCAGTAGAGTACTACGGGTTTGTTAGAAAGAGAAACCGTGGTGTAAAAAAGGTTTCTTCCTCCATTTATGCTAGCTACCGTTCTGTAAAAAGGTTTCCAAGCAACTACCTGAACTGCACACTTATCTCATACTGGATGAGCGAAGAAAAAATGAAAGACAAGCTGGGAGATATTGACAAGGTTTTACGTCAGACCAATGAGTTGAACGGCCTTTATTTCAGAGTAGAGAACTATAAAAGTTCAGCTCAGCAGCCAGCTATGCCCTGTGAGACGTGGTAGCCTCATTTGGCACGTTGCATGCTTAAAAGCTGGACTCTGGTGAGTAAACTAACAGACATCCACAGGGATCCGTCTGTGGCGTCCCCTGGTATCGTCCAATCTCCAAGGCCATCATACACAGAGAACAAACCCTAAGCCTTGATCTGATAATGTATTCATCCATAATTAAAGCGCTCATTTCCATATCAGTGCAGCTTGCTCACACCTTCCCCAGTGGCTGATCTTTTACCCTCACTCCCAGCCTCCTCTCCCTTTCTTCAAGTCATATGATGAGACACAGGTGCTAATTAGAGACTGCTAAAACTGCCTGTGTTTTTCTTTTCACTTGTTTTTTTTAGCAAGAAAGGAAGGTTTCTGAGAAAAGAAGCACGGTTATGTAAGGTATGAAAACCGTGCAGCACGATTAAGGAGATGCGAGGGCATAAAAGTTTGCTCAGGGAGTTAATAAGGCTGATCGATAACTTGAGAGTTTTCAGGATGAGCTCTGAGCAGGTTTGAGTTGAACAGACTATATGAAAGCTTATTTATGGGGCAGCATCACTGCGTGGAAGTGCATTGTAAGATTTACTCAAGGTAATCTTGAAAGAACAACCTTCATAACTTTTATTCTGATTTTTTTTTATAAATCTTTGCATATTTGTACTCCAGCTGGGCCTCTTGCAAACATGCAGCCTTCACTCCCCGCTGAACTAATGCTGCAGAACTGGAAGGTAATATAATCCCAACCTGCCTCTCCAGTAGCTCATTTACTGCACTGTCACACACATTTATTCAGAGAATTGCTACAGTAAGGTGATAAGCTTGATGGTATAACTGATTCTGCACATTCTAAAGCTTGGTTTATGCTTGACGCATGTACATCCCGCGCGGAAATGAGACGCAAGGATGGAACGCGCGTCGGACTTTGCAGCGTTTATAGTTCCTTCCTACCGTCTGCGGCTTGTCTCCGCTGTGAGCCAATATTCTCCCAGAGTGCGGGGTGGCAAGTAGGCTCTACGGCATGCATTAAAACACTACACCATAGTAGAAGTAGAAATCACTGATGTTTTACACTTTTTTACTGCTTCCTCGTCTTTTCCGAGCGTGACAGCAATTTTACTCCACAAATTATTAACATTATCTTGATCACGGTGATCTTTATGGGCCGAATCATAGAGATGTTTGTATTTACGAACGTCCGCCACTACGAGCTCTTGCAGTCCACCATGTTTTTCCGCGCTGGACCGTCCGCGTAGTTACAAAATTTCCTAGGTGCGCGGTGCGGAAACTTTGGGCCGTGCGGAGGACACGCGGAGGGGCGTGTTTGCTAAAATGACGTAATTTTGCCGCGCGGAGCCTTGCGGACCTCGCGGACGCGTCAAGCATAAACCAACCTTAACTCATTATAATAACTTTTAAAGTAAAAATAGATTGATTTGTCAGTGATGATGTATTTATTTAAAGGCGTACTATGCAGCTTTGGCTTGCTTTCAGCACCCCCTAGTGTTTGTTAGTGAAACCAAAAGTGAAACTTATCTCCTCGCTGTGCCTTACTCTAACAGCTGCAATGTCTCCTCAGCCTTCATTAGTGTCTACAGGAGCGGTTCATCACTAAATCAAACAAATCAGCTGTGTTCATGATCTAAAACATGCAGGAAACATGCTGGAAGCAGACTGCAGCACCAGGCATGTCAGCTCCACTTTACTAAGTCCAGCAGGGACCGGACCGCCACTCTGAAGTTGCAGGTGTGGTATTCTGGACACAGAGGGCGGTGGGGGTCTGAGTGACATTTCATTAACCCTGTAAAGGGTCATTTTAGCACAAACTGGCTCAAGAACATGATTTAAAAACATGAAAATGTTGAATAGTACGCCTTTAAAGAAACAGCATTTTAGGAAACACTTGTTTTAGAATCATCTTGGCCTGAGTTAGATTCAGACTGATACTGGTGCTCGGTGGTATATCGGGTTCAATTCCTGTAAGACGTTTTCATGAACCTCTGTAACTCATCTCAGCTTTATTGGTTTTTTTCTTTTGCACTGCAACATGGTACAGTAAGCTAGCTCTCCTGCTGGATGACGGTGAAGAGACATTCATCAAACTCAAGTCCCACGGGCCAAATGTGTGATAGAAATCAGGCGTTTCGTCTTAATCCAGTCTAGAGATTCTTCACAGCTGGTGGTGGCTGTGTGGTTTAGGCTGTTATCAGAGCTACAGAGTGACTATTATAATTTGTCTTTTTGCATTTAATCCTAATATTTGATCTAATTGATATCGTAATTGCTTTAATCTTTTGTTTTTACTGTTTTATGATCTTATGATCTTTTTTGTTCGTATGTTTTTTATAATGTGTTCAGCACTTTAGGCTTCCGATAAAGTTGTGGAAGGTGCTTTATAAATACACTTTAATTGAACTGAGCCTTTAGATGGTCTCTCAGTCTAAAGCCTCCTTTCCATTGAACGTGAATGCAGCATGTAACGTAATGGCAGCGTTTTACCCACACGCTCCCTTCCAACCAGGAGCGTTTCAGACGCTAAAAAAGGAGAGAAAGCGTTCCACGCTGCTGGTCCCAAAAAAGTCCCAAAATCACGGGAGGATTGCAACACCACACATGATTTCAGAAGTCCACACAATAGATTAAGATTAAAGATTAAAGCCATCTGATGTCACACACACTGGTGTGTGGTGAAAATTGTCCTCCGCATTAGACCCATCCCCATGGGGAGCGGTGAGCTGCAGCTGTGGCCGCGCTCGGGAACTTATTTGGTGGTTTAAACCCCCCAATTCAACCCCTTAGTGCTGAGTGTCAAGCGAGGAGGCATTGGGTCCCATTTTTTTCAAAGTCTTTGGTATGACCCGAGCGGGATTCGAACCCCGATCTCCCAGTCCCGGGGCGGACACTCATACCACTAGGCCACCGGAGCTGGTAGCACAATAACAAGCAAGAAGAAAGACAGTTGCATGTATCCAGAAAGGTCTATGGTTTATTTTCTGTTCTGTTTACATTGGCTACGGGGGTTTCACAGGAAATGAAGTACGTTTATCTGCACGTGACTTTTATTTTGAACGTTTTCGGATATTTTACACTGTTTGACTTCCTGTCTGGCCTGATCTAAACTTCGGGGTTGGACGTGTTTTGGAAGCGTAGCGCATAAAAAAATAAAATGGAAACATAATGATAGTGTCACTTTGCTTCTGGGGCGGGTCCAAAACGTTACACTTTGCTGCGGGTAGAAAGGAACCCGTTCACTATAACGGCGACTAATTGACACGAAGTACATGCCACGGCCGTTTCACGCTTTCACATCCGGTGGAAAGGAGACTTTAGTTACATTACTGACATAAATGGACTTTTGCATGATATACAATTTTTTTCCAGTTTCATCAGTAATTTTATAAAAGCAAAAAAAAAAAAAAAGAAAAGGAAATCAGAATCTCTGAAGTGCAGAAATGAGCACGACATTGTGAAACACTATATATTCAGAGCAGATGTTTGTAAATCAAGCCAGCGACTAGTGTTTGTAGATGAAGAAGCCATGAGAGGAAAGATTTCATTTGGCTCCTGTGGATCAGCCCTGAAAAGAACAGAGATCTTATGTTTGACCTTCAGTTAGAGGAAGAACAGCTTCACTGTGTGTCACGTAAAGAGCCGTCACACGTCAGGATGCATCCCCTGTCTGTTCATGAGATGGGTTTGTGTGGGTGTACGAGTGGCTGTGAAGCCACTTATCCTCACAGCAAATACGACTCGCAGCAATGAGACAACAGCCTTTGGATTCCTGCAGATTCTTCTATTAAAGTTCCACACAACAAAGCTGTTTAGAGAGTGAGACACCTCTCACGCTGGAGGACGACCTTGCTAACAACAACAGAGACTAACCAGATAATAGATGATGTTTACATGGTTTTTAATGAGTGCATCAAGAAAACAATGCTTTCCCAATTATGCATGGTAATAATGGTTTTAAGCTCGCTCAATACTTCAGTAATAAGGTTACGTGGGAAGCGAATTATGTTCAAACATGGCAGCTCATGGCAGCTCCGTATGTAGTGACACGTGGACCAGAAACACCTGGCTGTTGACCGTCTGAAGTGTGCACCACTGGTCGACAACTCCGTCATATTCCCACCACGCTGGCAGAGTCCAAATAAGCCATTTCCGCGCTCTTGGAGTCAACATGCACCACCACCTCTCACCGTGTGGCTGAAATCCAGCCACATATTAGGAACAGTAAGGAATAGGAACCCTATGCCTCGTTGACGGTGAGGGTCTGTATGCTATTTTCTGGTCTGGTGTATTTGTTTCCACCACCAGTTTGACCATAATAACAACAATGGAGTCCAGTTTACCCTGCTTTGTTGCTGGCGTCTTCTTTCTCGTCTTTCAACAAGCTGAGGTGAAACAACAGCGCTCTGGTGTTTAGGTCTTCTCGCTCCGTCCTAACCGTACCATTCCATTGTTCTATGGACTTTCGGTTGAAGGAGCCCAGAAATGTCTTGGTACGGATCAGTTATGCGGGCCGCTCTTACAATGGAAACAGACAAAACGGCGTACCGACCCACCCATCCAACTCAGTGGAAAGGAATAGATTTCTGTAGATCGCCCATCGTATGGTCGTGTACAACAAGGCCACATCCCATCCACATAGATGCAGGTCTGGACTAAAATGAGAGTAGAAGCCTTCCAGATTTTCTTCTTCTTCACACGTGTGAAGCAACGTTTCGTTCAGCTGTGTTTCTCGTGTCAGTCCCAGAGCCTCACACAAACAGTGACAGCCTGACAGCGAGAAGCCAAACCCAGACTCACAGCAGGGGGGGATGGGGGGTAGATACGGCGGATGAAAGTGAAGAGAGAGTCAGTAAAAAGAGCCTGTGGTAAAACATCCCACCGTTTTTCCATCCACCCAAAGGGCCTTGGGTCAGATTTATAAGTGGTTTCTCCTGACTCCCAAGGGGCGGAAAGTGGAAAGCCAGAGGGAGATAAATATTTCAGGGAGGTGGACGAGACTGAAACACAAGGGTGAGACTGAATACGAAAGATTTGATGCTTCTTAACTACGTCTGTAAGTGTGGGTGAAGAACGAAAGAGAGAGGTGTTAAAAGAGGGACGTGATGGAAAATGATGGAGGGACAAAGAGAAAGAGGTGTACGGACAAAAGCAGACAAAAAAACGTGTGCAGGTAGGATATTGATGGGCTCCTTCACGCTTCAGCAGCCTTCGGTCTTACTGGAGCATCCATCAGGAAGCCTCAGCCTCATAGACGATCATATTGACACCAACTGATGGAGGAGAGGGGGTGGAGGGTACCTCACTTCTAAAATTACCTCTGCTCCTCACATCCTTGTTGTTTACTCGTCTTGATGCTCAAACGGGCAAAAATATTTATCTTTCTTCTGATTTGAACTGTCAACAGCAGGGATGTCAAACTCAACAAGCCGGTCCACGTCGAGGGACAACCTAGGTCGATTTAAAAAAAATAAATAAATAAAAGTATGTGTGAAAAAATGTTTCTTAGATTTAAGAAAATCTTATAATTAAGATTAAATAAATAAATAAGATGTGAATAAAATCTAAACCTGACATCTCCTCGTAGCTCAGATTTACTTGGGATCTTTTTTTTTTTAATTCTAACCCTCACCTGTTTGCAGATTCCTTCCCAACAGAAGGAGAGGAAAGGAGCTGCTGAGCTCGTCCCAGTGCATTCTGGGATTTGCAGTATTGGTGGTGATTGTACTGCAAACCCACAGGGAGATCTTAACACGTGATAAATGTGATTTCGATGAACAGAGGAAGTTGCTGTGGAGCTTGAGTGTGACATCTGGGCTCTAGGACAGCTGGCTGGTGAGAGGGTGATGGAAATGTGATAAAGTGAGTTGAAGGTTGCATTATTGCAGCTTTACAGCTCCTCACGTACGCTCAGAGGATTCTTCAAGGTGTAAATCAAACTAAACTAGGAGGGACACCTATAAAATGGTCTCAGTCGTATTAAAGCTGCTGTCAGGTTAGATTTAGTTGTGTTTCAGAAATGACTTTATTCAATCCTTTATTATACACATGGTGGTGTCTAAATAATAAATAAAAAAGAATTATATATATGACCAAGATGGCACACGTAATGAAACGCATGTGGTTGTGGGTAAACTAGTTTTAATTATAAATAAATGCATGAATTCATCATCAAACTACATTATTTTCTTTATTTTTTCTTCCTTTTTTTCTCTTTTTCTTATTTTTCCTTTTTTAATTTTTTAAATATTTTTTTCTATTTTTTTTCTTTATAAAAAATTTAACTACATTTTTTTCTTTTTTTTATTAAACTTCATTATGTTGCAACTCCAAATATTTAGCTTTAGGTTCATTAACATCAGATGAAAAAAAGATTAATAAATGTTTTTTTATTTAAAAAATAATCATCAAATAAACAGCTTGTTTATTAAAAACGTTATTCTCACTCAGACACTTTGGTTTGACTTGCAGATTGAGGTGTCACAAAAACAAACAGTTGCTTTTTTTGCCTTTTGAATCTTTTATTCTGAAAACACTTTCAATTGTTTTTATAGAAGATTTTCCAATTAAAACATAACAATGAATCAAGAAAACAAGGTTTGACCAAAATCAGTAATTTGGTTTAAAATGCATTTCTGAGCAGAGACAGAATTTTATCGTCTTCATGAAAATGCAGATTTCTTTCTCTGGCTGAGTAATAAAATAATGCAAATACCTAAACTCAAGGACGTGTTTCCATGCAACTCAATAATTTCACTTTCAGCCTGCATGTAAAGCTCAGCGTGACCGATCATATTTAAAAATTAAAAAGTAAAAAATGGTTTTAAGTGAACTTGGTCTTTAAAAAATTAAAATTTTCTAAAAAATTTTAAATTCTGATGCTTTTTTTTTTTTGCTCTAAAGGAGACGCACAGCGTCGCCAGTCAATCCACTCGATTTCCCAAAGGATGATGTCACTGGCACCGAGCCTGGCTGGAGGCCCGCTGCACTGAGAGGACCAACTCTCATTATCTGCAGTCCAGATTTATAGAGCGACTGTGCTCATATTTTACTCTGAGAGACGCGAAGGGGGCAGAGAGAAGGAGCCGGGCAGAGGGGAAGATGGAGAGATGGAGAGAGTGGGAGTGATGGAGAGCGTTTACTGATAAATCGCGCCGCCTGACTATTCACTCTTTAAAGAAAACTCTTCTGGCTATCAGCACTTTCAGCAGCATCAGACATCAAACAGAGAGCATGTGTGTTTCTTTTCTGATGCCATATGTTGGCACCACAAGCAGACGCACACTCTGCTTTGTAAAACTTCACAAACGAGAGACGTTTGAGGAAGAAAACAAGCCGATCACTGGTTTTTCATTTTACTCAAACACAAATAAATAATGTCACCAGTTGCACAGCTAACTCTTGAGTCATCCCAGCTTGGTAATCAAAGACACATGCAACTTATCATCTGCTCACTTACTCACAACTCCTAAACCCTGCCAAAAATATCAGATTGAAGGAAACCTAACACAGCCAACTTCATGCAGATGCAAAGGAAAACTTGGCACGGCCACCAAACACAGTCCTCTCCTCCAAACTCCTGCTGACTCCCTCCCGTGTCACAGCATCGTTCCACGTGATTTGGTGTTTGTGGGACGATGAGCGATTGGCACCCTGTGTCCCCACAGAACAGACTTCAGCAGCAACACACCTGCTGCCTTTGGCGCCGGCTGCTAGTTCGGGGAATATACCTGGTACAGATGTAGAGGTGTGTGTTTGTCTGTGTGTGTGTGTGTGCGTGTGTGTGTGTGTGTGTGTGTGTGTGTTTGTCTGTGTGTGTGTGTGTGTGTGTGTTTGCTTAACAAGTACTGTCCTGGGTATTGCATTATGCTCCATATCCAGGAATGGACCTAATGGGCCATGAGGAGCAAGCAGATGAAGCAAGCCCAGAGGCTGCGTGGGATGTGTCTAACACCTGGTCACCCATGTCACTTGGGTAGCCATATTGGAGCTGTGCCTCCTCTGTCTATCTCTTTGTTAACTTCTAGGGAGCCAAGATGGCTCTTTTCTAATAGAAAATTGCCCAAACCAAGAACACAATCATGCAAAAGGCAACAATTATATACATATATTGTGTAAAGAGTCCATTGCAGGACCAACACAGAAACATTTAACAACTATGCATGCTCTCACACACTCGTCATACCCAAACATTCATGATTTTAGATTAAGGGAAGAGGTTGAAGTGACCACAGCAAAGGCAAAACGCTGCATGACACAAGGAAAGCATGCACACTGCTCATGCACTTGAAATTAACACCCTTTAGTGCCCTGAGTACAAACAATTACTTGTTTTTCTTCAAACCTCTGCAACCCTTATTACACACAATGCAGCTTCTATAAGCCGGCAGCCTCTGGCAGGCATGACTAGGATTCTGCAAAAGCCTCAAAAGCAGACTTTGTTTCTTGTTTCAGAGTCACTGAGTTGTGTTTTCAGACCATTTAGTCTTAACTAGTGATGACGCAGGTTACATCCCCTTTAACTGTTTATCAAGGTCTGCACATTTCTAACGGTGCACAAAAGACTCTTGTCTACAGCGTACTTGCATGTGACCTTCGAAAGGAGCTTTCTCTGAAGATCTGAAACAACGTAAACGGTACGGCTGCTCTGAAATATTCCTCCTCACTCGTGATTTGATGGTTCCTTTTTAATTTAACCTACACCTACTGGGTTTGAAGTTTCTTTAGTGGAAACCAGTAGTGGATGAAGAATCCTTAAGGTGTAATTTGGTTCAACTCCTTATGCAAAACTGCAAAAATACCCAGTTAAAGTAAGTTTGATTGATTTAAGCATGTTTATTACTTCATACAAAAAGATTTTAATTTTATTCACAGCCGGTCCAGGTGATTAATCCTGCAGAATCTCCAAGGCCAGTGAGGATGCAGAGTGATCTAACACAAAACTACAGACGGGAAATGCAATAAAACTAATTTGCATTTCTACTTTGGATCCAACCAATCCCAGAATATGTGACTGGTAAAGCTTCCTGTTTCCATTACTCTGTCAAAAGTTTGACTGCATCAATCCATTTTTTCGCCTTTTTGGGCAAGCTAATGAGCTGTTAGGGTCTGTTGAGAACCAATATAGACAATTAAATTAGTTCATGGTGCACTGCAGCAAATAAAACCATGAACTAATTAAATCCACCCATCCATCATTGTCTTCTGCTTATCCTGGGTCAGGTTGTGGGGGCAGCAGCCTAAGCAGAGAGGCTCAGACTTCCCTCTCCCCAGTCACTTGGGCCAACTCCTCTTGGGGAATCCCAAGGTTTTCCCAGGCCAGCCAAGAAACATAGTCCCTCCATCGTGTCCTGGGTCTTCCCTTGGGTCTCCCCCCGGTTGGACATGCTCGGAAACCCTCACCAGGGAGGTGTCCAGGAGGCATCCAGATGCCCGAGCCACCTCAACTGGCTTCTCTCGATGTGGAGGAGCAGCGGATCTACTCCGAGCCCCTCCATCCCCTGAATGGACTAAATTAGGGAGTACTTTGACAGAATAACACTTTTTTAATGTTATTAATGTCCCCGGGCGCCTTTTGGCGCTAATGAGTGACATTACTCACGGCCAATTGTTGCAACATACCGATGTCTTAGCAAAGTCCTGAAGGAGATAAGTTTGCATGGAGGCCACGGCTGAGGCGACTGAGCCAGCATATTTTCCCTGTCACCTTCCCCCTTTTAGAAAGTAACCAGAACTCCTATAGTGAAAATGCAGCTACTGTAGTTATTATTCCAGATACATTGAAAAAGAATAGTCAGAGGAATCCCATAGATCGATATGAGCTTGACGATTGCTTCCGGCAGATAGGAAACAGAGAATGAGGAAACATGCCTTTAAGCTGCCCACCCACAGGCAGAAATCCCAGAGCTGTTTGCTTTGACCACATTGAACCTATAAGGCTGTGTTTCCACGCACTGCTGCTTGATGAATAAACGTAAACACCACACCGTCCGCTGGGCTTCCCCTCAAGCATGTTGTTACTTCTGCTGACATATTATCATTGCGAGGCTTGTAAGCACTTCTCCTCTCATGACCCTCTGTCCAGAAAGCTTGAGTCTGACTTTGCAGCTCAATGAAAAGACGACGTAAAACCACCGTTTTCCTTGGAATAAATGCACTAGTTGATAAAGGGGCAGTTCCCAGGGGGAAATGCTTACACTGCAAAAGCCAAACGCTACAAGAAAGCTTACGCAGCCTTGGCCCGAGTCGTCTGGAATCACGAGCATGAAGGGGAATACCCAGCAACCACAGTTCACATAGCCTCTTCCAGATGTGCAACACAAGGCGGTGACTTTCAACACTCCTAAATGTTAAAGGACATCCGATGTGACAACAGAGAAATCCTTTGCAGATTCCCCTTGTCCCTGTGTAGCCTAGCAACAGTACTGTACATGTCTTTTTTGCTCTGCGGTGTTGTAGGAAAGCTGTGCTTCCACCTTCCTGGAACGTGAAGGCAGGGAAAAGCTGCAGAATATGTGAAAAATGAGAAAAGCCGGAAGAATGATCGCATAAAGAAGACGGAGAGCGTCTAGCTGACAAGACAAATTAAGGGGGGTAAAGACTTAGATATAAATAAAGGCCTGACTTTGTTGTAACACATAAAAGCCAATGTTGTTATTTGATTACAAAGACAAACCCGAAACCTCTCGTGCTTGAAGACATCCCGTTGCCATGGCGATGGGTAAGGCAGGAGGAGGAGAGGAAGAGGAGGTGAGGTGTTTGCCTTCCTGTGTGCAATGTGTTTTCCATCACACTCGCTTACGTAGATGGATGCATCTGCAGTCTCCACCAAAACCGCTTTCATGTGTCCCACTTCTGAACGAGGCGGAGAGCTCCGCGATCTCTGCCCCCGGTCTCAGATCTGATGATTACGCTGGAAGTCAGATGTTGAACCACGGGGACAGATTTATCTTGGACAGAGAGATGAATATTACATGATGCGAGGTCATCCTCAAAAGATATGCTCACGAGTCCCTCCGCCGTAGCAGAACCGTATTTGCAAATCCAATAAATTTTACATAAATGGCCTCTTTCATGTCCTCCTTACAAGTCCTGCTCGCTCTGGCCGTCTATCACAGCGTGTTATTTCATTCACAGTCTGACGGCAGGAGCCCAGCAGAGATTAAATCATTCATTTATTCATGCGGCCATTTATTAAGCTTAATCTGCTTGGTTTGAACGGAGTGTAAGCTCATTCAGGGAAGTGGGACGGAAGTGATAAATGTGGGAAAAATAGAGTCTGCTCCATAAAAGTTCCTGATTATGTCCCCCTTTGACTGGTCCCTCCTGTGGATGGATGGGTGTGACGTAACCAGTGATGGACCCCACCCATAAACACACATTAGCGTACGGCTATGCTAAAGCAGATGTAATGCCATTTCAGATAACTGATCAAATCATTTACTCAGAGCATACATTTGAACAGTGGCTTCCTATTGTTTTAGCTCTGTCCTTTAATAGACTCAGAGTGCTTCTGGTGTCTATTAGCCCTGACCTTGTATTCAAAGAGCCCGGGCTAACAAGCTCTAACTAGCAGAGCGACTGCAAAAGAGTCCATCAGAGCTGCCTCTAAGCAGCCATGACTAAGTGCTAGCTGTCTCTGGATCAGGCCGGCTCTGAGCTCTCTGAAGAGTGACAGTGAACGAGAGAGACAGTCAGATCTAGTAGCACAAACTTGTGCTTTTAAGAGTTGATCATTGCATTTTATAAACTTTCTCTGCACAGGATTCCTTACTCTGAAAACAACATTCTGAGGCTCATGTGTTTATTGGTTTTGAGGTCAAAGTTGATCATCTATAAAGTCTAAATGTCAAGAAAAAAGTTGAAATAGAACTTCCAAAATAAGATCAAAATGTTGGGAAAAAAGGTCCAAACAGTGGGTGATTTTTAGCCCAGCGAGCCATCCTTTATATGTAAACATAGTCTGGCCACAACCCATTGAAAGAACCTAGTTATGGGGCTGAATGAACAGTTGTAACTAAACTCTAACCAATCCCAGAAACAAACAATGTGACATTCGTCGCTATGGAAATCAGTCAACAGGACAGTCTGCAGTCCCGCTGCAGAAGAAGCAAATACAGCCTTTTTTTAAATAAATGACTTAAGTACGTCTGACTGATCAAGTCTAAATAGTCCAAAGTTGATGCTTAAGCCGTTTCAAACTAACGTCGTTCCTTAGCCGACACCATCTTTGTAGTTTTTCTCCATCACAGCTTTGGAACTAAACCCACCTCTTGCTGTGATTGGCAAGACACAAAACTGTTTCAGCCAATGGGAGACCAGCTGAGGCTTTATTCCTGCAGCAGCATCCACACATAACTCCAGGAACTTTTGTTAAACCAGCAGTTCACTGAGAAACGTACAATACTTATTTACTGTTCTGAAATACGATGCATCACTCAGTTTCAGGTGCATGCTGACCGTAAAAATAGTCGTTGTAGCTGCCAGCTGAGCAGCTGATGGTGATATCCCTGATTGGCCAACCAGTTCAATATAAAAACCACACCCCTTTCAGGAAGGAGAGGAAATGTTTGTAGTAGAAGGAAAATGTTTTGTAGAAAAGAGCCTATATGGTTCTAGAGTCTCAGTCACATATTCACCTCAGCTACTTGGTGTCCACTGCATCTCCATGTAAGTTATCTTTTTATTTTGTTTGGATAACATTTTGTTTTACGCTGTAATCATTTATTTGTTTTCTTATCTATGGTCAACTTAACAGAGGAAATAGCCCAATGTGGAACCACTATTTTGTTTAGCACCCTGGACCAGCGGAGCAAGGTAAATTTACAAATGTAGTTTTATTTTCGTCTAGGACATTGAATTTGTGTTCGTTTATGTTTTGTGTACATCTTTGTTTTAAACAGTTTTCACGGTGCAAAGGTACAAAAATGCAAAACTGAATGGGAAAAGGTACAACCCAAGAATAAAACAAATTAAAGTGTATGCACCAGTCGAGACTCTCCGTCAGTCATTCAAGCATGGGGTCTGGGGCAGCTACAGTCGTCATCCCATGTTTCCTGCATTAGCCACTGAAAACAAATTTGATGGGTCAGGAAAAGCCACACAGCTCTACATCACACTGAAATTTGCATTCATGGACCAGGAGACAGCAGAGCACGTCTCAGCTAGTAGAAGCTAACCATTAGCATTAGCAACACGTTAAGGCTTGAGTTATTTATGGGGATAAATTATCAATGTTGCAATTTTTACCCAAGAAAGAAGAGCGAACAAAGGCAGCAGAAGAGTTGTGTTGCTGTCGGCCAATCAGAGTCGAGATTTTCTCACATCATGAATAATGAGTAAGACAGGAGCGCCAGAGCTTTTATTCTACAGAAAACAACTCATGGTGTTCACCCATACTAGAGACCACAGCACATTTACTGAAATGAGTGTGTGCTCACTTTAATGCTTCAGATTAAGAGTCTCACGCCTCAAAATACACAAAACACCAAGAACTTATAAGATTTTCTTATTGGCTCTATGGTTGAACTCATGCTGCATAGTTTATCTACATGAGGTATAATGATATGTCTACGCACCGGTGCAGGTTTATTCTGTTTTTAATCTCAGAAATATTAACTTTATTCTCTCTTTTTATAAAAGAAGATTATTAAACTACCTTATCTACACATTTAGACAATATTCTGAAAACATAATTTCATATTTTCTATGGAAATGAATCCTTTACTATTTATAACAAAACCTGCAGCTCTGACATTTCAGATGAATCATCTTGTCACACGTTAACAGGGAGCTTTGCAGTATTTGTGTACAGTAATCAGACATTGTGGTGTTATTAACACCTGGCCCGCTTCAGCTTCAGTGGGCGGACGTGCTGGAAGCTGCAAGGTGTGTTCTCACTACTCTGATTCATTTTTAAATCCCAGTTTTAATGTTTTCCCTTAAAGGCAACAGTGAGTGACTCCAGGGTCAAAGGAGAAAAGAAAAGAACAAACGTTTATGAGCAATTAGCAGAGGAAATTATCTTTAATTGAAATGCTAAAAAGAAAAAAAATATTTTCTTGAACAACGAGCCCAAGTTGGGAAAAAAACATTTTTTTATATATGTATATGTAGTAAGTAAGTAAATGTTATTTGTATAGCACTTATCACAGAAAAAGAATCACAAAGTGCTTCACAAAGATCAACAAAACACAAGATAGTCATCATAAAATGATCTTAAAACAAAACAACAGAATATCATAAAATCATTAAAAATCAGAAAACAGAAAGTCATAAAATTATAAAAATGATAAAACAAATGAAAGATGATTATAAATACAAGTTAGAAAAAACGAATAAAACATAAAAGATTTAAGTAAAAGCAGTTTTAAACAAAAGGGTCTTCAGCTGCTTTCTAAAGGTGTCCAGACTGTCAGTAACACGTAGGGATAAAGGAAGTTCATTCCAAAGTCGGGGTGCAACAGCCTGGAAAGAGCGATCACCTCGACTTTTATATCTGGTNTTCTCTGTTTAGATGGGTTAAAGTATTGTTAGATGGAGTAGTTATTTAGTTATTTGAATTGAGTGCAAGGCAGTTTAAGCAAGTTGAAGTTACCACTCAGTTCTCACTAAAAATGGAAAACTCCTTAAAGGCCCAAACTCTCCGAACTTGTTCTAAAGAGTGTAAGTTAACAAAGACAGAAATGCAGGAGCATCAAAATAAAAAACATCAGAAGGGTTTTCTCAAGGCCTATGGTGCATGGAGAGAGCTAGCAAAGGAAACAAGGATAAAGCTTAAAACAGTTTGCTCAGTAGAAGATGTTGATAAGTTGCAAAATGATATTAAAGCTAAAAGAGCATTAGTGCATAAACTGTATAAGGCCCTTTGTCTAGTTAATGCTACAACTCCAGATATTGTTAAAAGAATGGATGCCTGTATAATTCTGACCAAAGAAACTTGTGACTTGATAAAGAAAAAAAAATATAAAGGAAGTAAAGTTTGTTCATGACAAAGTAGAGCAAGATGGTGTGAAAGAGTCTGGTTCTAGGTTTGGGGAAACTGAAACAATCACCCCAATGTGTAAAGAGAGTCTGGGTTCAACCCCCAGCCTAAATTCAAAGAAGTTTGATGTTGACGCTGAGGTAACTGTTAAAGTAGTACAAGCATTAGAGCAAACTCAGGGGCAGCGATCTGATCTGCATATTCAAAATGATGAATGGAAAACCAAGGAGGCAGAAATGGCTGTGAAACATGAAGGAAAGACCAAACTGCAACCACCACAGGTAGCAAAGGGAGTAGAGGTGGTAGCAGAAAGGGTGAAGTCTTTTGACTATCAAATAGTAAATAAGCACTTGTCTAAAGAAGGTAAGGTCAGTCCTCAGGAGTTAAACTCCCACACCCCTAAGGATGCAGCTCTTCAGTGGCCAAACGCCAAACGATTAGCAGGGAAGTTGCAGCTATTGCAAGACAGAGGAGTTGAGCTGTCAAGTGGACATGACAGTCCATCAGTATTGGTAACATTAAAAGTTGGAAATGAGTCAGAGGAAGAACCATTTACACTAGAAACTGCACAAGGCCGGAGCACAGCAAGATTAGAGAATCCCTGTTCAGAAAGAAAGGAAAGCCTGAATTTTGTGCATCTAGTGTCTGTTACAGAAATGTCTCCTAAGGTTTATGTACCACCAGATCTGCAAAACAACCCGAGTTCCCTATGGTGGGAGGGAGGCAGCCGGAGGTGCTGGATCATTCCCTGGACCTGAGAATTGTTACCTTGCAGGGATGACAGAACAGTCCTAGTCAAGGTTAAAGTAAGAGTTAGAGATTTAACTCAAAGTCACTTGTATCGTGAGATTAGGTATAAGTTTCTCTTATGATAAATGGTTATGTGGATCTTGATTGAAGGCAAATCTCTTAAGGAC